>JARFXV010001616.1:0-387500 GCA_031761425.1 Cosmopolites sordidus
ATTTTTAAATTCCACAGGAAAGTGTTGATTTAATTTCCATATAGACCTTGTTCATTTCTGAACTTTCTACCTTTCGTTTTCATATATCTCTCTCTCTCTCTCTCTCTCTCTCTCTCTCTTACATACAGATCCCTCTCGCTCAGATGCTTTACCGCCAGCCTTATCAATCTAACGGATCTCTCGATTCGAATACTTTCTCTGTTTATCTGTGCTTTCTCACTTGCACTCATAGCGTAATGATGGTTGATTATTATTTAATAACGCCCTATTGACCATGTGCGTAGTCGACCAAAAATGGTTTTTTAGCCAAACTATTATGGAAAAACATGCGCAGATAGCGCCAAAAGTGGCTTTGCCATCTCAGCTGATGACGATCTTTCAATCAGACCTTAAGGCCCTTTTGCCAAACAAACACATTGACCATGCGAGCAGTCGACCGAAAATGGGTTTTTTTTTAGCCAGACTATTATGAACAACGGCTGTTTGCCATTTCACCTGATAATGATCTTTCAATTGGACCTTCTTTTGCATGGCCAAAACGGCCTTAAAGTGTCCCAGTACCCCGCCGTCCTCTCTAGACATCCTCGAAAAATCACCCATATTCAAGTATTTTTTTTTGGGCATCGATCGATCTTGCACGGTATATACCACTTCTTTAACACTTTCTTTAGATACGCTTAGTGGATGTATGGCTAAGTGTTCTGACTTTGGATGAAGAGGACGTCGGTTCCAATCTCACGGCAGACGTGGCTTTTTTCATTTATTTAATATTAAGCATTTGACGAGACTGTCGGTTCGGTTCGGTTAGGCCAGAGGTTACAGCAGATAGGTTGGTTATGTTAGGTTAGGTAGGTGGTTACAGATGCCATTGGAACGACGAACAGGCGGCGCTAAAGACTGAAGGGGACCCACCAAGAAATGATGTTTCCAAAAGGCACTAAGGACCAAAGGATTCAGAAAGGGCGTGCCAAAAAGGCGTTAAGAAAGTCACGTGTCAAAAAGGCACTAGGATTACAAGAAAAAGTGAAGGGCGCCCGCCAAAAAACGATGTTTCAAAAAGGCACTAAGGACTAAAGGATTCAGAAAGGACGTGCCAAAAAGGCTAAGAAAGTCACGTGTCAAAAAGGCACTAGGATTACAAGAAAAAGGGCTCCGATGCTGCAAAAAAGGCCTTAATAAGGGCTCCAAAATGCGTGGCGATGAGAATGACAGCTGGGAATGGCCTTGAAATGAACAAAAACTACCAATTCTGGCCCTAAACCCTTCCATAAGAAATAACATGGGAAATCTGTCAAAAGAGGCCCAGAACTGGCATTGCTTATCTACTTGCGGTATTTCCCGGATAGATGGAAATACGCAATGGTGAGAATGATATCGAAGCCAGGGAAAGACAAAAAATTTCCCCAAAACTACAGGTCGATAAGCTTATTGCCGTCAATAAGTAAGGTCGTAGAAAGAGTGGTTCTAAAGAGATTAGAGAAGGTGCTCGAAGATAACAGCATCCTTCCGCCCGAACAGTTCGGGTTTAGAAAAAACCACTCTGCCGAAGATCAACTGTTATGTGTCACAGAATACATAACAGAGACGCTGGACAGGAGACACGGAACCGGCCATCGTCCTACTCGATGTCGAAAGGGCTTTCGATAGGGTATGGCCTGATTCACAAGATGATCGACATGCGATTCCCGGAGTGGATTGTTGAGCTGATTGACTCATACCTAAGAGAACGAAGTTTCTCTGTGAAAATGGGTAAAGTCAAATCGGCCAGAAGATGGATGGAGGCAGGAGTGCCGCAGGGAGCGGTACTAGCGCCCCATCTCTACAACATAAATACTAGTGATATTCCGAGATGGAATAACACTAGAGTAGCCCTGTATGCCGATGATACGGCCATCATGGCCAGGCATAAGAGACCGGACCAGGCTGTCAGATACGTCCAGGATCACTTGGACGATCTGATGGAATGGTTGATAGCCTGGAAGATCAAGGCCAATATCGCCAAGACACAGGCTATCTACCTCACGCAGAGAAGGAGCAGACCCTGTCACCAGCTGGAAATCGAAAACGAAAGAGTGACATGGAAAGATACTGTAAAGTATCTAGGTGTCACCTTCGACAAGAGGATGTCCTGGAGGCAACATGCAAAGAACGCACGGTGTAAAGCCGTGGCTGTTGCGAAGATAGCTTACCCGCTAATTTGCAGAACCAGCAAACTAGACGTGAAGCTGAAGATCCTAAAGATTAGATCATTAGTGAGAAGCGTCATGATGTACGGATCGATCGCGTGGGGCTACGCGGCAAAATCCTACATCAAGAAACTGGAAAGCTTTGAGAACAAGCTAGTGAGACTAGCTCTCGATGCCCCCTGGTACATCTCCAATGTGCAGTTACACAGAGAGATGATGTGGACTCCCTTTAGGCAGTGTATGCAAGAAAAGGCAGATAAAGTCTTCCTGAAGACACGTGACCACCCAAATCAAGAACTGCGAAGGTTAACGGACTATCATCCGGAAGACTTCGCAGCTTTGGGTGGCAGACGGCACAGAAGACCGAAACTCCAACTTTTGGAGGACTAGGTTGACTGTTGCCCAACGAGGGATCAACATCGAGGGATGGGACGCCACGTCCCGATTTGGGAAAAAAGGAAATTGGTGAAATGTGAAGTGAAAGTTTTCTTTTCTCTTACAGGTAAAAGGTAAGACAGATAATTTACGCCGAAACACCTTCAGTGTCATCGGCAAATAAAATAATATCTTAAGACTACACCCCCCTCTGGTACATGTCCCCCAGAAGGGAGTGGTGCGAAGCGCTTGGCCCACCCCGTCCGGCGGCCAAGCAGCGGAAACACCAATGGAAGAGAAGATAATGGTATTGTGAGTAGCGCTACGACTATGGAAACCTTATCCCATCTAACCAGCAGTGAAGTTTCGGGATTATTTTAGAAAATAATCTCGGGTGGATGGAGGGCGCGAAACGCGAAAATTTACCGGTCTTCACTTATTTATAGTTAAAATACCGATATCTCTTAAGCTCCGCCTCGCGTCGAATCGCGGTTAGCTCCGCCCCTTTTATTTTCATACTTCTTTTTACGGATTTTTCTAGTTAAATACGTCCGTTTTCCTAAACAACACTTTCTTTTACAAACTACGTTTATTGTCTTTCATTTAATACTTTCCTCCCGTTTTCCGATCGCCCCAAAATTTTTTATTACGCGATCGAAAAATTTCCAACACTTGTTCCCGCCCACTTGTTCACAATTAGCTTCCACCCCCGTTTGACTTCTATCCGATCGTTCGGCCAACGCCCGAAAAGCAGTCGCTGACTAGTTCTGTAGTGTGCAGTAGCAGTAGACAGTTCGGAACGAGACTCTGAGGTGATCGGACGTGTTTGTCTGGTCACCATGGGGACAGATAGCAGTGTCCGTTGGTAGTCTCGGTCGCCGACGTACAGATCTGGCCAAGGGAGCGGACAACCCCGAAGTGTCGTCTCCGCCAGTCGGCACTTCAAACCTAACCCAGAGAATAAGTCTTAGCCCCGAAGTTGGTGAAGAACGAAGCACCGGGACCGGCAGCAACACCAAATCCTTCTTGCCCGGACTCGCTAACATGGAATAAACAGTGTAATACTGTAAGCAGAGGATGGACTCTGTGATGGTCGGATGCGTTGCGAGCGCGCTGGCCATCGTGGGGGCAGACGTCCATGGCTGTTGACCGTTCCAGCAGCGGGAGTCCGAACTGGATTAGGGAGCGGGCACCCCCCGAGGTTCGTCACGCAGGACGCGTGGCGACCTCAAACCTAACCAAGAGAATAAGCCTTAGCCCCGAAGACGGTGAAGATGAAACGCACTGGGACCGACAACAACATCCAGTCCGTCCATTCTGTGCTATCAACAACATCGAAATAAAACCACTAACACCGGTATAACGTCAAGAAAACAAAAAAGAGAACATCAAGAAAACAAAAAAGAGAATAATAAAACAAAATAGAACAGAATAACACCAAGAAAACAAAAAAGAATAGGCCAAAACACCACAGACACGAAGAAGAACCGAACAGCACATCAGTTCATTCAAAAAATCCAGCGACAACGACCAGCGTACCAACCAATCGATCTACGAATAAACTTCCACTGGACTCGACCCTCGCGGGTCGTTTCCGGAGCAGTAATCATTTCACTTCGGTCGATTAATCTCGACCAGTACCGTATGGTATTAACCGCGCCAAAAGGACGGCGCATAAAATCCAGATTGCAACTGTCGCGAAACAGTCGTAATCGTAATAAGAGAACAAAAGTAAGGGCCTCAGGGTCAACTTGACACACAGGATATGAAGAAGAAGAGTAGCAGTAGAGTGCGGATGTGTGTTCATTCCAATCAGAGCAGTCGTACAGTGAGGACGCACTTTTTAGAGCTCCCATTGGCTACCGTATCTGATACTAACCAAGTGATCCGTAGCTCCTCGTGGCGAGTGTGGGTATTGCCTTCACAGAGTGCAGACGTATTCAGAAGAGAAATAAAGTGAGGTTATATCTCGAAAAGCGTGGTAAAGTTGCGCAATCGTTTGCAATTTTTGTAGGCGTTTAGTGCGGTATTGTACAACGTGATTTAAAAAGTAACGATGGCGGACCCCAAGGGGTTCTCCATCACGAAGGATGCTTTTGACGCATTGCAGCGTTCATTAGCAGCAAAAGACAAAAGCATCGCGACGTTAGAAGAACAAGCGCGATACACGAAGCAGTATAATTCATTATACTGCTTCGGGGGAAAGGGCATCTTCAGATGCTTACCGTGAATTGGATGATCCCAGGAACAAGAATCAAGGCCAATTGGAGACGATTGAAGGTCTCAAGAAAGAAATTGAAAGTTTGAGAGGACAACTAGCTGAGGTCAAGAACAAGCCAGAGGTTTTTCTTAAAACCGATGGCAGTGGAAAAAAAGAAATTACTGTACTTATGGAAGACGATGAAGCTGACTGGACGTCGGCGTCAGAGTCTGACTATGGTCGCAGACGCAAATACACCAAAAAACCGACGAAGAGAGCTGCGAAGCCGGGGAAAGAGGATTTTCCTCCCCTCAAGAAACCGGCTAGTGAAAGCCCTTCACACGGTCCAATATTCAAGAAACCAACGTCTCCAAAGCAAAAGGAGACTGCCAAACGCCAAGAAGCTAGTGGAGCCGCAAAGAATGCGACCCAGAAGAGGGACAAAATTCCACCGGTTGTCCTTAGAGACAAGGCGGATTATCTACAAATTCTTCGACTGTGTAAGGAGAAGAACATTAAGCTCGGAACATCAACAACCAAACCCAATGGAGTTATGGTTAGACCACCAACTCCAGATGACTACAGAGCACTCACCAGTTTACTCGACGAACGACAATACAAGTATCACTCGTTCTGCACTCCCGATGAACGCAACTTACGCGTTATCATCAGGGGTCTAGTGGAAGCGATTCCGGCAGCCACAGTGAGGAAAGAATTGCTCGACTTGGGTTATCATCCGATCCACGTCGAACGATGGAAGACCAGCAAAGAACGCCGATGGCTTTGATACAAGTAGTTATCCTTAAGGAGGAGAGGGAAATATTCGACTTGAAGACACTGTTCGATCAAGAAATAACAGTACAAGGACAAAAATCAAATTGCCGAATTGTGCAGTGCTATAACTGCCAACAGTTCGGTCATTCTGCGAAGAAATACCACGCAGATCCAGCGTGCGTCAAGTGTGCCGAACGACATCCATCCAGGGAATGTAAGAATACAAGAAGAGTCCAGCCACCTGCAGCAGTTGTGGAGGCTCGCACACTGCGAGCTTCCAGGGCTGCCCGGCGAGACCAACCAGCAATCAGGCAGCGAGAAGATCAACTAACAGCCAAAAGGGCCTTTTCAGGTCCGCCGGTTAATAAAGTTATTCCCCCACCAACCTTCGTGTGGGGGTCTCAGCAGAACACGGTTCCAGCCACCCTGCCCGCTCCACAAGCGAATAATCCCTTCTCCGAGCTTGTGGGGCAACTAATGGGACAACTGGTTAGCCAATTTCAGGCCCAGATGTCCACCGCCCTCCAAACGCTCCTTGGAGGGCAGCAAAACTAATTCCGTGATCATCCTCAACCTCAGGCAGCAGGCTCATGGGACCCGAACTTCTCGGGTTTTTCCAGTCTGCATAAGATCCCATCAGTAACCGCTATCAAAGTCCCTATGTCCCGTCTTCAGATGGCGGACTGACGGCTCCCGCTGGCCGTCAGCCCGGCATTTGGTCGCGGACTCAGTCATATTCCGATGAAGACAAAAAGTCTAAATTTCAAATTAACCTCCATGAAGTTCCCCTGGACTTCGAGAAAAACAATAATCTTAGGTCAAACTTACCATTTTCAGTGGGTAAGTTTGATATCACAAGGGGTAGAAAGAACCCCAAAAGGGATAAAGTCAGTACCCGTATCGGGATAAATAGTTTTAACAAGGGTAAGGGCCTCATCGGCCAACCCGAAAACCAGGGTGAAAAAGCGGAAGCTCCTCGTGGCATTATCTTAAAGAATATTCCGGAATTAGGTCGTTTCTTTTGAAGCGGCCTATTTTCCATCAGTTTTTGGTGCGCGTTAATTCCCTTTAGTGCGAATCGGGTGCAGTGAAAAGTGTTGGAATTGTATTTCGACAGGTTGACCTCGACGATCCTGGCCGGTGAGTCATAGGATAGTTTTTGGGCATAATAACAGAATAATAAATATCTTAAGGCTTTTAAATTTTCAATACAGCGCCTTCTGCGCTGCTTTTGTTTATTTGAAGTGCTTTTGATTATTTTATTTGGTGAACTGTTGGCATAAATGGCATTTGCACTATCGGGCCCGGCCAGAGGGCCCGATGACATCATCGCAGGCCTTCAGGCTGAGCTAAACCAGGCCCGTAGGGACAACCACGGCCTGATTGAAACGATCTTTGAGCTGAAAGAGCTCATTAGACAATTGAGAGACCAGGTGGCTTCGCTGAATGCGAAAATAGACAACCTTGAAAAAAGGCCAGAGACCGCCGGCACCAACGGGCCGGAAAACACCCTTAAAAAAGAGACCGCCAGCACCAAAGGGTCGGCGAATATTTTCAAAAAGGAGACCGCCCGCACCAGCGGACCGGTGCCTAATACGGAAAAAGAGACCGCCTGCACCAACGGGCCGATCGAAATAAAAATAGTCACTGGCGATGGGAAATTGGGCGATTCCGATTTCCCTCCATTGAAAACGCCAAAGGGCGCCAATGTTGCCCCGAAGGAAATTCCTGGGATCTCCAGAATGGAGCAGGAAGATAGTGAAGGAGAAGTTGTCTCCATCGGCGGAGACACTTCCGCTTCCGATTTTGAAGTTAGCACCGTCAGGAAAAGGCGTAGTGCAAAACGCAATAGGCCCTCCTCAGAGGAAGAGAGGCAGCCAGAGCAGGCGCCAAAGAAAAGGTCCGCCGGAGAGGAAGGACCTAGTGCCGTCCCAACCCCGGTGGCCAAAGAGGCTACCGCAAAGAAAGCACCGGCAACAAAGACTGAAAAAGTCCCGCCGGTGGTACTATGTAATAAGATGCATTACATGAAGGTCATGACCTTCATATGCAAAGAGAAAATTAGCACAGACAAGGCGCTGAATCGCCCAGAAGGGGTGAAGATTCAGCCCAAAACGTCAACCGATTACAGAAAACTGACGGCATACCTGGACAGCGAGAAAATCCCCTATCACACATTTTGCACTAGGGATGAGAAGCAGCTCCACGTCCTGCTCCGCAACATCGTGGAAACGGTCACGGAGGAGGAGATCCGAGAAGAGCTCCGCCCGAAAATTCCGCCCCCAACCTTCATCTGGGGGACGCAAACCAACAGAAAGGCCCCGGTCGCCGCGCCGGTTGCCCCAACACAGGCCGTTCCCAGGATAGAAGCCCCAAAAATCCAGTTGCCGGACTTCTCCGCAATGATGGAAAACATGATGCAACAGATGGCTGCTATGGTACAGCAGCAATTGAATGCAGCAATAGCCATGTTCCAAACCGCCAATGAACAATAAAAATTCATTGCGCGTTATGACCTGGAATTCCAACTCCTTGAACGGGAAAAAGTTGGAACTAACTGCGTTTCTAGAAGATCACAGCATCGACATGGCCCTGATCCAGGAAACTTTCCTCAAACCGAGCCAACGGTTCAGCGTGAGGAACTTTTGCTATTATAGGGAGGACCGTCTCGGCGGAGCAAAGGGTGATTTGATGATTCTCGTCAAGAGAGGAATCAGACACAACCTTTTGTGGCTCTAGAAGGTAGTCTCGCAAACCTATCTTCTTGGTACCAGAGAGCCTGCAACAACTTCGATTCTGGCGAAGTGGGCAGGTTCCTGACTAACAACACTCCAGTCATCATTGCAAGAGACTACAACGCACACAACCAAGTGTAGGGTTCGAGATGGACAGACAAGAGGGGTGCTGACCTGTTATCTATGGCGGATAGATACGGGCTGAACCTGCTTGTTCCGGACGAACCATCCCGACTCAGTAGCTTCATAGATTTCTTCATCGTGAGAAACCTAACGAATCAATGCACTGTCCAGGTGGTACCAAGGTGGTCGGTACCAGGTCCGGTACCAAGGTGGACACCTTCCCACCGCGAAAGGTATCTAACATCAGTTGGAGCAAATTCCAAGAGTATTTGCAAAACAGCGGGCCTAACCAGCGTATCGATAGCGTTCAGCAGCTAGAGGATGCGGTCGAACAGCTAACAAATGACGTAATAGAAGCCACGAACGTGGCTACTAGTTTCAAAACGGATTCTTCTCGGACCACATTAGACATCCCGTCCGAGGTGAAAGAGAAGATCCGGCTGAAAAATAGACTTTACAGACGCTATCGCCTGACTGGCGATCCTGAGCTCGGGCGATGTGCAAACGAAGCCAAAAGGGAATCTCTACAGGCTCTCAGAGAGTTCAGGATGGACAGATGGGACGATTTCCTAGCGTCAATCGACAGGGCCGATCGATCATTGTGGAAAACGGCCAATCATTTGGTGGGAAAGGCGAGGGCGCCGGTTTCCTCCCTGGAGACGGGTGATACTCACGCCGTCACCGGGGCGGAGAAGGCGGAGCTCTTTGCCGTGACCCACCAAAAACAGATGACCTCTCTTCAGCCTTCAGCCGAAAAGAGGACTAAAATTGAACTGTTCAGGCAAGAAATTTTGTCTTACCAAGGAACTCCCAACCCTGGCTAGTTGATCAGCCAAATTGTCTCGCCGAAGATAATACACGATATTATCTGAGGTTTGAAAGCTAGAAAAGTTCCTGGTCGCGATCGTATCTCTCCGATGCAGCTGAAACGATTACCTAACAAGCAAATAGCTCAGTTGACAAACATTGTCAACGCTATTTTCAGACTCCAGCACTTTCCAACTATATGGAAACATGCACAAATAATAGTAATCCTGAAAAAAGGAAAAAGCCCAAAAGAGCCAAGTAGCTATAGACCTATTAGCTTGCTTAGCGCACTCGGCAAGATCGCCGAGAGAGCGATATTACACGCTCTCAACGGTGTTCTTGCTGACAAGAATGTACTGCCGAACGAGCAGTTAGGTTTCCGGAGGGGGCATGCGGCCGTCCATCAGGCGGAACGGCTCGCGACGGAGGTCAGACTTTTTAGACCTCTCGCAAGCCTTCCATAGAGTCTGGCATCTTGGACTTATATTCAATATGCTCAGGCTGGGTTTACCAACAGACCTAGTCAAACTTTTGGCATCATTTCTCACTGGACGCACGTTCCAACTGCTCGTCGATGGTGCTTTATCATCAGTCCAGCGAATTGAAGCGGGAGTACCGCAAGGTTCCCCTCTTGCCCCAGTAATCTTCAATGTCTACATGGTGGACTTTCCGAAAATTCCGCACGTGGAGACTGCTTTCTATGCTGACGATACCGCTTTCTATACGACTGCCCACGGGACCTGGCTGATCATCTCCAGGCTCCAAAGGCAGACGTTGAAAGCCTTAAAATGGCTAGCCTATTGGAGGCTAGCAATAAATCGCAGCAAAACACAGACTGTCCTCTTTACAAGAAGACAGCCACTAATCAGACAGAACATCCGTATCCACGGAGTTCCCATCAAATGGACCAGATCGGCACACTACCTGGGCCTTGAAATTGACAAGGCTCTTACGTGGGTGTCGCATCTGAAGAAGGCAACCGGGAAAGCCAGTGCCATGGCTCGACTGCTTTACCCCCTCATGAATAGAAAAAGTAAGCTCTCGCTGGACAACCAACTAACTCTGTATAAAACCATGGTCCGATCAGTCCTTATTTACGGATATCAGGCCTGGTTCCCGTTCCTCCCTCCAACGTCGATTGCAAAACTGCAGTCGTTCCAATCACGTGCGCTTCGCATAATAATCGATGCCCCATGGTTTGTAAGGAATGCACAAATCCATCGGGAGACCGACACACCAGAGATACAGACATTCCTGTCCAGATTGCTGGACAAATTCCTAGCGACGGCGTCCTTATCGGACAATCCGCTAATTAGAGCGACGGCAGCTTCATTGCCGGCCGTTGTTCCAGAATGACCATCCTCTTCGGTCATCACATCCCTGCCTAAAGGACGGCAGCTAAAACCCTCCGAAGAAGCGACATTGTCGTGACATTCGAAAAAATCAGAGAATACAAGTAAGGGCCTTCGGGTCAACTTAACAACCAGGAAAGAAGAAGAAGAAGAAGGATGTGTGTTCTTACGAGTGCCTTTTCAGGTTAGGTGACAAGCTGAGAATTGGTGGACAACGCCGGTGGCAGCAGAATACTGAGGATTTTTTCGGCGAATTTGGCTCTGCCTTTTTTTGGGAGGAGCAAAACCGCATACACTGTAGGCTGGTAAGGCCGATGAGTGACGCGATCGGGCAAAACTTTTGCTTTTGACTGAAAGGTGGGTCGATAGGCTGTTTTTACGGCCTAACGCGATTGAATTTTTTTTTAATTTTCCGATCGATCGAAAAATTTTTATTACGTTGAAACTGGGTGAGTAGTAGAGAGGGCGGGGTACTGGGACACTTTAAGGCCGTTTTGGCCATGCAAAAGTGGGGCCCGACAATTTGGGGGGCGAATTCCCCGAGGGTGATTGTTGTGGTACCCCATTCCACCGGGCTGGTGTTTTTTGGTGGGCCCCATTCGTCATCATCGTCATCGTCGGTCACCTGACCACCGAACTGTCAGCTGACCAGCAGCAGCCGCGCAGTGGTGTAACCGAGGGATGAGCCGAGCTTCGCCTCACCAGTAGGGTGGAAAAGGGTGGTAAAAAGGCCTTAATAGGGGGGTAGTTTTTAGGGGTGGTTTTTAGGGGTGGTTTTTAGGGGTAGTTTTAGTACGACAAAATAAAATAATGATGGCAAATGGGCCTTAAACGTATTATATATGAAAAAAAGTTTTGGACTGCAGCGGGGTTTGAACCAGGTCCCGTACGCACCAGAGTCTAACGCCTAAGGATATATATAGGTATATAGGTATATAGCTAAACTACTTACCAATGTAAAATGTGTATAGTTGGGTATTCAAGCAGATTTGTAAACTGTTTGATCTTTTATTAATATATTTTTGTTTCTGTTGATCTGGTTTGAAATACGTTGGGAATTATTAATTAAAATCAAATTAAAACTTATAAAAATATTTATTTTGTTATGAATACATTAAAATAATTTTTTGAATCACTGACTGCATGTAGAACCAAGTAATGTTTTTTTCTATTGTGGAGAGTAGTGGTTGGGGGGGGGGGGGGGGGGATTATACAATATTCGCTTTATCAATCCAGCTGTTATGTTTATCGCTAAAGCCCAACCATTTGACAAACACTTTATTGTTTTGTCTTTTTAAAACTTTTTCAACTAAATAGACATCATGGAGGTTTGTTTTTTGTAATTGTTCCTTATAGAATGCTCGTTCTATAGTTTCATCTTGCATGTCTCTTAGAAGATATGTGGTTGGATTTGTTAGTTGAATTTTTCTAATAATAAATACCTCTGGAGACCAATTGGGGTTATATTTCTTATCAAAAATTCCTCGAACTTTTGATATCCGCACATAATCTCCAATTTTAAATTTCGTATTTAAATCAGCTATTTTAATGTTATTGTAAACTGAGTCGAGAATCATATTTTCATTCTTGCTGGTAACATCAACTGGTTTCATTTTTATTGTTCTATGTAATGAATTATTATAACGATGAACAATTTGTGGCAGTAGCTTAGCCATTTATAATTTCCTTGTACATTAAATTCTTTCCACATCCAATTTTTCAATGTTCTATTTACTCGTTCTACAATAGATGCCTTCTTCTCACTAAAAACACTATAGTGGTTCACCTTATATGTTTTAGTTAGTTTTTCGAAGTCCTTGTTAAAAAATTCTTTTCCCATGTCTGTTTGCAAATTTTTCGGTTTTTGCTGTTTAAAAACGTTCTCCATTGTTTTGCTCACTTCTATGCCAGTTTTCGTTGTCAAAGGAAAAGCCCAAACGTATTTGGAAAAACAATTTATTACTACAAGTATGTACTTGTAGTTGTAATTTTTTTCATCATCCACCGTATATTCAAGGGGGTTCTTTTTAAATAACAGTTCGTATAACCCTGGAGTTCCCTTGTATCGTTTATTCTTGACAATGACATCGTATCCATCAATATTTACTTGAGAATCACCAATGTAAAACTTCTCCGTTTCAGGATAAAACCGGATTCCGTATTTGTGATCAAATTCATGTTCGGTATCGTTACGCAAAGCTGAAATGTATTTTCTTGATAGTATGTCATATTGTTCCAAATATTCTGTTAATGCTTCTGGAGCTAATTTATCGAACTTATCACTCTTATCTATGTTATCACTCTCTTCATATTCATTAACTGCATCTAATATTGATTGTTTTTCTGTGCTTACGTCTTCTGGATTATCGTCTTCTGGATTATCGTCTTTAGTAATATCAAATGGAGACATGCTACGTACAGACGCTAATTTCCTTTTTCTTGAAAGATTTGGTGTTTCCCAATAAAATTGTTCTCCTCCTGTTTAATATCACCCTTGTCAACAAGCAAATTGGCTTCTGAGTTTTCGTTGTTGTTTGGCTGCTGCTGTTGCTGGTGTACACTAGGCGTTTTAACTTTTAGTTCGTTTTGGATATTTTGTAATTGTTTGGTAATAGGTGAAAACATTTGCTCTTGAGCTAGTTCACCTTGCTTCAAAAGAGTCAATTTATTTTTAACATTTTTTCGTTTTTGTAATAATCTTATTTTTAATTTTTTTTCAGCAAGCTTCATTATTAAACAAAAAATAGCTTTTGAACAGGTTTTTGATCAGGTTTTGATCAGGTTTGAACCGATTTTGATCCGGTTCTGAACAGGTTTGAACGGCTATAATCAGTTCTCTGATTAAGACACTTCTGAAGCGTTTCCATTCTAGGAGAAACATATATAGTAATCGAATCCCATGCGGTAGCGTCCATTGTTAAGGTCGTCCTCTTTGAAAATTGTAAAAAATCCGTACGGTTTTTGCCAGCATCGGGAACATATGCTTTTGCATGTATCAAACGTCATGTCAGCAGTTCCCACGTGATCGTTAAATACATGCTTCAAATTCAGTTCATCTTGTTTAAAAAGAACAAGTACATTAGCATTATCTCTAATTAGATGTTTGGGGATTTTTGCATACGTTTGGCACAGATAAAATGAGTCAATATTATTGTGACGACCCATACTGAAATATTCACGAATCACGTCTTGGTTATCACACGCTACATCGTCAAATACAAAAATGGAATTTGGTTTGGCTTCAGATGGATGTACAATATTGTCACTAGCACTAAAAGCATAATATTGGATTCCTTTGATGGACCTTAAAAGTTCATTAAGATATTGATACTTTGGTTGGTAGAGCGAGCGTGAATATACATAAACGTTTTGAAATTTTAATCCATTTTCGTGTTCTATCAGTGAAATCATAACGTTGGTTTTTCCACAGTTTGAAGGACCCACTATAATGCAACGCAAAGTAGATGGAAATAAAGGTCCGTGCTTTCTATACGATGACTTGTTGCATTTTTGCAAGTCATTATTTTCCACACTTAAACTAACTTTTTGTTTTATTATTTTCATACTGACAAGTTAAAAGGTAAACTATAACTAACTTAAAAGGTTAGGTAATCATTTATTTATGGTTAGTTGTGTTTCTCCCGTTACAATGAAATATTATCTAGGGACGGGTTTTGTGAATAACCTTATAAATAAATTACCATTTGAATTGCATCTACCGGGGTATAATTTTTGTGGTCCTGGTACTAGACTTGAGGATCGTTTAAGACGAGGTGACAGAGGAGTGAACGCATTAGATGAAAAACAACATGACATTGCGTACGCTCAAAACAAAGATATCGGAGCAAGTCACCAAGCTGATGATATATTAGCAAAGGAAGGCTTGGAACGTGGTTAAGTCGAAAAAAGCGTCCATTGGAGAAAGGTTATCTGCTCTCGGTGTTGCTGGTGTAATGAAAGCTAAAGTGAAACTTGGTATCGGTTTAAACAATCAAAATTTGAAAAGGTGTTTAAAGTTAATGGAAAAAGTTAAACAATCGATGCAAAATGTGCAAAACGACATTAACAAGAGTATTGCAACATTACAAGAAAATTGTAGTGCGAGTCGATCAGTAATTAAACCAAGGACTGCTCATCCGCCTCCTAATCCAAAAAAAAATCCTCTGAAACCAAAAATTTCTTCGACACCACAAAAACGTTCTTCAAGTCAAAGGAAAAAAAGTCCTCCAAAAAACAGAAAAAAAACCCAAAAATACAAGAAATTGAAATGATGGATATTGATGATCCATCTCTACCATCATCACAACAACAACAACAACAACAACAAGATACAGAAAGGAAAATTGCAACCAGTAGAAAAAGGAAAAATGAGGATTTCAATGACGCTCCAATTAAAGTTCCCAAATTGGATTTAAACAAACCGATAATATATTCAGCAGCTAGGAAACGTAAATTGAGTGATAACGATGACCATGATAGTGATGATATAGGTACCGAAAAAAAGCAAAGAATAATTTAGTGTTAATATCAAAATTATATAAGTACTGTTAAAGGTAACCGAATATTTTAGTGTTTAACAACGTTTCATTTAGAGAAGATGGTTAGAACAAAGCAAAAGAGACCCATTAAACGTAAATCTGTTACAAAGTTAAAACATATCGGTTTACAGAAAGCTCTAAATCAAATCAAACAGTATATTTTGAAACAGAAGCCTTATAATTTAAGTGATGCAATTAAGTGATGCAATTAAGTTGGCTTTGAGTGCTGCAAAACAATTGAAAAGGAAAGGAATTAAACCGAGTGGTCGTGTAATCCAAATTCCAAAAACGGGTGGTATATTACCATTAATACCAATATTTGCTGGTCTTAGTGCATTGGGCGCTCTGAGCGGTGGAGCTGCAGGAATTGCAAAAGCAGTTAATGATGCCCGAAATGCAAAACGGCAATTGGAAGAAAATCAACGACATAATAAAACTATGGAATCAATCGCAATGGGTAAAGGTCTCTACTTGAAACCATATAAATCAGGTTTGGGTGTTTTTTTAAGACCAGCGCAACAACAACAACAACAACAACACCACTGATAATTTTACCAAATCGACCGCTATCAAATTTGAATTTGATCATGTATGTAAAGCAAATGAAAATACCCCAATTCCGAGGTGTTTATATGCGGGATTCCTGGCCAAAGAAAGTCTCTGCCTACGAACGAGGAATAATTAATTTGGATAATAGCAATGGACCAGGGACACATTGGACTGCTTACAGGAAAACTGGAAAGAAGATTGTGTATTTTGATAGTTTTGGTAATTTAAGACCTCCCCTGGAAGTGATGCAATATTTTCAATCCAGCGGTCCAGTTGATGTTACTTTTAATTATAATGTTTATCAAACTTTTAATAGCTATAATTGTGGTCATTTGTGTTTAAAATTTCTTAATAAATGATGTCACCAACATATATTTTAGTTTTACTAATATTATAACAGCAACAACAAAAATGAGGTAGTTTTCCTTGGACAGTTGACTTATAGACATTGGTTCTTACATTCATACATTGTCGGGTCGTGAATCAGTTTTAGCACTACAATTATATCCTCCGATAATATTGAAGGAAACGGAAAATTACGAATTGGGATTAATTAATTTTGTATCGTACAATACAATTCCAAATGTAGATAGTTCCAATAACATTTTTTATTTTGGAACCTCTACTATCGAGATACCAGAAGGAACGTACGAAATTGAAGATATTGCAAAAATAATTAGCGATTATGTGAAGACGGTAAAGCCTCAACTACCACAACTACCTTCACCGGATAGTAGTATTAGCAAATGCATGTACCACATTGAAGATATTTCAAAAAAAAGAATTAGCGTTGAAGATATTTCAAAAAGAATTAGCGATCATATGAAGACGGTAAAGCCTCAACTACTACTACCTTCACCGGATAGTAGTATTAGCAGCAGCAGCAGCAGCAGCAGTAGTAGACGTATTAGTAACCAAATCAAAAAATTAAATGATAATGATGATCATGATGAAGGAATTCTGCATCCTGTGCGTAAGAAGAAGAAAAAGGAAGAAGAAGAAGACAGCACTGAGTTTATTAAAATTAAAGCCAATCAAAATACACTACGATGTGAGATAAAGGCAACTCAAGAAGTGCATTTTGACAAACCCCATTCGTTGGCAAACATATTTGGTTTTGAAAAGCGTAAATTGAATGCTAATAAAAATCATATCTCAGACTATCCAATAAATATTAGTAAGGTAAATGCAGTCTGTTGTGAATGTAATCTAGTGACAAATTCGTATACTAATAACAAACCATCACACATACTACACATGTTCTATCCAACAGTGCCACCTGGTTATAAAATTGTGGAAACACCTTCAAATGTCATTTATCTACCAATCAACACAAGGTATTTAGATGAAATTATTATAAAAATAACGGATCAGGATGGAAATTTAGTCAATTTCAATAGAGAGCTCATAACGGTAAGAGTGCATCTGAGACCGATCCAACATTAATGGTGTTACGATATAATTATTTCACTATAAACAGCCAACCAGGGAGAGAAAGTATCAGTTCTAGTAAGAATTTCAAACAGTTAACATTGACAGACTTTTTTTGGAATCGTTGGGATTTAAAGTGTTATCACCATCATCATCATCATCAAAATTGGTAAAAGAACAAAACATTTCTGGAAATTCTGGTGTCGATTTCGATTAGTTTTCCGTACCAATCTAAGAAGAATATTATTAACTTGTTCCTGTTCCTGTAGCAGTGGCAGAGAGACTACCTGAAAATAATGAATATTTTGAATATAGGAGAAAAAGTTTTTAGTGACCATTCGATTACAAACAAAGAATACCATACGTATTTACCATATGCCAATACAAGTTTGAACAAGTCCGATGAAATAAGAATCCCTATACAGACCCAAGATATTTACACGTATCCAGCGGAAAGTTTTCTTGAAATTGAAGGTGTTGTTGTGGATGAAACAGGGAAAGCAAGTGATAACATTAAATTGGTGAACAATGCATTGACATTTTTGTTTGATGAAATCCGATACGAATTGCGGGGCGCTGTAGTGGATCGTGTACGCAATCCAGGTATAACGTCTCTTATGAAAGGGTATGTTAGTTTTACCGAACAAGATTGTGTCCGTTACCACAATGCTGGTTGGAATCATTTAGAAACACCAACAGTTTTAGATTCAACTGGATTTTTTAACGTTTGTATTCCCCTGAAAACGTTAATGGGTGTATTTGAAGATTTTAAAAAAGTTATTGTAAATATTCGTCAAGAACTGGTGCTCATTAGAAGTTTCTCTGATAGCAATTGTATAAAAACTACAAAAGTTGGAGAAAAACCTAATATTCGTATTGACAGAGTCGCTTGGAAAGTTGAACATATAAAGGTGGACGATCAAGCAAAACTTAAATTGTTAAGTTATATTGAAAATGGTCGAGATTTGACTATAGCATTTCGTGGCTGGGAATTACACGAATACCCTCTTTTGCAACAAACAATGCAACACACATGGAATGTAAAGTCTGTAAATCAATTGGAAAAGCCGCGATTCATTATATTTGGCTTCCAAACAGGAAGAAAAAATCAACTGGCTCAAAATATGAGTCATTTTGATCACTGTAACCTATCCAATTTTAAAGCTTATCTTAATTCTGAAATATATCCATATGACAATTTAAATGTGAATTTTAATAAGAAGCAATGGGCTATTTTGTACGAGATGTATGCCAGATTTCAACAGTCCTACTATTACAAGACTATTGGACAACCGTGTTTATCTCTGGAAAAATTCAGTGAAATTGCACCTTTAGTGGTGGTAGATTGTTGTTATCAAGTGGACACACTAAAAAGTGGTACAGTGGATATTCGATTGGAATTTGAAACCAACAAAAATATTCCTGCAAATACGTGTGCCTATTTACTAATTTTACACGATAAAAAGATAAAGTACAACCCTCTAACTAGCATTGTAAGAACAGAAGTTTAAATTTACTCTGATCATTACCACCACCACCACCACCACCACCACCACCACCACCACCACCACCACAACCATCATAAACCAGGGTATAAAACACGAAGTAGTGGGTTTGTGTAAGGTAGTCTAATCTATTTAAACAACAGTTCAACAATAACTGTAAAAATGCTTATTGTAGACGTTCAAGGTTTTGAAAGTGAAACTTTAGGTCAATTTTTCTGTAAAGAAATTGCCATTTTAAATACAACTACTATGACGTTTGTACATCGATTAGTGGAAATGCCTGTAATGTTTGAAGCATTCAATTACAAGCTAAAACAACATTTTATTTCATCAACAAATAACAGACATGGATTGGAATGGAATTCGTGGGATTCAGATGGTGAGGTAAAACAAGAGGACCTTCCTGGATTCTTAGTGCAGTATATCGGATTATTGCAAATGGTTGTGGTAGTAAAGGTAGCACAAACGAGATAATTTTTGGAAAGATATTTAAAAGGAGCAACAGTAATAATCGATTTGGATGAACCGATTGAAAATACAGATGAAGTGGACTACTGCCCAACTCTACATAGTTTAAAAGCTGTTTGTTTTCAAATCGTACCATTGTAACTTACATGTTAATAATAAGTTGGACTGTGCTTTAGAAAATGTATATAATTTTTATCATTGGTATAATTATTGTAGAAAATCGAAATAAAATAAAGAAAATCTGTTTTTGAACACTGTTTTTATTTTCTCCTCCTTCAACATAACTATGTATCCTACAACAATAGTAAAAATAACATCTTACCCAACAAATAAATAAGTGAAACATTGAAACAAAATAATGAGTTTTTTAACAATGGCTTTAATATACCCATATACAAGAACAAAATTAATTAAAATTTATACTAATTATTGCTACTGCTGTGACTGTTGCGGTTCCTGCTGCTGCTGCAGCTGCAGTTGCAGCTGTTGCACTTCAATTTGTTGCTGTTGCTGCTGCTGCTGTTTTGTGCTTCTTTTCTTTGGTGGCTGTTTTCTTTTTGATTTTTGTGAATCTTTATCTGTTTGCTGCTGCTGCTGTTGTTGATGTTGTTGCTGCTCTTGTTTCTGAGAAAGTTTTTCCTCCTCATCACTGCTACTGCTGCTGCTGCTGCTGCTACTACTTGAACTGTTCTCAGAGGAAAATACTTCCTCAATTGCCAATTTTCTTTTGATACCTGTCACAGGTTTTACTGTTGGATCGACTTCTTCATCCAACAGATTAAATCTGTATCTTTTTACAATTTTCTCTAATATTTTAAAATCTTCCTTTTCTTCGATCTTGGTTCGCATATATCTGACAGGAAGATTTCCGAATTTTCTTTTTAACGTAGTCGCTTTTGGTGAGTACGTTAATAAAATAAATATTTTATCGTCTTTCACGGTAATCTCTTTAACTCCATACCTGCAAATCAAAGAAAAACACCAAAAAAAAAAATTAAAAATTAAAACAAAACATATCTTGATATGTTAAATACTTACTGAAATAGTTCTTTTATAACCAATATGGCATGTTTAATTGGAAAATGTACTTTATCATCTGTGAAGACGACCAGCGTTGTTAGACAAGATGCCATTGTAGTAGGAGTAGTTATAAAATACGTAGATTGCGAATGAACGACAAAACAAAACTGTGTTCGACTTTGACTGATTTGCAAAAGTATAAAAATGATTTTAAACAAAAAAAAATCTGCTTAATCGCGAAATAAATTTTGGACTGTGAGCTTAAATGAACAAAGCAATGTTAGCAGTTTTGAAGGAAAAAAATCGAAGCAAACACAGTATAAATTGGGCTCGCGAGCAGACCAAGAGTTCAGACTCAGTCTCGACGTCGTTTTGGTAAGTAAATCTCTCTCTTAGCATAAGTTTTTCTGTTTGGGAAACATTGTGGGTGGCGTGCCGGAAGGGTATTTTACATGCCTGGATGGTTAATCGTTGAATAGTGGGTTGGGCGCGCCGGAAGGGCAATGCCTGGATGGTTAATCGTTATTATTGGGGGTAACAAATGTGTGCATGAAAATTTTATTATATTGTTCTGTTTATTTATTTATTTATTTATTTATTGGTATATTGTGGGTGGCGTGCCGGAAGGGTATTTTACATGCCCTGTATGGTTATTCGTTTTGAGAAATGTTCTGTTTGAAGAGGTTATAGAGTTTTTTCTTTTTGTTTTTCAGAGATTTCATAGGTAAAATGAACAGCAACAAAGTTTTGGATCAACTTTCGGCTGATGCCATTGAAAAAATCGAAACAGTAAGTAGATTATTGAAAACAAAAGAAGAATATCATGTTTATATAAAATTTCTTAAACACACTCTTTTAATTTTAAAAAAGGCACTTAAACATAAAGTCAATATAAATAGTTTCACTAGAGTAAAATCTAACATTGCAATTTTAAAGAATTACTTACAAAGATTCAAAATTAAATTAAATTCTAACAAAAGCTTAACCAAACGTAATTTGATATGGCAAGATGTAAACAGTTGCTTTAATGGTAGGATTAAAACAGGCATCATTACCAATCTGAGCTATAAAGATCCCAAAGAATTTTTAAAAAAGGCTTTTAGAATTTTTTCAACTAGAAGTTTCAGTTTAAGAACTAATAAAGAATTAAAAAATTATTTATTAAAAGTCAATGTAACATTTACTGGTCTCTTTATAAAACCCCAAAGTTTGGAAACATCCATTAAACATTTTTCCACAAAAAATAATATAATTGATCGCACAACAGACTTGACCGATTGGTATAGGATAAATGTTGTGAATAAAATTATAATAAAATTAGAGGAATTTCAAGAACGCGATAGTGGTTGGTCGTTATGTGAAATTTCGTATTTGAAAATTAATTTTAACAAGTATAATCCAATAAATGTAGGCTTATATACATATATAGACTTGCCGCAATTTATTAAGAAAACAAAAAGTGTTATAAATGTAAAAAAATGATGATGTGTATTGTTTCCTTTGGTCGGTCGTAGCTGCTCTGTATCCAGCAACAGAAAATAAAAATGTTAGTAGAAAGACGTCTTATCCTCATTTTAGTCAAGTTTTAAAATTTAAAGGTATAAAATTTCCTATTGATATAAAAGATATACCGAAATTTGAAACCATGAATAATTTATCAATAAATGTTTTTTGTTCCAATGAAAACGAAGTTTTACCATTAATGCTAAACAAAAATGATTTTTCAAGAAAAATTAATTTACTTTTAGTATCACATCATAATGAATATAACTATAGTGATCAAGATGAATTACGCTTATTTCATTTTGCTTATATTAAAAACTTAAGCCGTTTAGTTAATAAACAAGCAGGGAACACCAGAAACAAGAAATGGTTTTGTGAGCGATGTCTTAATCATTTTAAGACAGATGAGATTTTAAAGAGACATTTGGTTGATTGTAAAAATTTAAATAAATCCAAAGTTATTTTACCACAAGAACATGAAAAAATAGTTAGTTTTAAAAACTTTTTCCATAAAATAAAATTGCCATTTGTAATTAATGCAGATTTAGAAAAACATTTTATTAAAATGTAAAGACCAACAGTCAGCAACTAATGTAACAAAAAGTAAGAAATTCCAAAAACACAAACCACTTAGTATCGCATATTATATAAAATGCTCATATGACGATTCACTTTATGACTTTAAAATGTACAGTGGTAAAAAGTGCGTAAAATGGTTTACCAAAGAACTGAAGAAAATTTCTCAAAAAGTAGAGCTAATATATTTAAACCCTGTTCCACTAAAACAGCTAAGTTCTGAAGAGAATAAAACCTTTTATCATTCTAAATTATGTCACATCTGTTGTAAACCCTTTTCCGACGACGATTATAAAGTAAAAGATCATTGCCATTTTACTGGATTCTATAGAGGTGCCGCTCATAACTCATGCAACTTGAATTTTCAAAAAAAGTTTATAATTCCTGTTCTGTTTCACAATCTCTCAGTTCTTCTCTCAATTAAAGCACTTTCCACAGAAATTGAAGGAACAATCAATTTACTACCAATTAATAAGGAGAAATACATTTCTTTTTCCAAATCTATTAAGAATTCAAAAATTAATTTTCGTTTCTTGGATTCATATAGGTTTATGTCTAGCGGTTTGGAAAAATTGACAAAAAGAAATTTTTTAGTAAAATTCATAATTCGGATATATCAGATGAAGAATACACCCATGCGTGTAATGTATGGGATAAATTTAACATCAAAACGCTTGGAGAATATGCTGAACTTTATTTAAAAACTGATGTTCTATTACTTGTGGATATATTTGAAAATTTTCGCAAAGATTGTCTAAACACATATCAACTGGATGTTCTCCATTATTATACAGCACCGGGATATGCATATGATTGCATGCTTAAGATAACGGAAGTAGAACTAGAACTACTGACTGATATCGATATGATTATGTTTATTGAAAAGGGTATTCGGGGAGGAATTTCTCAATGTTCCAATAGATACGGTAAAGCCAATAACAAATACATGGGATCAGATTATAATCCACACGATCCATCTTCCTATCTCATGTATTTTGATGTTAATAATCTGTATGGAGCAGCGATGAGTTTTCCTTTACCGATAGGAGACTTTCAGTGGATATTTCAGTGGACTTTCAGTGGATATGTGAAGATGCAATTCATAATGAACCAAATTTATTTGATTTAAAGGAAGACAGTGAATACGGGTACATTTTTGAAGTTGACCTTCATTATCCTAAGCACTTGTTTGATCTTCACAAAGACTTGCCACTTTGTCCTGAACATTTAGTACCACCTACTTCACCATCTAATTTAAATAAACGTTTAACTACTCTTTATGATAAAAAAAATTATGTCATTCACTATAGAAATTTAAAACAAGCTTTAGAATTAGGTCTTGTAATAAATAAAATTCACAGATGCTTGAAATTTAAGCAGTCACGTTGGTTGTATAAATATATTGATTTAAATACTGAACTTAGAAAAAAAAGTAAGACCGAATTTACAAAAAATAATTATAAGTTAATGAATAACGCGGTATTTGGCAAGGCAATTGAAAATGTTAAGAAACATCGAGATGTAAAGTTGGTGACTAAATGGTCTGGAAAATTTGGAGCTAATTACTATATTTCGCGACCAAATTTTCAGAGCTGTGTTGTGATTGGTAAAAATATGATTTTAATTGAAATGAACAGATTGAAAATTAAATTTAATAAAAGCATTTATGTTGGAATGGCAATTTTGGATATTTCTAAACTATTTTTTAATGATTTTCATTAATATTATATTAAACAAAAATTTAATTGCAACTCAAAATTATTATACACAGACACAGACAGTTTAATATATCATTTTGAAGACATTTACAGTCATATTCTAGAGGATATCATGAAATTCGATACTTCTGACTATCCGGAAAATAACGTTTATAATATACCACTTAAAAACAAAAAGGTGTTGGGATTAATGAAGGATGAAAACAATGGTGCAATAATGACTGAATTTATAGGTTTGCGTGCGAAAATGTACTGTTTCAAATTGCATAAAAATGCAGAAGACATAGCTCTTAAAACTGAAGAAATAAAACATAAAGAACTTAGAAAAATGTTTATGGAAAACATTATTTCAAATTTTGGAGTTACAAAAAAAGCTAAAGGGGTTCAATCATCAGCATTAAAATTTATATCATTTGAGGATTACTACGACTGTATTTTTAATAAAACAAGTTTCGAAGTGGTCCATTAGATCTGAAAAACATAACGTATTTACTATTCAACAAATAAAAACAGGTTTAAGTCCTTATGACGACAAAAGAATTGTAAATAACAATTGTCCCAATACATTACCACGGGGCTATTTTGATTAGTTAAAAAATTATATTTTTCTTTTATTAATAATCTACTGCTGTTTTTGGTTAGCAATAGTTTGCAAAGCTAAGAGGTAAAATGAAAGATTAAATAGCGAAAGACAACCATACTCCATTATTTTTTTTTTTTTTAGACAAACAATAAATGGAATTCAGTTTTTAAGAACGAAAACCGATTTAAATATCCTAACAATAAAAATGCTAGGAAAATTGTTCCAACAAAATTAAAGCAACAAGTCTCTGGTTCAAGATGGTGTTACAATTGCAACAAAGTTTTTTGCTTTTGTTCAGTGTCTTTAAGACTTCACCAAGAACCATCATCATCATCATCCTTAGACTTGTATCACAGTGAACAAATGCCTGATTCCTAGACTTTTTCTTCTTCAGACTCTAATCTTCAATCCAATTCCAACACCCCAACAGCTGGAGAATTTGAAACAACAAATTCTAACGGAGGAAATGGCATACTGTTTCAAAATATACCAAAGCCAGCCAATCTTAGCAGAGGAATGGAAAAATATGGAAGAGCATTTTTCAAAAGCCGAACTAATGGATAGTTGTTCCGAAGAATATTGGAATAGAGTAATGGAGGAAGTGGGTTATAATATAGCCCACTTTAACTATCACTCAAGGGATGAAAGATTTAGTGGTCCTCCACCAAGTAAAAAATCTAAATTATTTTAATGTTTTACTTAATATATTACAAAATAAATATTTTTGTAAGTTTTAATTTGATTTTAATTTATAATTCTCCAACCCCATCAATTTTCCTTAAATACAGAAACAAAGAGAAAAATGTATTTGATAAGACACATTTATAAAAGATCAAACAGTTTACAAATCTGCTTGAATACCCAACTATACACATTTTACATTGGTAAGTAGTTTAGCTATATAGGTCAAGGCGTTGGACTGTGGTGCGTATGGGACCTGGTTCAAACCCCTCTGCAGTACAAAACTTTTTTCATATATAATACGTTTAAGGCCCATTTGCCATCATTATTTTATATTGTCATACTAAAACTACCCCTAAAAACCACCCCTAAAAACTACCCCCCTATTAAGGCCTTTTTACCACCCTTTTCCACCCTACTGGCGAGGCGAGGCTCGGCTCATCCCTCGGTTACACCACTGCGCGGCTGCTGCTGGTCAGCTGACAGTTCGGTGGTCAGGTGACCGACGATAACGATGATGACGAATGGGGCCCACCAAAAAACACCAGCCCGGTGGAAACACAATCACCCTCGGGCAATTCGCCCCCCAAATTGTCGGGCCCCACTTTTGCATGGCCAAAACGGCCTTAAAGTGTCCCAGTACCCCGCCCTCTCTACTACTTGGGTGGTAGTTTCGAAATTTCGAAGCTGCTAGCCGCAGTTACGCGAATAATTAGTGACAGTGCAGTTTCTAGTGAACTTGTGAGTGCCCAGTGTAGGTAAAAGAGATGGCGGGCACAAAAGATGATGGCAAGGTAGAATGGCACGGAAAGAAGCAGAAGATAAAGGGGCTAGAAAGCCAAGTAGCAGAGAGAGATTCGCTTTTGGAAAAGCGACAAACAGAGATAGACAACCTCCAGCAAAGAATCAAGAAGCTGGAGGAAATTGTTAGTGCCTGTTCCTCAGTACATTTGGAGGATGATTGAAGGCGTAGGGTGTTGAAGAGAAGATATCGTGCCTATAGGTCAGCAGATCTGGCCAGGGAGTTGACCAGATCTACAAATGTCCTGAGACAGGCACTAAGGAACCTCGCGAAAAAAAGGTGGATAGATCGCTTAACTGAGCTTGAAAACTCGGATGGCACACTATGGGGAGTCCACAGGTCATTCAAGAGAGATCCAGAGGTAAGGATGATCCATGGAAGGAATGGACTGGCCTACACCGACGCTGAAAAGTCTGAAGCTATGGCCGACGCGCTTGAAAGAGAGTGCGTCATCAAGCCACACTACGAAGATGACGAAAACCTCGAGAGATTAGGCTGCCTCCGGAGTTTGCAACTCCGAAGGAGGTCAAGGGTATAATCCAGAAGATTCGGCTCAAGAAAGCTCCAGGGTGCGATGGTGTTACCAATCGCATGCTGATAAAGCTGCCGAGGAAAGGAATTGCGGCCATCACCGCCATTGCAAACGCAGTCATTAGACTGCGGTATTTCCCGGATAGATGGAAATACGCAATGGTGAGAATGATATCGAAGTCAGGGAAAGATAAACAATTTCTCCAAAACTTCAGACCGATAAGCTTATTGCCATCAATAAACAAGGTTGTAGAAAGAGTGGTTTTAAAGAGATTAGAGAAGGTGTTCGAAGATAATAGCATCCTTCCACCCGAACAGTTCGGGTTTAGAAAAAACCACTCGGCCGAAGATCAACTGTTATGTGTCACCGAATACATAACAGAGACGTTGGGCAGGAGACACGGCGCGGCTATCGTCCTACTCGATGTCGAAAGGTATGACAGGGTTTGGCACGATGGCCTGATCCACAAGATGGGATTCCCGGAGTGGATCGTCGAGCTGACTGACTCATACTTAAGAGAACGAAGTTTCTCTGGGAAAATGGGTGAAGTCAAATCGGCCAGAAGATGGGTGGAGGCTGGAGTGCGGCAGGGAGCAGTGCTAGCCCCCCACCTCTACAACATATACACTAGTGATATTCCGAAGAGGAATAGCACTAGAGTAGCACTGTATGCAGACGACACGGCCATCATGGCCAGGCACAAGAGACCGGACCAGTTGTATAAATAAAACGGGAGTGTGTGAATATAGACGAAACACGAGTTAGGAAGTGGGAATAGTAAAAACAGAGGTTATATATGAAAAGCCAATGTAGAAATAAAATAGTAAATTTAGGACTAGTTTGGATAGTATGGTATGAGATTAATGATTAATTTTGTGGAAACGGTTCAGGGATATAAGAAAGTTCTTCAGGTGTTCAAAATTATTTACAGACAAGATTTCCTCCAGACTCCCACCAAGACATTTGACAAGAACAGTCATAGAACTAAAAATATATATTAGGAATTCACATAATTTTTGAAATAGACGATTAGTAAAAATCGCTTCATCTTACAACTCAAATAGTATAAAAATGTAGAAAGCTAGAAAATTGATATAGTAAAGAAAACCCAAAAAATATTAATACCTAATTACAGATAGGAGTCGCCAACAGTGCGCTTAGACGGGATTCGGAATAATAAAAACCTAAGAAAAGTCTGGCAACAGACTTAGAAAAAACAACCTTAGGGATTCAATAACCCTCAAACAACCCTAAGCTTCAAATTAATCAGCTTAAGAATGATTGGATCGGTGGAAAGGCAAAATATCCAATTACCAAATGTGCTTATCATCAGAACATCACACATCAGAAAATAAATTTAATGTCCAAAATAGGCAAATAAAAATTAAACATAGAAGAAATGTAGGATAATATCATGCAAACATTGCTTTCTATCATATAACTATTTCATTACAACTAATTTTGTGAAAATATTTCATGCTTTATACACCACTTTTAAGAGTGATTATCAACCAACACCTAACAAAGTTTCCAATCAAACCAAACCAATCAAATCCAACAGAGTTTCCAACCAAACCAATTCAACAGTTTCTAGGCAAACCAATCCACCAGATTTTCCATAATTCTGCTGCACTCTCCTTTAATCTGCACCATATAAAAATCCAAGCCAAGCATCAGGAACTCCCAACTGGAACCTATAAACAAAAGGAAATGGAATAAAACGACAAAGAGAATGGTTTTTTATTTTCACAAATAACAATCGCTTAGCAATATAAACAATGGAAATGGAATCTACAATGGAAAACAGACATTGTAAATATCATACAAGCACAGCTTAATTAAAAATTAAGAAACATTTGGTAATAGAACTTAGTAATATTATTCAGTGAATTTGAAGGGATTTACCCCTAAACACCAAATCACTTTAACTTCACGATGGGTGTTTTATCTCCTGATGATGCTAACATGATTAACGAAAAAGACGTCGAGAAGTTAAAGCGATTTGGTGTTTGTTTATTAGTAAATTTTTTCGAGTTAGTGCTTCATACCGAAGGTTTCGCTAGAATAATTGATTCTGCAGTGAGTTGTTTTAAATCCAGCAGACAATCAAAGATCTGAAATAAACTGACTAAAAGGACAACAAACTAATTCAGATGTACTGCAAATTTATAGGATACTCCATGACTGAATCAAGTCTTGTTTTTCTGCCACTCCTACAATGATCAAAAATATATATTAAAACCCCAATTTTATTTGATTTGTTCTAAAACAATAGACTAAACAAAACATATATTGTTACATATTAAAACTATAGAAATATTTTTTAAACATGTATAATGAATTTCCATCTAATAAAACCCGATAACATATCCGAAAACTAAACTTCCATTCTATTGTTAGGAAAAAATTATATTATTGGATTAGATTGCTAACATTGTTTGTTTATAAGCCTCAGAAATAGAAAATCAAAATGGTTTGGTTTGGATGTAAAGAAAGAAATGGACATTTCCCTGATATGTTGTTTGTGGATATTAAATTGACAATGTTTTCTGTAGCCTACTGCTAGATATTGCTCTGAGATTGGTACCCTCACATTTTGAAGAGGTTCCAGCAATTTTGAATGTCTGGCGAAATGATAGGTAATCCCCTAAATTCTTAGAACTTCGTTGGTGTGGCTTTGTGTCTGTCACTTGTTCACTGCCTTTCTCTTTAGTAATGTCCATTCGCAAAGTCATTCAAGTGATTGTGCTAGTAGTGCATTAGACATGTTAACAACTATAAAGTGACGAGGATTTCACTAGTTTACAAAATCATTATTTGAATTCATTCATTTCTGATATTTCAAGTATATATTAGATCAATTAGATAATTTAAAACATTTACGAAAAGCTTTTGTTAACCAATTAGTCCAATTAGTCAAAAAAAAAACGACGCCCAAAAATCGTATTCATAAAAATTAACTAAAAAAAGCGATTATTTTAGCTTATAACTCATTCCTTCTATTTTCACTAAGCTCTGTTCTGCAATAGGCTGTCCCTGAGGGTTCGTTTTTGTGTTTGGATTAAAGTTTATTTCACACTTCAAACTCCTTTCACAATATTGGCAACTTTAAGGTACTCCCTGACCTGAGGCTTTCTCTGATTTTACTTCTATAAAAGTCAAATAATTTTAAAAACTCAGTACTGTTTAATACATTACAAACTGAAATAAACTTTCAAGCCATTTCCATACCCAGTACACTTAACATAGAGGAATGTGAAAAACCATCATTTGCAGCTGCACAATTCAGGGAAATTAAAATCATAGAATTGAGGTGTTCTGTGGGGATTTTTAAAATAATGGAATGTAAAAAATATTTTTTTTACTAATAATTTGTAGATATTTACTTGTAATTATGTGTAACTATTTATAAAATAGAATGTTTGTTATTATGTTGAGAATATCTATATAATGCAATAAACACTCCAGTTATCTAGTAATAAAATGTTTTATTTTGTCACAAGTAAATCTACATATTATATTTAGCATATTTAAATGAGGGAGCCGATACCTGATGGAAAATAATTTTAAAGAAACAAATTAAGATTTATATCTAAATTTCCACTATATATAAAACTTGTATGTATTACAATTGTTTGGACACACAGTGCCATTTTCAAATATGAGTTATATCAAACTCACAGTAAGAAAATAGATAATTATAACAAAGAACAGCTCACAGTAAATAACATCAAGAATACTGCCTACAAAACAATTACATATACAGGAAAGGTTATCAAATTAGTTTCTAAACATTTATCAAAAACAAACAATATAAATATTGCTTTCAAAACAAACAATAGTATGACACCTCTTTAAAAGCAATAAAAGTCATATGAATAAACTTTATATATCAGGAGTTTCTTGAATTGGGTGCAATTCATGTCCATAAGTTTAGGTTGGACAAACATGCAGATCTTTTTTCCACTATGCTCAATGAACATAAAAGAAATTATACTAAGGAACAAAATATTTCTCATTATGCTAACCACTTAATGTTAGAAAATCATACTTGCAATGATAATTTTACTAAATCTCTTAGTCTAGAAATTAATAAAAGGATGTGAAAATGTGAATGGTTCACTCTTATAAATTTATATTGCATATCTAGAGATTGAGAAAAAAAATATACATTTCGCCACCATCATTATCATTTGTGGTATTATTAGGTCGATGGACAGTTTAGGTTGAATTAATTTTCTTAGTATTACTTTAATATAGTTTATTTTTGAAAAAGACACTGTGTGTATAAACAATTGTAACAAATACAGTTTTAAATTAGTGGAATTTTAGATATAAATCTTAGTTTATAAGGATAACTAGATTTTTAAAATGGTGATTTAGTTTACTTACCACATTGCATTTTACATCCATCTTGATTTTCTGCATTGGCTGTCTTCATTTAACATTGTTCAATTCATTGTAAAACTAAAATCATGAAGGTTTCTGAGTCAATTTACTTGAATGGTTATCTGTGCAATTAACTGACATAAGATTCTAGAACAATAAAAATTATTAATCAAAACACTCTCAAACTTTCGATTTCTAATATCAAAACAAGTAGTTATTAAAGCTTAACTAACTTAACATGGTATCTAATGGAAATCCTTTAGTCAGGTATCCTCCAATATTTTGGCAAAATTCAACCAGTTGGTCTTAATTATCTAACATTCCAGACAGATTGGGCACAATGAAATTGCCGTTCACTAAATAAAACCAAAATAGAAAAATCCAACTAGACTTGTGTTTAAAATTGTATATTTTTATGCAATAATAGAAAATAAGATACCTGTCTGTTTTAAGATATTCTAACTGGATATTCTTTCTTTCAACAAATTGGTAGAAAATTGACCATAAGCAAACTTGAATAGCCCAAATAGTTTTTACCTCATTATATCATACTGCTTGGCTAAAAATATCATGAAATTCGGGTAGTGATTGCTTCACGCCCTACAATTTGTTGGAAAGTGGCTGCACCAATTTTCTAATAATTCACCAAACATTTTCAAATTATTCCTTATTCTCAAGCAAATGGCCCAATCGTTACAGGGTCAAATATACTTTAAAGGGTTAACAAAACCCCCACATTATAAAGGTGTAAATTAAATTAAAACTTTTGCATAAAATATCTACCTATTTTAACCGATTAAGATTACGTTGCAAGGATTTACCCTCCTATTGGCTTCTGTTCGAACACCACTGGAAGCATCCCGACTGGTTACCAGAGTAACAATGACTCGCAAATTCGTAATGGCCCAAATGGATTCCTTGAAAAAAGGCAAATTCAATGGTTGAATACCAAAATACGGTTTCACTGACTATCATCACTACTTTTCCTCGATAATAACAGTTCAAACAAATTAAAAATTTTAAAAGATTTCAGGATGTACACGGATATTTCCCGGCGATTTCTAGTAATCACAACCAAGAAAACAAAACAAAATTAATGTTTAAGGGTTGTTATGTCTGAATTGACCGATACGCTCACGCACCGTTGATCATAATGCTGTGTTGCCGAGTACGGCGTTGACAAAAAATAATTCCTTAGTTTTTTTCTGATTATAAAGATTAATCATATCAGTTGAAATAAAAAGATTATTAAATACTTATATTTTATTTATTCATATGCCTTTCTACCTTTAGGCTGTTTATTTAAACGAATTTTTCCCACCATATATTTATTTCACGATTCTTTCCTATCCTGAATCATTTGTTTAATACCTTCGGACTCTATTTCTCTTCTTTTTGCTCCTTCACTTCATTCCATCCATATTTTTCTTGGTATTCCTCTATCATTTTTCCAACTGGTTTTCGTTTCCAACATTGCCTTCGTTAGAATGTCATCTGGTATTTTACATATGTGTCCGAATCATCTAAGTTGTCCCTTTATCAATTTTCCATTTATTAGCTTTATTTGAATGTTCTGTCTGTATATTCCATTTCATATTCTGTCCCTCCTTGTTTTATTTTCAATCTTACATAAGAATCGCATTTGCATTGCATTAATTCCTGTCTTATGTTATTCGGCAAATGTCCATGCCTCAGTGCGATGTGATACTGTTGGTCTTACTATTTTTTACCAATTCTGTTTTTGTATTATTTAATATTTCTCTCTTGTTTAAAAATATAATCCTCATTAAATTTTTACCAGCTTTTCCCACTCTCTCACCTATGTATTTTTCTTTTTTGGGGTTACTCTCAATTATCGTTCCTAAATACTTTCAAAGATTTTCATTACTTTTTTCACTTCTTTTATCGCTTTGTCTTATTGTCTATTGATAACAGTACATCTTTGTTTCACTTCTATCGTCGTTCTATATTCTTCTGATTCTTCATTGTGTCTTCTTATTATATTTCCCTTATCTTTATACATATTCTATATTATTTCTATCGTATCTATTTTTCGCTTTTCCAGTTCTTCCCAAATACCCTCCGTTTTTGTCCGGTCAAATGTTTTGTCTAGATCTATAAAGCACACATACATGTATATTTTTTTATGGAATTTTTGATGGATTGAATGATTATGTATATTAGGCCTTGTGTGCTTCTTTCCGTTCTAAATCCACATTGAGTTTCCTCCATCGTTTCCTCTATTTGATTTCTTATCCTTGTTTTTAATATTCTAGCCAATACCTTCGCTGATATAATCGACAACGTTATTCCACTGTAATGTTTGCATTTTCTTTTATCTCCTCCATAATATATTGTCCTCCTCCAGTTGCGTTATAGTTCCATAAAATAGTTTTTGTTTTCAACATCTTTATTCCATACTTAAATAAATAATAAATCTTCTTTAGCTCTCTTTACTTCAATTTTCACTCGTTTTCGTCATTCTTTATATCCTTCATAATCCTCCACTTTCTTTGTTTTTATAATTTTATATAATTAAGTTGGTATAAAATATAATTTTGTACGAATTTTAAAATCAACTTTGTGTGTAATAATTTTTAAAATAGGAGACGTTATATTTTATAAGAGTATAATTAAAAGTCATTTCGGAAAGTGCTTTCGATTCTCACAAAGAAATATATTTTAATTGGACTCTTATCTCAAAACTGTATTGTTTAGCAGACAGTGCTTGAACTGTCATTAGTAAAAAATTATTATATTTGACTGGTTGTCGTTTTTGTGGTATTTCGTCATAATTTTCTACTTTTCTATTTCCGGAAAATATAAAACATAGATACACAAAGAGAAATGTGTAAGTACAATAGGTATTGAACAAAAATAGCATTAGTCGATCATGGATTCTCTGTATTTAAAAGTTTCTCCGTTAACTCATGCATACCCATAGATCGGCCTTGCCTTTCGAGAAGAAATATATCCATTCTTCGTCTCCAATCACGATCCGATACAAAAAAAAGTATTTCATTCACGCCTAGAAAAAAAACTTCGTACGTCGTTTTTCAATTTTCAATCTGTCCCATTTCTGGTACCCATTTTCCTGCCTTCTGGATCTTTCGCACGGCATGCTGATGATCTTCAATGGTTCTGCGACAAAGATTTAACCTCTCTGCCATTTGTTGTTGAATTTGGGTATCGTCTTCTTGCAATAATGCTTGCAATTCGGCATCTTCAATTTTTTCGGTTCACCTAGACGTTCTTTGTCTTTCCAGTTGAAATCATCACTTTTGCATCTTCTAAACCAATGCCCACAAGCTTCATGTGTTGGGTCATTGTCACCACAAGTTTCCATAAGTATACGACGGCTTTCACTCGCGTTTTCCTTTTGATTGAACAGGAAAGGCAGTATATACAACAAATCCTCTATATTTGCCTCGAAACTCTACATTTTAACCACACGAAAAAAATATGGCTCTAACTCGAAATCGTTTAAATATCAATGGCGTTTTGAAAGGTACTGTAGTAGCAAACAAAATTACACAAGAGTTTAGACTGTAAACCGACACTTGCTTTCAGCACCATCTCTTAAAAAATATTAAGAATTATTAACCGCCCGACCTGGTAAGTTGAAATCTAGATTTACAAAATATAAACTTATTTATAAAAACATTTATTTCTTACGTCACCATGTATAAGTCTCACTGAAGCAGTATTTTTGGGTTTCAGTATTGTCTTAACATATATTTTTTCCCAGAAAGTATTGTAACTGTTTTCAATGAAGTCGGAACCGTATTGAAGACCAGCGAAGTTTTTTTAAAAAAGAGATTTGGTGTTTGGTGTAGTTTTACCCTATAATTGTACTTAACAAAACAATAATCTATTTTTTTTATCGACACCAAGTATTTTCATAAACGTAATGTTTCACCCGGGTAAACCTTTAGTCAATAAGTCAGCGGGTATGTTGGCAAATACTTTGTTTCAACAATATCATTATTAATTATCTCTCTAATGAAATCGTATCTTCTGATAAACTACTTCCGTAAACTTCTGATAAAGCCATGTACTCAGCTTCATAACTGCTTAAAGCTACAGTTCTTTGTTTCTTACTTTCCCAAGAAATAGCAGAGCCAGATTTCTTAAAGCAAAATCCTGTATATGAACGTTTGTCAATTATTGTCTGAATGATTGTGGCGCGTTCATATATTTTTTTCTTTCTTTTTATGAACACGCCGCAATCATTCAGACAATACTTAGATTACAGGTATGGGCATGAGATATAGATATATATATATATATATATATATATATATATATATATATATATATATATATATATATATATATATATATATATATATATATATATATATATTATATATATAGCGTCTATTCCAGTTACATATATCACTTCAATATCCAAAAAATACTCACATTAAAAAATTTCAAAATGTAATTATTGAAAAACATGGAATAAATACAAAACACATTAATACGCATAGATGCAAAAAATTCATTATAAAACTATAGTTAACCTTTCAAGTAAAATTATCTGTATCTATTATCTGAAAAGTATATACTTCTAAAGGATTAAATTTTAAATTTTAGTATTACATCGAAAAATTTTCTTAAATTAGACATTATTTCGTCAATAGAGCCTATTGCTCAAAGATTACCTTTAGAAAGTTCAAATGAATACAGAATCAGATTAAAACTTGTCTTAGAAAGACCATTTAAAATCAAATCAAATTTACACCATGAGGAAAGGTTAGCTATGGATAAAATTTAAAAAAAAAGACAAATCTATTAAAATATTACTATCAGATAAAAATAACGTCACAGTTATTCTGGACACTACAGAATATAATAACAAAATTAAAACTTTACTTAAAAGGGAAATTACACTAAAATACCTACAGATCCAACATTAAAAATAGAGAAACAAATTTACAAAACATTTTATAAACACAAACATGAATTTACAGATCTGGAAAGATCAAAACTTACACCACATTATAGTAAACCACCTCATTTCTATGGTCTACCAAAAATACACAAAATTAATATACCACTTCGCATAGTTAGTAATATAGATTACCCATGTTATAAACCAGCAAAATTTTTATCAAACATTTTAAATCACTCACTTTAAAGAGCATCATCATCGACTGGCATGGTAAAAGTTTGTTTACTATTTCATCAGCAAAGGAAATTATTCCCAATTAGCCACTATCCCTAATATTCTAAAAGGAAAGTTTACGAAAGAAAAGGTGTAAAGATGTTTTCAACGCCGGGCTCATCACCAAACTAAACTAGAACCGAAATTGACTTTTTCGAATGTTTTTCGCACCTTTTCATCGTAATTGATGCGAGTCGTTCTCGTTAATAAGTGCCATTTCGGCTTAATATTGATAATGAAAAGCCTTGATAAGAAGCGACATGAGGTGAGAGAAAGCGTTAGGAGGCGATAAAAGGTGACAGGAGGCGAAAGAAGGTAACAGGAGGCGACAGGATGTGATAAGAGGCGACAGGATGCGATAAGAGGCGACAGGATGCGATCAGAGGCGACAGGACGTGTGTAAATATGTGTAGTGTAAATATGGATATATAAGGGTATTTTGAAAAGTTTCCAGCCTCAACATGAAGATGGAAATTTCACGTTGGCAACAGCATCCATATCGGCTTTAATTTGCGTAGGCGTATTGCCTTTGAAATGAAAGAATTAATTGACGGCTCAATATTCCATTTTTTCCCTCTTTACCGAAACACTAACATGGAATGACATAAATGACTGTCATATAACAAGAGCTGAGCATTTTATATGGCTGAAATTTTCGAGGTTATTTTTCAACGAATGCGCAATTAAATTACCAGAATATTTTTGGTGAGTAACGCCACCTTCTTCTTGGGGCTGGAAACTTTTCACATTACCGTCATAAATCTTAGTTCTTATGTTTATTGCAGCTGGCAAGGACTTATTTCCGTTAAAACTCATGTTACCAACTCAGCCTCCTGTAGAGCTGGAACAAAAGTTTTACTTATAACAAATAATACGAATTTACGAATAATAAATACCGAATGAACATAGACAAATATAAGATTTGATGTTTGATAGAAAAAGTGTGTTTAGTATTTCATCAGCAAAAGAAATTATTCCCAATTAGGCGCTATTCCTAATATTCTAACAGAAAAGTTAACGATGCAAGGGGTGTACAGATGTTTTCAATGCGACTCTCATTATCACCAAACTGAACTAGAACCGAAAAAGACTTTTCCGAATGTTTTTCACACCTCTTTGTCGTAATGATGTGGTCATGCTTGTTAATAAACACCGTTTCGGTCTAGTGCTGACAATAAAAAGCCCCGACAGGAGGCGACAGGAGACGAAAGGAGGCGATAAGAGACGACAGGAGGCGAAAGAAGGCAATAAGAGATGGAAGTAGGTGACAGGATGTGACAGAACGCAACAGGAGGCGAAAAGAGATGACAAGAGGTGGCAGGAGGCGGAAGGAGGCGAAATGAGAGGATACGAGGCGATTAGAGGTGACAACTTTTCGATAAAGAGTTTGGTATAGATTATACAACAGAATAACCAAAAAAGTTATACCACCTATTCGGAAAATGCATGGATCTGCTCAGTGCTGTGTAGCCTATGGTTATGCCCTTAAAAATTTCAACGAAGATCAATCGGGCATCCTGTGGAATCTTAATTCTAATTTAATGGACTTTAAATACGCAGATGACATATGCCTCAGGTCGCATCAATACCATAAAATCAATACTTTGGCAGAATTCTTACAAGGAATGGAGGTGCAGATCATTATATTAACAGCAGGTACGAAAAGCTCAAGAATATTTGAGTATACATTGAGTATGCATTGAGCAATGCTGGTACCTGTATGGAAATCAAAACAATATAGGCTGCAAATAAAACTCTCTATATTTAAAAGCAAAGTTAGGGCTATCTCGGTTCATGGGTGTGAAGCGTGCATAATAATGAAAATAATAACAAATAAGCTTCTGCTCTGCACAAATAAATACTTGTAAAAATATTCCGAATATTCTGGCGGACAAGATTCGAAAGAAAGTCTTACCCCGCCTTACAAATCAAAATAAATAGGGTGATTATAGAGCGTTACAGGAGGCCATAGGAGGGGATAGGAGGCGAAACTAGGCGACAGGAAAGGACAGGGTGGCTACAGGGTACGACAGATGCCGAAAGGAGGCGATATGATAAATAAAAGTTTAGACAAAGTAGTTTTATAAATTACTGTAAGATCGCATGCTCTGAGCTATTAATAAAAATGTCCGTCTATCCTGTAATGCATCATTTCTCAACCTGGGGTTCGCGTATAAGAATATGGGGGCTCGCAATGTGTTCATGGTCTTAAGACCCATATACCAAAGATCCTTTTATTAAAGTATTTTTATGTAAAAACAAGCGTTACAAAATTAAATATTGTCAGGTAATACCAAAATATTAAAATAAACTTAATAAGAGCCCAAATTATTTGAAATATCAATCCAATGAGACTCTTGATTTTGTTTTTCACCTTTTCAAGTTTTTTTTAAATAAAAGTATTTCATCATTGCAAACACACATAAGCAAATTATTTTCCAGTGATAATAGATGATTTCTATATTTGGTTTTTAAAGCCGCCATAGACGAAAAGCTTTTTTCGCATGAATAAGAAGTAGCAAAGGCGATCAATCCTTTCAAAGCTTCCGTTACTCGCACTAGGTTTCCATATTCACATCGTCGTACAAGCCAAAACTTATGTAAACCTGGAGTTCAAAATTCTAGTTGAGTTTTGTCGGCCGATAAAATTAACAATTTTTACAGCTTCTGACAAAACATTTTGTAAATTATCTAGCATCTTTTTTGTACCAAGCGTATTTTTGTAAAGAAAGCAGTGCGTCCATTCCATATGTGGTATAATAACTTTTAATTTTTCTATCAAACCACTGTTCTTCTCTATACCGCTTTCGTACCATCAGTACATACAGCAATGTATTTTCGTTTTGGGTTGCACCAATAAAAATCTTAAAGAATCATTCGCCAATGGCACGACCAGGGATTGATTTGCAAAATTGCATATTTTCTTTAATTGGTCCCACGCACTCGTATCATACAAAATACAAAAATTGCGCCAAGTTCGATTGATTGATTGATTCGATGTTGACTTATCGAACTGTACAGCAAATCACTGAATTAAACCTTTTTTTTGTTGATTTGGTTTTGCTTCCTTGCAAGGAAAGCCCGCTGATGATGGTTGGAAGGCTAGAAACCGGTCCCGAGTGATACATGATGTCGCATAGTGGCAGTTGGGCGAAGGCGAAAGGGCGAAGGTTGGCACCACGTGGAGAAAGGGTGAAAGATTTCTGTAATATTTTCCACCACGGCCTCGTTGTGGGAAATATTACAAAATAACAAACACAAACTTACATTTAATAACCTAGCAATATCAAATTAAACAATTAATTTTTTAATTTTTTTAACTAATATGTGATCATTTTTTATAAAATTTTTAAATGACACATTTGACTCTCAACGTTTTCAACAATTCTTTCACCTTTAAATTTTTGTTTTTTATTATCCTCCTCTGGGTTCAAGTCTAACGCAAGGAGACAGCCGAATAGAAACGAACAGAGCCAGACCAAGTGAACTGGCCATATTGATGGCGCGTAGCAATCTCGATGCAACTCGCGCCATCCTGTGGTGAATGTTATGTAGGTATAAGGTATGCTCAAAAGACAGCGTAGTGGGGCCGTGGAGTGAGATATTTGTGTAACAGAAATTTTTCATCCGTACTTCCACGTACCTGCATGCGTTTTAAATTAGTTGTCGCCATCCCGCCGGGACAGGTATCTTCCAAGACCGGTTTCTGGCCTCCCAGCCGTCGTCAGCTAGGCTCGAGTCTAACGCAAGGAGGCAGCTGAATAGAAACGAACAGAGTCAGACCAAGTCAACTGGCCATATTGGTGGCGGGTCGCAATCTCTATGAAACTCACGCCATCCTACGGTGAAGGTTCGCAGCAGTTGGAACTATGCGATGCATTCTCCCCAAAACTTGGATGTAGGTATGGCCAGGATGTAGGTAGATAGCCAACAGATCACTATTCTATTCAGCTGTCTCCTTGCGTTAGACTTAAGCCCAGCTGTATCATCTTCAGCTTGTATTAATCAACTGCAGGACGAAGGCCTCTTCAGCATGCTTCCAACTCTCACGGTCATGAGCTGTCTTCTGTCATTCGGGTCCAATATACTTAATTATGTCCGGACCGTCTTGTATCTTATGTCCAGGACCGTCTTGGTCCACCTTTCGTCCCATCGCCTCGCTACATGGCCTGCCCACCTTCATTTCAACTCCATTATTTTTCCAATGATGTCACTCACCTTCGTTTGTTCTCTGATCTATGTGCAGGTCTCTCTCTATCCCGTTTAGTAATGCCAATCATACATCTTTCCATTCCCCTCTGTGCTACCCGAAGTTTTTGAACTAACTGTGATGTGAGTATCCAGGTTTCACCCCTCTATGTCATAACGGACAAGACACACTGATGGAAGACTTCTCTTTTCAGTCAAAGTAGTAGGTTGGTCTTAAACACTATGTTGAGCCTGCCAAATACATGCCAGCCACATTTAACGCGTCGTTCCACCTCCCGGACGGTATCCCCTTCTATTGAAGCCCTCTGCCTAAGATATATATATATATATATATATATATATATATATATATATATATATATATATATATATATATATATATATATATATATATATATATAGTGATCCACAACTTCTAGATCCGTTCCTAAAATAGAAATCCTTTTATCCTAAGGAAATTTATTGAACATGACCAACTTTTCTTCTGGTTCATTTTCAAGCCAAATGATTCTCCAGCCCTCTGCAGCTCTTGTACTGCTCTGCAGCTCCTCTGGGTCTTGTGAAAGGCTAACTATATCATCTGCGTATCTAAGATGGTTTAAGTATGCACTATTGATTCTTATTCCATCCTGCTCCCAATCTTGATTACGGAACACTTCCTCCAGACAGACTGAGAAAAGAAGAGGCGACATTGCGTCACCCTGCCGTACGCCCCGCTCTACATTTATTCCAACTTCCAGATCGTCAAGGTGGACTGTCGCTGTAGCTTCGTCATATATCAATCCTAGAAGGTTTACATAGGTTTTCTCTACATGTTAGTTAAGCAATGCATCCATTATGGACTGTTTTGAGATTGAATCAAATGCTTTTTCATAATTGATAAAAGTCAAGCACAATGGCATAGTGTATTCCTTGTGTCTTTCTATGGCCTGCTGTAGAACCTGGATGTGATCCACTGTATTGAATCCACTTCTGAATCCCGCTTGCTCTCTTGGATGTGCGTCATTAAGTTTTCTTAATAGTCTTTTGGATATTATCTTGGTGAAAACTTTCTACACCACTGATAGGAGGCTTATTTCTTCGAACAACCTCTAACATTTCCGTCCGTTCCCTGCACACTGTACCATCCTCACGCATTAAGGCAATAATGTGTGTCCATTTCTTTTTCAGCTTCTGTTTAGCTTTGTTAATTCGCCTATTTTTTTCTAGAGTATTTTGCATTAGATGCATGCTGAATCGGCGCGTCTCATCTCGAATACGCTTTCTTATAGTTTTGCAAAGCTCAATATACTCGATCCTGTCAAAAGGACTGTCTGCATTCTTCATTGTCCGGCGTTTTATCATTAAATCAATGGTCTCATTGGAGATTTATGACTCTTTGAAACATTTATCCTCTGGTGCTATTGAAACAGTCGTTTCAAGCACATTGTTGGCGATTTCTTTATATTGGTCTGTCATTTCCATCTCCTCCAGGTCTTGCAACATAGCAAAGCCTTTCGACAGACCAATCTCAAAATCGCTACTCTCCAGCAGCTTCCCAGAATCCACTTTTCCCTCTTTTAATCTTATCATTCTTTCGCGCTCTTTCCCGCAGTTTATCCTAATCCTTGCTCGTACCATTCGGTGGTCACTTCCTACATTAAAATGATTAAGAACAGCACTATTGCAAAATATTGCTTTATCGTTTGACATGAAGTAATCAATTTCACTTGCGAGTCCAGATGGATTTTTTCCATGTCCATTTCCTGTTGATCTTCTTCTTATAAAACGAATTCATAATGTAGAGTTCTTGTCCTTCAGCAAAGTCAACCAGCCTGTCACCTCTATTGTCCCGCTTACCATTTCCGTATGGGCCAGCTGCATTTTCACCAATTCGTGTTTTCCCGATTCTAGCATTAAAGTCACCTATCAGGATTTTATACCTACACTTCTCCTTGTCTAAAAGTTGGGCCACATCATCATAAAATTCCTCAATTTCCTCATCTCTATAACTTATAGATGGTGCATAAGCTTGGACGATTTGAAGTTTAAACTTTTTATTCAGCTGAATGACGCATTGGACTAATCGGTCAGATATACTTTCAAATTTTATTATACTGTCTTTCAGTTTTCGGTTAATGAGGAATCCAATTCCCCCATATAGTCCATTCTCCGTACCTCGGGTGTAGAGTACGTAACCAGTGGGTTCTAGTTTGATTAAGTCTTCGCCCTTTCTTCGTGTTTCACAGAGTCCAATAATATCCCAATGTATGTTGTCAAGTTCGATTAACAGTTCTTGCATTCGAGCCTCCGTTTTCATTGTACGTACATTAAGCGTAGCAATGTCCAATTTACAATGGCAGACTAATCTAATCCGGTGATTCTTAGCACCCTCTGCCTTGGGGCAGATTTTTCCGCTGCCGTAGGTAGTTGCTCCTTAGCCGCCGGGAAATAAGGGCCATGTTTGAAACTGTACTGTCATGTTGAAGGCATAGATCGTAATCTAGCACGCTGGTCCAGTGAGGGTTGGCGGATTTAGAATCATGTTAGTTTGAGGCCTTATCTGTCTGTAATATTAAATTAACTAGGTTAGTAATGAAGTTTTGTAGACAATAAACAGTAATGAAATTAATCTAATGTGATTAGCAGGATGATAACTTATCTTTGGTCAGTCAATCCACGAAACTCCCCGAATGAGTGTCGCACAGGCCACATGAGGCAGAACTTTGGTCTGTCTACCCCTTAAGGTTTCAGATATTCCGTGGGTCTGCTCCTGTGGGTCGCGAGGACTTCGAGGACACCCAAAGACTTGCGTGGAAAGAAGCCAAAGATTCACCCGGATCAACCGCGTGGACAGGAAAAAGATAAAAACATGGAAACAATCTCCTACCGAAAAAAAAACCTATCTGGGTTAAAAAGAAATATTCGCCGGAAGACAAATAATTGCACGGCCACGACGGTTCTCTAACTAAAATGGTCCAAAAATATACCTCGACAGGCTTCGGGGGCAGCTCGCAGTGTGTTAGCAATAAAATTCATTTTTAGCGTCGCACTGTTAGCAGTTGCAGTTGCAAATTATAGTTTCATATATGCAGACGTTGGAATCAAAGGAAAGATTTTAGATGGTGGGGTTTTTAAACATACAACTCTGTCTGGAAAACTGCAACAAGCAAAAGTAAATTTTCCTATACTAATGCCATTAGGAGACAGAATGAAGCATATGTCATACATATTCGTAGCAGACGACGTCTTCAGTTTGTCACCATATTTAATGAAACCATATCCAGGGCCCAAGCCCCCTTCAACATCGCCTGAAAGAATTTTTAGTTTACAGGCTTAGCAAGGCTCATTGCATTATAAAAAATGTGTTTGGAATTATGTGTTCTAACTTTAAGGTGTTGTTAAAAAGCATTATCGTGTACCCTGATAAAGTGGAAACAATTTCTCTAGCATTCTACTTAATTATCTTCGTATAAACATAACATCATAGAGCTTCTACACACTGTCAAACACGTTTGATTCGGAAGATATAGATGGGAATTTTATCCCTGGTTTGTGGGGGATACAAATCAACGATAAAAATTCCTTATTATTCATTTCGTGACCATTTCTTGTCTTGAGAGGGGGAAATTTCTTGGCAAAAGATTTAGCCCTTTAAAGATGTTAGAAAAATATCAGTGTTGATGTTAAATCTTTTTGTGGTAAAAATATTAGCTTTCTAATATTTGCAAGAATAATGGTAAACATAATTGCTGCATAATTATCAGAGTTTACTTACATTTGAAGTATTTTACCACTTATCCTTGAAACTGTCCCTTTTAACAAAAAAAGAAGAGGTTCATATCCACGCCAAGAACATTTTTTGGGAGATGAACCGCTTGTTTCGTATCGGATAGTTTTTCGTATACTCTCCTAAATTGAGATTTTGAACTGTTGCAATATTGTATCGTATTTTCCATTTCAACAAAAAACCAGAAAGACATTTCGGAAAGGTTTCTGAACAGTCCCGAAACAGTTTCTATGCAATGTTCGGCATATATAAAAAGTTATTTTGTATATTGTTTTTTTTATTATGAAGTTGACTTTTATGATACGGAGTCTGATCTCTTCCTTTCTTTATTTCCTTAATTAAAATGGATACTTCTTGTTGGGCTTATTGGCGTTTACTATCACCAGTATAGAAATGCTCGTAATATCCCTAGTTTTCAGAACGGCTTCTCTTCTTTTTTGTTTTTGTAACAACACCGTTTTCATAATAAGAAGTAGTAGTAGTATTTTTCAGTTCAAATTATACTCCATTCACTTTTCTATAGAGTATATCACTATAAATTCCAAAATAAATGCCTTCAAATCTGTTTGGCATAGTAGTGTGATGATAGTTTTCTAAGTGTACACTACAGTGGGATCAGATAAAACACTGCTACGATATCAATGTTAAAATAATCACCTTGTGTTCGAGAAATATTTGCTTGGCAATTGTTTGCATAGTATGAGGAAGGATATTCTTTTCATGTCTTGGACTTTTCCTTACTTGGAGAAGAGACTGCAATGTAGCTTTGTAATTGGCTAGATTGTTTGCAACATGCTCATGGCAAATTTTCTCACTGATAAGTACAGAGCAATGCAAATATGATGATAAATATGATTGTAGATTTTCATGAAGTTCGGTAATGTTAGTTTTTAGTCGTACCAAGCACGATGCTTTCCGGAACTTATATTTTTATTTGTTTACAAGAGCACACCCTGGTGCACCGACAGAAATCAGCGCCTTACGCCATTGTCTCATGTCCTTGAAGGCATGACTAATTTGCGCGTAAGTTCTAATCAGAATCAACTAAAATGTTTTTCAAATTCTTGTTTCAATTAGGTGAACCTTTTGGCGATGCCTTAGGCCAATTGCCGTGATTTGATGTGCTAAGATTAATTGAAATGACTGGTCATTTAGATGATGATGAAATGTGTCGTTATATTAACCATAAAATAATATTCATATTTTTAATTTATTTTGGTTTGATATAAACTTAATCTTATATACAGTTAATTTTGTAACCTGCTCTTTTATTTCGCCTCAGATCTGAATTTTTCTTCTTTTACCACTGTTTTTTCCTAACCTAAATGGACATAAACCTTTAAGTACACAAATAAAAATTGGAAGAGCCAATAACATAATTTTGAACATTAATTTATGGGGTTGGAGTAATTTTTTAACCCTGAGTTAGTTTGAGACCAATATTATTCAACATCGATTGACCCAAAGCTGCTCACAGCTCGAATGGTGAGACCTTTTTGTCGAGCCTTGCGTCTTAAGGATGGAAACTTCCTTGGTCAACTGGACACCGGCACCGTTTAGTACGAACACTCGAGCCTTATCAAGGCAAAAAAATATCTATCCAACACATAGAAGCAATAAATGCAATCTATGTCAACCTAGTTGTATGTATCGTATTCTCTAATAAAGCCAATATTTCTCAAACTTGGTGGTGACCATTTCTCTTCTCTCAAAGGTGACTATTTTAACATGGTAGAACAATATTTTTTTCTGATCTTATTGTGTACAGTAAAATAAATTAACAAACATCCATAGGGCCATTGCTAAATGGCAAGATGACAAACAATACAATATCACATACACTACAATAAAGAAGACCATGCACTGAGGAACTTCAACAATTCTACTATCATGTTAAAGAGAGATGAAACAGGTATTCGCTCTGGAATTTTTAATAACGCCAAAAGCATCGCAAACAGTGCAAATTGTTATAATTACCCTAAGGTCGAGCTGCCTGTTTCCGATTGAAAATGTCAAGTGTATAAACAAACAGTCCAAGAAAATAGTTCTCATAAAAAAGGTGCCTACTGTACCTCTCATGTTAGAACAATGTTTTATCTAACCCTATTGTAGAATTAGCAAACGAACAAATGTATTTAATGTCATTTTCAAGATTTCCGGAACTAGCCAAACTTAATAGTGAAAATAATGATTGTGGAGACTCCAACTACTCGCTGTCATGCCAAACATGGCTGCAAGTATTCCCTTTAGAATTCATTATAACGGTAAACTTATTACAAGTTATGTAAACAATGTTTCTTCTGAACCCATCAAAGATAGGAGTGAAAACATTGCATCTGCAAGCGCAAAAGTTGCTGATGCTGTTTCAGTGAAAAAAATAATTGAAGATTCATCAGATCATCAATCTGAAATTGATTCTGACCGCCTTTACATCATTGCTGATACTAGTATTTCGAGGGAGCTTTAATTTTATAGATATTTATAGAATTTTGCCTAAATTACCGTTTTTAAAGTTTAAAACGGCTACTCAGAACCGTAGTAGTTATTCATTACCGAAATAATGGAAGAGGTAGTATTTACATATTTTCTTTGCCCGGACCTATAGGATTACAATCAAAATTTAAAAATCGTAATAAGAATTATTTTACTGCAATTGACAGCCATCAGGACTGCTTTCACTACTGAAAGCGGGGACAAGATCTCTGGTTTCCGTTTTATTTTTTAATTTTGTTTTATTCTATCCCAAGGCAATGATAATTTGTTTTATGATTCATAAGGAATAACTGCTTTCTAAAAGAAAATAATCAGGACCTAAATCTACATATGCATTCAACTCGTACTTAAAAGAAACCTTAGTTAAGTTTTTAAAATAAGACAAAATATATGTTAATATAATATTTTATTTTCTAATATTGTTATTTATGTTATGTTATTTGCAGCTGATATGGAGATTTAAATAAATGACAATGCAGTTTATGTTAAGTTAGAGTGCTCCAGTATTGTTTATGTAACCTATTATAGCGTATAACATTACGTGGAAGTTTAGATTCGATATAAAAATATTGAAGCAACCGGTTATAACGGATAAACAACGGGAAGTGTTAGTGTCAGTAGCAGTATCAATGTCAAGAGGAGAGTAATTTTCTCGAACAGGAAGAAAAGAATGTAAAGAGGCCGCCCGATGGTATACCCGGTTTTTTTTTTGAACTACGATAGTGAACCAGCGGTGAGACTGAAAATAATTTTCAACTGTAAACGGTTTCATTTTCAACAAAAAATAGTTACTTTTTTTAAAAGAAGACATTTTTTTATTTGCACCTTGGTGGCGATTTGTAGGAAAATCGCTACATCGGTATCAGGCGTGGGGTTATTCTTCCAAAAGGTGTTAGTAAGTTTTCATAGACAATTGATAAATAAATTTAAGAGACAATGTGGCCTCGCAAAGAGTGCTTTTGAAAAACTTGAAAGTGACGGACCTGAAAAGAGAGTTGGAAGAACGTGATTAGGAGATCTCCGATGTGAAAAGTGTGCTGCAACCGAGATTGAGGAAGGCTTTGATGAATCACAATCTGGATCGAGGAATACATGTTCGAAGTTCCGTGCGACACGAATTCTGTGATTAAAAACCTGGAAACCAAGATAAAAAGTAGGTTTCAAAGCAATGATGAGAGCCTCGAAAGCAAGATAGAGACTAAATTGCAGGAGAACGCCGAAAGCATGCGAAAGGTTGCAGACAGTTTGCGAGATGAGTTGCAGTTCTTAGATGCTGAATAAAAACCTGAAAAACCTTGAAAGCAAAGTCCACAAAAATCTAGAAGACCTGGATGATAAACTGACAAAATAATTTGGAACGGAAATTCAGGAGGCGATGCACTGTTTGAATAAGAAAGTCAACCAACAATTAGCGAAGAGCACGTTACCCGTTCCTGATCACGAAGCGTCCGATGAGCCGAGCAAGAGCCACATGACAAGCGTGCGACAACCTCAACAGTTTGATGGTATGACTTCCTGGTCCAATTACCTGATTCTATTTGAGGCAGCAGCAGAAGAGAACCATGTGGACTGATTGGGTAGAGAGCTGTGGCTTCGACATTTGCATTGCGAGTAGAAACCACTGATGTGTTGCAAACCATTCCAACGGAAGAGCTATCAGCAGCTAGAAAAACGCCTGAAATTACGATATGGCCAGATCCATCTGGAGCACATTAACCATTGAAGAACCGCATCCAGAAATTCAGCAAGATCCTGCAGGAATTCGAAGCTGGCGTTGCTGGATCGGTTCAGTTAGCTTATCCTGCTACTGCGGAAAATGTGATACTACGCTTGGCTGTGCAGGCGTTTATGGATGGACTGCGAGACCCTGAAGTCAGACAATTCTTATTATTGGCTTGCCCGAGGAAACTTGTACGTGACGGCGCTTGCATAAGCCTTGGAATTCGAAGCGGCGAAGCAGAGCTCCCGCAGTAAGGCTCATGTCCGAGGATTAGGTGATGGACACTCCGAGAACGTCATAGAAGGGGTCGTATGGCGGATCCTAAAAGAAAGCATCTGGAAGCCAGAAAATAATACAGTGAGGTGCTGGAACTGCAGAAATTGGGGCACGTGCGAAGCCAATGTAAGGAGGCATCCTCCTCTTCGGCGCCGGAAAACTAAAGCAGGTCGACGAGAAGGGGCGATCATCGATCTGTACCCAACACGCCCCTCATCGAACAGTAAAAATAGCTACCATTCAACATCGATCCAACAGCGCGTTCATAGATGGCCATCGTTCCGTCTTAAAAAAAAATCATGTCCACTGCATGGAAGCTGCGCACTGCAACTGGGTCTCCATCACGGCACGACGTGCACGGCGAAATCAACATAACGTTTCGCCTCGAGGAAGATGGCGTTCGTGTGATTCTGAGCGAGAACTGCGTTATACCAGAACGTAATGAGGTCATTGTAAACGGTTGCCCGGACAAGAAGTCTGACATGGGGGGCATCATGCTCTTTGAGCCGAGATATAGGGAGATAGGACGGAGAGTAGCGGTAGGAAAAGTTCTGCTATGTGTCGTCAAAGGAATGCCCATCTGAGTAATGAACACCAATTGTTACTCGGTGTCCATTAAGAAAGCGACTGTATTGGGTATTGTTCTCCTATGTCTTCAATTGTCAGGAAGTTGAACGTCATCAACTGTAGCAATGGTAAGTTCCCGAAAGAATTGAAAGACCGTGTATCTGCCTGCCCAAATGGATTGGAAGGAATGAATGGATGGACCAACCAGGAGAAAGCTGCCCTGAAGAATCTTGTCAGCAAGTATCTAGATGTCTTCACCATCGGTTCGATGAGCAAAACTAGAACTAACATCCTTCGGCATAATCAATACTGGCCATGCTAGATCAATTCATCAGGCTGCTAGAAGACTACCCTTAGCCAAGTATGAAGAAGCCACCAAGATCGTCCACGATATGGAAAAAATTAGGTGTGATTGAGCCGTCCAGCAGTCCATGGGCTTCACCAGTAGTTCTCCTCAAGAAGAAAGATGGATCAACAAGATTTTATGTGGATTATCGCCAACTTAACAACGTGACGAAGAAGGACAGTTATCCATTGTCAAGGATAGACTATACTCTGGACACCTTGGCTGGATCAAAGATTTTCTCCACACTGGATTTGAAGAGCGGTTACTGGCAGGTGGAACTGGATCGGAGTGATCGAGAGAAGACAGGTTTTACTATGGGCACGGGATTATGGCAGTTTATTGTCATGTCATTTAGGTTGTGTAATGCCCCCACCACCTTCGAGAGGTTGATGTAACTGGTCTTGAAAGAGCTATCGTGGAAGACATGTCTGGTCTATCTGGATATATGACATAATTGTAGTTGGAAAGTCCTTCAAAGACCACATGAAGAATCTGCAAGAAGTATTCGAGAGGTTAAGGGAATCTGGCTTGAAGCTGAGTCCGAAGAAATGCCATCTCTTTCGGAGGGAAGTACATTACTTAGGCCACATTGTCTCGGAAAAAGGAGTGGCAGTCGACGCTGCTAAGATTGAAACTGTCAAAAGTTGGCCAGTACCTAAGGACAAACATAAACTTCTTGAGGTTATGTACTTACTACCGATAATTCGTATCAAGGTTTGCTAACATCACCAAGCCGTTAATGAAGCTCACTGAAGGCGAAATACGGTTTGAATGGACTGAAGAATACCGGCGAGCCTTCCAGAGTCTAAAAGAGGGTCCTACCAGTACACCTATCCTGGGTTATCCATTGCCTGAAGGGAAACTTATCCTAGACACAAACGCAAGCAACGTTCCGTGCTGTCACAGATACAAGACGGTCTCCTGAAAGGTCATCGGATATTTTAGTAAGACCCTGTCGAAGTTAGAATGCAACTACTGTGTCACTCGCCGTGAGCTACTGGCTGTAGTCAAATCTATAGAGCATTTCTACAAATACCTCACGGGAGAAAGTTCTTATTGACAACCGACGATGCCGCCTTGAAATGGTGTCACTATAGAACATGGCGTCACTATACAAGTACAACAGGACCTGTTTACTGTCTCAGAGAAATACGTATTGGCCCACTGTGTAGCCGAAAATCTGCAGATGTCCCGGGGAATCACAGTCATATTTAAGAAGTTCGGACAGATATCCAATCATAGGAGGCAAAATCCGCATGTTGGTGATGCTTTGCCAAAAACAACCAACCACCAAGGCATCAACAGAGAAATCTTTTATCTGGTAAATAAGACAGCCAGTCATGAGAAGCCGTTATATCGCTCCGTCTGGGATACCCTGTGCGGCCTGAGAGAAAAGCTTTTGGACCAGAACATTCACAAGTTAGCAATACCAAAACTGGCTTGCGGGTTGGACCGTCTGGATTGGAGGCTGGTTTAGAATATGCTGATGGAGATATTCAAATTCACCGGGATCACCATTTTGGTCTGCTGTTTCCACTCAAGGCGAATAGCCAGAAAAGAAATGACGGTGGGCTGTTTCTTCTATGGAACGTCGGGCTGCACGAAAGGCGAAGGTTGTCGATATCGATATGGAGAAGGATGAATTTCGGAACGAAATCTTCTTAAGCAGGGGGCAGTAAAGCAACACGGTATAACGAATAAACAATGGGGAGTATCAATAGTAGTGTCAATGTCAAGAGGAGGAGATTAATTTTCTCGAATAGGAAGAAGGGAAAGTAAAGAGGCCGAACGGCGGTGTACTCGGGTTTTTTTTTGGAGTGTGATAGTGAACCAGCGGTGAGTCTGAAGATAATTTTCAACTCTAAATAGTTATTTTTTTTAACAAAGACATTTTTTTATTTGCACCTTGGCGATTTGTAGGAAAATCGCTACAATATTGTATACATTCACCATTATATTACATAGTTTTATATAAGAAGTTTTTGAGGATGACTTTTTTTGTAAAAATATGTTTAAGTACTGTTAAATAGATAATAAGAAAATGTTAATTGAATGATTTGTTGCATTATTTCTCTATTAAAAAAATGTAAATATGCTCACGAAGTTTTATTGGCATAGCAATGTAGCTCTAATTGAACCTAACATTAATGCAAACAATTCTATGGACACATCATTTCCAGCACTATGAAAAATATGTTTTATTGGATAAATTTGTATGCACCATGGCGATATTATGTAACGAAAAAAAAAATAGAGAAAATTCATTTTCTGAATGAATTAACAGTGATTAGGATAGATCACCATAGTTACTATAACACTCTATAACTATGGGCCGAATTTTATGATATATGTATTCTTTTGGTAAGGTATCAAATGCGAATTTTAAACATACTTTAATTTGTTTTTTAAAATTGCTGCAGTCGGAATTGTTGCTCAAAAGTTTGAATAATGCTGTTCCAAACATGTTCAGTCGACGATAGACCTAAAAATCTCGTCGGCCAGTCAAATATTTTTATTACGGTCTCAAGATTAGATTCAAATACTTACAATAATGGAGGCATGTAAACCCTATATCATGGTTAATATACCTGGTTTCAAACATACACTGCCCCATATAATAATTGCTGCGATGATAGACGTATGTCCTGCCAATTCAAAAATTTGGCCTTTTACCGCGAAAACGCCATCATGACCACCTAAATGTAATCTAGGTTCAGCACTAAAACAAATAAATCTCCATTTTAGATCGCATTTAATTCTAGCCTGAAACCATTATCGATGCCTCTTGACATGCGTTATAAGAGCAAAAGTATCAATTAAGGATGATCAGCAAGTGCTGCAAGTCTGGTGTTTAAACCATCTTGTCCAAATCATCGTAACAGTAGATACAGAAATATGCAATCGTCCCAACTCGTAAAAACTTATACCTGTTTCTTTCATATAAATAGCTTGTCCCATAATTACATAAAATGACTTGGAGAATTCCTGGTATATTTCTAATTTTAAACTATCATGTCAAATAGATCTGAAGGCATTAATTATGAATCATATTGTGACGGAAAACTTTCATGTTTTATTGTTTTCTGGGTTTCTGCATTTCTCCGGGAGCCACATAATTCCGCGTTCATAGAAATTCTGATTTTGTTTCCCATTAAAGAACTTTTCCAGGTGATTTTTCAAGTTTTCCAAGCCAGTAACGTTACTATCAAAGCGACGCGTTTTGAAGCGACCTAAATAAATGGCAGTTGGGGGAGGCAAGGTCGGGAGAATACGGTGGATAGACCAAAACATTTCCAGTCTAGTTGTATAAATTTAGGTCGGGTGGTCAAGGTCATGTGGGACTAGCATTGTCTAAATAGCTTTCCCATAATTACATGAAATAACATGGTGAATTCCCGGTATTTTTGTAATTTTAAACTATCATGTCAAATAGGCATTAATTATGCATCATATTGTGACGGAAAACTTTTTTATTCTTTTCGTTCTGAGCTTTCTGCATTTCTCCGGAAGCCGCATAATTCCACGCTCATAGAAATTCTGATATTTCCCGTTAAAGAACTTTTCTAGCTGATTTTTCAAGTTTTCCAAGCCAGTAACATTTCTACCCTCAAACGAATCTTACTGAAGCGATCTAAATAAATGGCAGTGGGGAGAGACAAGGTCGGGAGAGTACGGTGGATAAACCAACACATTTCCAGTCTAGTTGTATAAGTTTGGGTCGGGTGGCCAAGGACACGTGTGGCCAAAATTGTCTCAATCGAACACAATACCCTTCCTGTTTGCTAATTCAGACCGCTTCTAGGATGTTGTTCGCTTTAATGCACTTAGTTGTGAACAGTAATTTTCCGAATTAATGATCTGGTTTTCAGGTAATTCTTCATAATAAACGATTCCCTTACAGTCCTAGCAAATGCATAGTCTAAGCTTCTACGGCAGTGAAGCGGCATCTCCGCGCCGCTTGCACTACGAGCCTTACGCGTAATATTGTGTTACCATCGGCTTTAAAATAAATCGATTTTGTTTAATTTTTTTACGTTTTCTATTACGTCGTTCGTTTCACTTCTACTTCTGTTTCAATATAAATAAAATATTTTACTAAGGAAAACTTGTGTGATAAAGAAATTTGGAACTTATTTTTGAGTTCCTGATTTTTCAGGAATATCCAGTTTCATTTCATAGGTACAGATCTTTTGCAGCTTTTTTAGTTTCCCGAGTCATAATTGTATGTATACTGGGATAAAATAATAATCAGTTCCATAGTCAGATTCCCTAATTTGTTCACTCCAAAGTGACGAGCGGAATTTGGCACCCACGGGAATAAATTCCGAAGTTGGTGAGTCCTGGCCGGATGAGTTTCGCAACATAAATTGAGGTTTTGGGGATAGCTCAAAGTTAGCCGCGTGGGGACAATATAGGTCTGTATTCAGTTATGTTCTTTACTCCACTCACCATAAAATACACACCCGCTACTTTCCTCCCACCATCTCAAAGTACAGGAACGTCACTCATTTATTATCATTCAGTATCTAAGTTCGACAACGCATCGATAACGTTGCATCCATATCGGCTACTTGTGGAACACCTCGTATCCAGCCATTATAGCAGATAAGCATTAAAATGAGACATCATCACTTCCAAAAAATCGTGACACACTTTCGTTGGGCGAAGTAATTTGTGAACTACCTCTGTAGAACAGTTTGTTAAAGTTTAGACGAAATCAATTATTCTATTAGAATATTCGTTGTGAAAGATCTTTTGAAAAGACGAAACACAATCTCATGATACCGAAACAATGACACAAGCTGAGGATGCTAATATGGATAGCAAACCGCGCAACACCGAGAAAAATATTAGGTATTTAGTGCAAATAAAAAAAAAATCTCTACGAGTTTTTTGGTAGAATTGTTGACGAATATTCTTTTATTAGTATTCAACTTATCAGTTACTGGACAAATAACTATTTTTGGAACAAGATTATGCATGCACTTCATTAATGAGAAATATACTGTAGAACAAAGAAAGTGCAACTTTTGCTTCTTTACCTTTATGGTTTCGTATGCGATAGTTATAATACTACAAAGCTTTCTTATTAGAAGGCTGTTTCGTTAGGCTGTATCTACACGCTCGTCTAAACATTATTTTACAGCAAGAGAAAACCTTTATCTCGCTCTTCAACTTTCCATGTCTCATTCCAACAGGATAAGGGGAGAACGTATATCGCTCGTCAAGTAATGCTGATTATAGAAATATCCGCTGTATCTGTATTCGCTTGAGCAACCAGATCTCCAAATTTATGGCCAATAGAATGACTAATGTTCCCCCAGATGATGTATAGGAATTACGAAATTTCGAAGGCTCTCATTGAGCCATTCTTCCAACCGCCAGCAATGTAAAACATGGTTACCAGTTTAGTCCATGCTTGGCAGAATTTTATGATAACCCTGCTGAACAAATTCCTTATCAAATATTTGTATGAAATTTAAGTAAAATGTTTTGATTTTTATAACCATTATATCTTCTTTGGGTTAGAACAATTACATAATAAATATATCAACATATATTTTGTATTGCATTTTACTCTTTCACATTTGTATATTTAAAATTATTGTGTAGAATATACCAGGATGAGTGCATGATGGAAAGGGGAATAGGGAGTAAATTATCAAGACAAAGATTTTTTTTATTTTATAGCAATTGCCCTAAATGAATTTAATATTTTTAGGCGGTATAGTTGAAAATGCTACATAATTTTTTAAATGCATCATTTAAAATATTAAAATATCAAAACATTCAGTACATAAAACATTTCGGTTAATATTAGGTGCACATCCTCACAGACAACGGTAGTTTTGAACGATTAATTGTTAAAAAATGCAAGTAGATGTCATTTCATATCTTATGTTAATTCATATCTTATGTTAAAAAGCAACTACAACTTACAATTCTAGAAGTATTTTATTTTATTTTCGCGGACAATGATTGTAAACTTCCAATTTATCAAAACAACGTAAAAACACCTAATACAGTTGAAAAATTTCAAATATTAGATCATTATCATAAAAGGAAAATAATTTTCATGAATGACCCCTTAAAAAACAGTTTTAAAGAAAGAAAAAGCTAAAAATCGATTTGATAAAAATTTGTCTAAGAAGTCACGTGAATTCAAAATCAATTCAACGGACTATTCGAAATTCAAGAAATTTTCAAAAATTCTGCAACACTTCTAAATCGTCGAACTAAAGAAATATCTAAAATAAATTTTGATAGACTAAAACCCGATCACGAATAAATTTACGTTCAGATTATTCGGACTATTCTCCATCGTCTACTCCCATCATTACTTACTCAACAATCCACAAGTTGCACTTCGATAAGAAACTTTTAACAACAACGTCTGAAAGATTAAAAATTCAATAATGAATATTTATGATCAACTAAATTATTTTCAATCTTAAATAGAGATATTTAATATGTGCGAATCTCCCATCCAAAGTTCTGTTTTCATTCAAAATGCCATAGATGATATTATAAATTCAATTACATTTGTTCGACTGTAAATTTTACACAGCTCGATTATTACTTCCCTTGACTTAATCGATTCACTTAAGTTTATAATACACACGCAGTTAGCCCATGCGAAAAAATACCAACCAAGATATAAAATAAAAAACTTGCCTGCCACGAAAATTAATAAAAGTCTAAAAAAACGAAAAGTCAAACCAAAAAATATTGTTTCAGATCCGCTATGCGAAGTCGAACAATCATATTTTACCTTCTAATGGGAACATCGCTAATTTTAAGTTACGAAGTCGAACCCATAAACAACCCAATGTTAACCGTCTAAAAGGGGCCAGTTTTGTCACCGATAACCACTATACTGTACATTATCATATAAATATTACTAACATAAAGACATCTTTCTATCACATAGAGAAAACTGCTTTGTATGCAAACGAAACAATTCAGAAATATTGGAATACAAAAAGTCCCATCATTGAAGAAATCTCTCACATAATATTCACTAAACTAAACCATACTTTTACACACACTCAAAAACATATTCGGTCACTACACAAACGTAAAACCCATCTCTAGACATAAACGAGAATTAACCAACCTTGTAGGATCTACACAAATTGGCCATTCGGTACATTAGATGCAGAAGATGGTATCAAGTATGACAATTACATTTAAACCCTTAGAAACAATCAAGATATCCTTAACAAGAATTTAAATTCACAGAAAATAATCGTAGGAAAATAAACACAAATTTTAGACTCCCAACTAAAAGCTATAGAACATAATCAAATGAAAATACTTGAAAAAATTAAAGGGTTAGACCTAGAGGAAAAATCTATTTTTACAACAATATTTCATTCATAATGGACAATATTAGCCTAGAATTCTTACAAATTGAAAGCACATGCCAAAACATTTAAATAGCAATCAATTGTGCACAAATTGGCGTAATGTATTATTCTATTCTAAAATATAAAGATCTATCGAGAATATTAAAAGATGTTAATGATGATCAAATAATACCCTTTGGTAACATAATAAAATGTTACGTGTAGAACATTCATATTTACTAAGCTCCCCCGATAACTGTTTTACGTTAAACGAAGAATGTCCGAAAGTAGAGAACTATTACCTGTGTATTTATTCAAAGCTGAGCAAGAAAGATCAATGTTTATATCTAATGCTAAACCTAAAAGGACAATGTCCAACAATTCAAGTGGTCTACAAACAACGATCAATTATCCGATAAGTCATTGCTAATCATTTCAAAAAACTAACAAAAAATAAATTTTCAATGTCCAAACCAAAGATCAGTTGAAATAATAAATCAACCTTCAATTATATTTCCAGGAAACTGCGAAACAACAATCGATGATTTTAGGTTTGCAAACCAAAAGTCTAAAGTAATTAACCTTAGATTTAAATTACCTAAAGTGTCTATTAATGAATCCAATTCTTATAGGGAAACATCAATCGAGGTCGATGAGATCGACCACTCCATGATCAAACAAGCTAAAAAACAAATTAATGATTTACGAATTCATGAATTACAGACACTAACATCTTTTTATTCTTATTAGAAAGAATGTACAGTTGGAGCTCTAATCTTAGTTGTCATTATTTTATTTATTGTATACCTTTTGAAATGTTACAACAAAAAACCAAAAAGCCTAGACATAAATATTAGATTACAAAGTGTTTCTCAAGAACCCACCATTTCAGAAAAACCTTCAATACTTTCTGAAGCTTAAGAAGGAAGGAGTTACATTGCAGATATACCCATGAACCCATTAATTATGTATGTCATCCCTGAAATAGCCCTTATGACCCTTACGTAGTTTGTTTATGTTACCGTGGCATATAAGCTGCACCAGCTTATACCAGCATATATCTCTGGCACCAGACGCAAACCTCATTACGATTAGCATCTGTTGATTCGGGTCTCGACCGCATCGATTTTAACTTGTAGTTTTGTAGTAGTCATATAAGAAAATTTGTTTTAGAAACTAGTTTTAGTTTTATAAACTAAAAAGTTTTTAAAAACAAAGTTCGCTGAAATTTATATTTAATTACGTTGATTCCACAAGTGATCACCACGTGTTCTAACCTAGTCCGTATAGTGCGCCTTTTTTAGTATTTTTTAAATTGAATTGCGTTCAAATTTGTTTTAGAATTTTTTTTATCAAGTTTATTACTTGAATAACAGTGTAAAATGTTTATAAAGTGTAATGAAACAAATAGGACAACAATATTTACATTTTGCTGACCTGAGTTATTTGTTTTATTTTGCATTTGAGCTTTATTTTAATTTTAAAATGACTGATTGCGTGAAAGAAGAGGATATATTTCAAATATTGGAATTAGACGATGAGGAGTATAAAATTTTTGGTCTACCGTCTGGTATTGAATCAGAAGATGAAGAAGATGTAAATAAAAATGAGACACCCGAGGGAAAATGAGACACGCGAGGATAAGATGAATTTTATCAGTCAGGTCACAGCTGCTGACGATAATCTACAAGATCAAGTAAGAAAATATATCTACAGATATTATATTAGAAGGTAAATAAATGCATTTCGTTTTTTTATCAAGAAAACAAAATCAATCTATTATTGTGACAAGTTTCGTCTAAGTTTGTATATTTTGTTTATTTTAGGCAGTTGAATCGATCCTAGCATACCCAGCACCTCTGGAGCTCATAAATCCTCAACACCAACCATTAGTTTAGCCCACACCAGGCCCAAACAAAGACACTGGATATTTAGAAAAGTACCATTTGATGGTGGAAATTATGACTGGAAAGGCCCAATACCACCTCTACCGCCCGAGGATAAAACGCCACTGAGTATTTTAAACATTTTATATCTAATGAAATTATTGAAGTAATGAGTAATCGAAGTAATATTTACTCGATGCAGAAAGATTGTAATAATTTAGCTGTTTCTAAGGAAGATATGGAAATATATCTATCTATTTTACTACAAATGGGCATTGATCGAATGCCTAGCAATCGATCATATTGGAATGAGTCGCAACCGTTTTTTACAAATCTTAAAATATCTACACATTGCGGACAAATACGACATACGATACGGACAAATACGAAAATGAAATCTCAGGGTCAGGTAGGGTAGACCAATTATATATGTTGCGTCCGCTATTGGATCATATTAGAACTGCTTTGAAAAAAATCCCACCTGAAAAATGAAAATTAGATCGTCGACGAACATATTATTCTATTCAAAGGTCGAAGTAGACTGAAACAGTATGTTAAAAATAAGCCCCACAAATGGGGATATAAGGTATTTACGATGGCTGGACCATCAGGTGTCATGCACAACTTTCAAATGTATATTAGGAAAGAGACCTGCAGTGATTATAGGTTAAGAATTACGGGCAACATTGTTATTGTTCTAACCTAAAATTTGCCCGAAAATCAATCATTTAAAATTTTTACAAACAATTGGTTCACCTCATTGGAGCTACCCCTAGCTCTGAAAGAAAAAGAGCTTCTTTTTCTTAGGACAGTTAGAAGCAACCGCATGGGAAAATACTCGCTCATGAGCGAGTCAGAATTAAAAAAAAAGGTCATGGAAGTTATGACACGAGCTAAAATTAATCACAATGTGCTATTGGTGAGATGGTACCACAAAAAAAGTATTAACTTTGTAACAACTTATGCCGATGTACTGCCAACAGATACGTACCAACGCTGGAACAACAAGGAAAAGAAACATGTTGACGTTCAACGCCCCTTTACGTCATTGCACTGAGTAATATATATATATATATATATATATATATATATATATATATATATATATATATATATATATATATATATATATATATATATATATATATATATATATATAAATATATATATAAATATATATAAATATATATATATATATATATATATATAAATATATATAAATATATATATATATATATATATATATATATATATATATATATATATATATATATATATATATAATATACGGACGAGATCCGAATAAATTAAAGACAACCACAGATCCGGCTGATAGAGTATTCTTATTTTATTACATTTATAATATATGGGAAGAATATTCATGGGAAAAAAATTCCACAATAAGCAATAAAATAGATATATTATTCATTACAAAAAATAATTTTTGATTTAATAAAAGGTTATGGAAAGACCAGGAAATAGTAAAATGTTTGTCTATGTTTTCCTCTTGTTAATTATCCTCTTTCCTATAAAACTGAGGATGTGTCTAACATTTTGACGTATACAAAACCCTATTATTTAATAAAAAAGTCCCATATAAAGTTTACGGGGACACAACATATCTGATGGTGATAATTGGGATGATTTAGGTCCATTCTCGAAACTATCTGGTACTGAAATCATCAGAAGTGTATCGACAATATAAGTCCCACTCTCACAATCGTGATAAGAAACCCGGCTTGGATTCTAAGGAGAATCAACAGATAATACATAACCACTTTCAAAATTCGATAACGGAAATTATGCACAAAATGTTTAAAGCAAATACAAAAATAACCGATCTATACGGGAAGAAATTGAAAATAGATTAAGTTACCAACAGAACAATCTTTACAAAGTTTTTGTTGCAGGCAACCTTATTCTCAAGCAGGGTAAAACTTCAATGAATTATAATTCTTGAGTTGTACGTAACTGATGTTGGGTTTTTAGGTTTTTTATTTAAAGAGAAGTGGTTTTTTGTGGGCGTAGGAGCATATTTCGTTAACTTTGGGAGCGCACCTGTACTATATGGATCCAACTACAATGACTTTCAAAGGTGAAATTGCATGGAATTAGTATGCTAAGGCGGAGGCGAAGAATTTCAAGATATTTTTTATATAAAATGTAAGTAGTTATGAAACTTATTTTTGTATAATTTTTGGGAAGAAAGTTAGATTATCAAAAGATATATATATATATATATATATATATATATATATATATATATATATATATATATATATATATATATATATATATATATACATATATGTATATATATACATATATGTATATACATATATGTATATATATATATATATATATATATATATATATATATATATATATATATATATATATATATATATATATATATATATATATATATATATATATATATATCTTTTGATAATCTAACTTTCTTCCCAAAAATTATACAAAAATAAGTTTCATAACTACTTACATTTTATATAAAAAATATCTTGAAATTCTTCGCCTCCGCCTTAGCATACTAATTCCATGCAATTTCACCTTTGAAAGTCATTGTAGTTGGATCCATATAGTACAGGTGCGCTCCCAAAGTTAACGAAATATGCTCCTACGCCCACAAAAAACCACTTCTCTTTAAATAAAAAACCTAAAAACCCAACATCAGTTACGTACAACTCAAGAATTATAATTCATTGAAGTTTTACCCTGCTTGAGAATAAGGTTGCCTGCAACAAAAACTTTGTAAAGATTGTTCTGTTGGTAACTTAATCTATTTTCAATTTCTTCCCGTATAGATCGGTTATTTTTGTATTTGCTTTAAACATTTTGTGCATAATTTCCGTTATCGAATTTTGAAAGTGGTTATGTATTATCTGTTGATTCTCCTTAGAATCCAAGCCGGGTTTCTTATCACGATTGTGAGAGTGGGACTTATATTGTCGATACACTTCTGATGATTTCAGTCAATTATCACCATCAGATATGTTGTGTCCCCGTAAACTTTATATGGGACTTTTTTATTAAATAATAGGGTTTTGTATACGTCAAAATGTTAGACACATCCTCAGTTTTATAGGAAAGAGGATAATTAACAAGAGGAAAACATAGACAAACATTTTACTATTTCCTGGTCTTTCCATAACCTTTTATTAAATCAAAAATTATTTTTTGTAATGAATAATATATCTATTTTATTGCTTATTGTGGAATTTTTTTCCCATGAATATTCTTCCCACATATTATAAATGTAATAAAATAAGAATACTCTATCAGCCGGATCTGTGGTTGTCTTTAATTTATTCGGATCTCGTCCGTATATTATATATATATATATATATATATATATATATATATATATATATATATATATATATATATATATATATATATATATATATATATATATATTTATATATATATTTATATATATATATATATATATATATATATATATATATATATATATATATATATATATATATTACTCAGTGCAATGACGTAAAGGGGCGTTGAACGTCAACATGTTTCTTTTCCTTGTTGTTCCAGCGTTGGTACGTATCTGTTGGCAGTACATCGGCATAAGTTGTTACAAAGTTAATACTTTTTTTGTGGTACCATCTCACCAACAGCACATTGTGATTAATTTTAGCTCGTGTCATAACTTCCATGACCTTTTTTTTTAATTCTGACTCGCTCATGAGCGAGTATTTTCCCATGCGGTTGCTTCTAACTGTCCTAAGAAAAAGAAGCTCTTTTTCTTTCAGAGCTAGGGGTAGCTCCAATGAGGTGAACCAATTGTTTGTAAAAATTTTAAATGATTGATTTTCGGGCAAATTTTCGGTTAGAACAATAACAATGTTGCCCGTAATTCTTAACCTATAATCACTGCAGGTCTCTTTCCTAATATACATTTGAAAGTTGTGCATGACACCTGATGGTCCAGCCATCGTAAATACTTTATATCCCCATTTGTGGGGCTTATTTTTAACATACTGTTTCAGTCTACTTCGACCTTTGAATAGAATTATATGTTCGTCGACGATCTAATTTTCATTTTTCAGGTGGGATTTTTTTCAAAGCAGTTCTAATATGATCCAATAGCGGACGCAACATATATAATTGGTCTACCCTACCTGACCCTGAGATTTCATTTTCGTATTTGTCCGTATCGTATGTCGTATTTGTCCGCAATGTGTAGATATTTTAAGATTTGTAAAAAACGGTTGCGACTCATTCCAATATGATCGATTGCTAGGCATTCGATCAATGCCCATTTGTAGTAAAATAGATAGATATATTTCCATATCTTCCTTAGAAACAGCTAAATTATTACAATCTTTCTGCATCGAGTAAATATTACTTCGATTACTCATTACTTCAATAATTTCATCAGATATAAAATGTTTAAAATACTCAGTGGCGTTTTATCCTCGGGCGGTAGAGGTGGTATTGGGCCTTTCCAGTCATAATTTCCACCATCAAATGGTACTTTTCTAAATATCCAGTGTCTTTGTTTGGGCCTGGTGTGGGCTAAAATGTAAGTAGTTATGAAACTTATTTTTGTATAATTTTTGGGAAGAAAGTTAGATTATCAAAAGATATATATATATATATATATATATATATATATATATATATATATATATATATATATATATATATACATATATGTATATATATATATGTATATATATATATATATATATATATATATATATATATATATATATATATATATATATATATATATATATATATATATATATATATATATATATATATATATATATAAATGGAAAAGTCCATCTGGACTCACAAGCGAAATTGACTACATCATGACCAATGATAAAACAATATTTACCAATTGTACTGTCCTTAACAATTTTAATGTTGGAAGTGACTACTGAATGGTACGAGCAAGGGTTCGGATTGACTGTCGAAAAGAGCGCGAAAGAATGGTAAGATCAAAGAAGGGCAAGGTGGATTCTGGAAAACTGCTGGAGAGAGGAAGCGATTTTGAGATTGCTTTGTTAAACCGGTGTGCTGCGTTACAAGATCCAGAGGAGGTGGAAATATCAGTTCAATATGAAGAAAACGCCAACAATCTACTTCAAATGGCTGCTTCATTAGCACCAGAAGAAAAATGTCTCAAACATACAATACATACAAATCTCCAGTGAGATCATCGATTTAATGAAGAAACGGCGAGCAATGAGAATGCAGGTAGTCCTTTTGGCAGGGTCGAGTACACTGAGCTCTGCAAAACTATAACAAAACGTATCAGAGAGGACACGCGCCGATTTAATATGCAGCTAGTGCAAAAAATCCTGGAAGAAAATAAAGGAATTAACAAAGCTTATCAGAAGCTGAGAAACAGGGCGCGTACCCAAATGTTAGAGATTGTCAGAAAATTTTATTCCCAGTTATATGAAGATCAGAACCAATCAAAGACAACAATACCCACGGAAGAACAAATGCCAGATGTCCTAGTGGAGGAAGTAACAAATGCTATAGAATCGATGAAAAACGGTAAGGCTCCAGGAAAGGACAATGTAACTGTCGAAATAATAAAAGCTAGTGTAGGACGTTACATAAAACACTGGCAAAATTATACTCAAAATGCCTCAAAGAACAAAAAGTATCTGATTTATGGAAAAATGCCGAAGTGATCCTCTTACATAAAAAAGGAGCACAGGAAGATTTAAAGAACTACCTCCAATAAGCCTCCTATCAGTAATTTACAAAGCTTTCACTAAGATAATTTCTAAAAGAATATTAAAAAAACTGAATGATGCACAACCAAGAGAAAAAGCAAAATTCAGAAGTGAATTCAGTACAATGGATCACATCCAGGTTGTATAGCAGGTCATAGAAAGGCACATCGAATACACAATGCCACTGTGCTTGGCATTTATCGACTACGAAAAAGCATTTGATTCCATCTCAAAGCATGCGATAATGGATGCACTGCTTAGCCAAGGTGGAGAGAGAGCCTATGTAAACCTATTAGAATCGATATATGATGGAGCTACAGCCACAATTCACCTTGATGATCTTGAAGTGGGAATTAATGTAGAACGACGTGTACGGCAGGGTGACGCAATATCGCCTATTCTTTTCTCGGCTGGCTTTGAAGAAGTATTCTGTAAACTGGATTGGGAACAGGATGGTGTAAAGATCAATGGTGCAAACTAAAACCATCTTAGATTTGCAGATGATATTATTCTCATTTCACAAAACCCAGAGGAGTTGCAAAGACGCATACAAGAACTGCAAAGGGCTGGTGAACTATTTGGCTTGAAAATAAACCTGAAAAAGAGTCAGGTTATGTTCAATAACTTCGCTCAGGGCAGAAGAATTTCAGTGATATATATATATATATATATATATATATATATATATATATATATATATATATATATATATATATATATATATATATATATTGTTACAAAAAAATATTGAAAACATACATTGCCATTATAGAATGTGATGGCATGACGTTTGAACGTATTCAAAATGAAGGAAATGACGATTGTTTTTGGGATGCAGATCATGTCGATGCTTTGAGTATATAAGAATGATGCGATGTTATAATTGTAGCCAATATAACCATAATTCAAAGGAGTTTGAAAATCAGAAAACATGTGGAAAATGTGGCCAGCGTGATAATTCTACTAAAACTTGACTATGCAATAAGGTGCAATGTATAAATTAAATAATGGGCAATAGCAGACACCACTTAAAGCAGGATGACATCAAATGTCCAACATACATGTAGTTATGGAAGATAGAATCATCTAAAATCCTATAAAAAAAATCCTACAAAACTCTTGAAATTGAATGACTCCTGAATAGTATGGGAAATAAACCGCAAATTTTATGATTAAGTGAACATTGGATGCAGGAAGAAGAAGTACATTATGTAAATATTAATGGATATAAACTTGTATCGGTATATGCTAGAAATGAAATGAAACATGGAGGTGTGTGTATTTTTGCAAGTGATGATTGGAACTTTAAGGAAGTCAGCTCAGTTTGAGATGTGAGTGCTGAAGGTATTGAGAAATATCAGCTGTGTCTGACGAACGATTAAAAATGATGATTATCTGTTTGTATCGAATGGGATTGGGATAATATGATGTATTTTTAGAAATAATTGAGAAGTTACTGGAATGTATGCATAGATATTTAACATAAACTTAATGGCTGGAGGGGAGAATGATTTACGGACTGAACAAAAATTTATTTATAATAGAACTTTCGCAAATAGTAAAATATTGTCTTTTGAAAAGAGAGGAAGTTAAAAGAATTGATTGGTTACCTGTATACAAGTTCTAATTCAGTCAATGAAGCATATAGTGCACTTTTGGATTGATTGAAAATTGGATTACACAGGGTATTACTGAGCTATATCTGATGAAAATTGATGGAATTATTTCTAATCACTTTTTTAATAACAAGTCAAACAGATCTCAAACAGGGAGTTTATAAATAAATCGGACAACAAGGTGCGAGGCTCTTGGAAGCTAGTAAAAACAATAACTAATAACAACGACAATCAGATAGTATTGGAGAATTTCTCGAATAAATTTAACGACCTTTTTAAAACGGTAAATAACTTAAGACTTGTGGCACTTGCAAGACTGTTAATAAAATCATATCTAAAAGACCGAACCAGAATTGTGTCTGATAAGGTTTGTGTGACAAAACATTCCTCAAGGTTCTATATTCGGTCCACTATTATATATTATTTATACAAATCAACTTCCAAAACAGCACACGGTACTCTATGCGATGAACAAAGTATTAATTTTTAGCGAGAATCATTCCGACTTAATGATCGAGAGTGTTGAGGGAACATATCGAATTCTTGATGAATACACTCTACTGCAGATCTTGTCTTAAAACCCAGTCTATTGTATTCAGCAATAGAAAGAATAACAGTATTGCATTTACCTATAAAAACGTTAAAATTCAGTCTTCTGAACAGGTGGGTTTCTTGGACCTTATGATTCATAGAAAGTTGAATTTTAGAGGGCACGTGGAAAAAGTTGCTGCAGGCTTATCTCGGTATTGTTATACACTGAGAATAGTAGCTCAGAATGTTGGTTTTGAGGCTGGAATGCCAGCTTACCAGGCCTATGTTCAGTCGAGAATAAGATACGGTTAGGTTTTCTGGGAAAATTCTCCAAATATAGAGGAGATACTTGTGCTCCAAAAAAAGATGCATAAGAAGGGTTTTTCAATTGAAACATTACGAAAGCTACAGAAATATTTTTATTGGCAAAAAAATTCTAACACTTGTCAGCAGGTTTATTTTGGAGTCAGGAGGTCTATTTGGGAAGGTTATCACAAAACATGGTTATATAACTGAGTATAAGTCAAATCTCGTGAATGAAAGATGTGATTTTACTTTTTTTACAGAATAATTTGCAGTCTACTATTATGAAGATATATAACACTTTTCCGGGGTGTGTTCAAGATCTGCCTCGTGGTCAGTCTGTGAGAGCGATCTGAAGATATTTAATGAGCAAGGCTTATTATTCATTAAATGATTTTCTTGGGGAAACAAAGGATAATTTATATTCAATTAAATTATTAGAATAGCCTGTTCTGGTAAATTTAACTGTTCATGTTGTACTAATTATACTATCGGCTAAATCATGTAAATTATGTTAACAATACTATGAGTATGTAGTATGTAGTCTCTCCTCTTATTTTCTTTCCAATTACCTTTTTTCCTCTCTTTCCTTCTATTTTTATGCCTTTTCATAGATATTATATTTGAGTGGTAATCCATTTTTTCTGTTTTTTTTTAATAGTTTTAAGTGTTTATTATGTACTTTCTTAACGATATTTAATGCCTTATGGTTTCGGGAATAAATAAATATTATTATTATATCACAAACATGATTCATCGATCATCTAAACTTAGGCTGGTCGGGTTCACAATGCTAAGATGAGAAAGCAGTAGACCTCCTCTCAGTCAGCTTAGTACCTTACGAACAATGTGGCAAGTTTGTAAGAGAACTTCTCGTTATCCTACTGTGGTAATCGATTTTGAAACGCCAAGAATTTCCAGGTTTTTGGAAAAGGTTTTGCTTACTAGGCTTATTTACTATATTTATTATTATTATTTCTTGTAATTGTTGGTTTTGACGACTTTATAATAGATAGCAATAACAAAACCTTCAGTTTCCGGATATAGTTGATTCTCGTCTAACCAGAGCAGAGAAGCTTTATATATATATATATATATATATATATATATATATATATATATATATATATATATATATATATATATATATATATATATACATATATATATATATATTGAAGCAACCCGATATAACGGATAAACAATGGGGAGTGTCAGTGTCAAGATCAGTGTCAATGTCAAGAAGGAGAGAGTAATTTTCTCGAACAGAAAGAAGGGAATGTAAAGAGACAGACCGGCGGTGTACTCAGATATTTTTGTATTTCTTGAACTGTGATAGTGAACCAGTGAACTGTAAATAAATAGTGAACAGTAAACTATTTTAAACTCTACCTTTTTTTTTAAATAATTATGCAAATCTTTCATCTTTTATGTGTGATAATCCACATAGAGCATTCTGTTTTTGGTGTTTTTTGAGCAGAATTGGTTCGAAATGGATATTAACATAACTGCTGTTTCTTCCAAAATAATTTACCAAACCTGTTGATAATATATTTAAAGCAGATATTTGCTGAAATCCTGTGGGGTCATCGTGATTTCTGTGTATAGAAAATATACACAACTCAACATTTAAATTTAGATCTTCATAATTTACAGTATCACTTATCGTACTGGAAAAATGAAATGCTCTATTAGAAGTACATTCAATCTGAATGTATCTATGTTCCAAGCAATACCTAAAATAGCAATAATAATGGTAAACTCGAAGAGATTTAACACTAAACACCAAATCACTTTTTTAAAATCCCGACGCATATTTCGCAAACCATGTTAGCATCATCAGAAGATGATTCAATTATCATAAAATACATTAGAGAACAAAACTAAACTATGAAAAGCGTTGTTTATTCGATTTATTTTGGGATCTTCATGCATACTTTATATACAGTTAAACCGTCCAAAGATTACCCATGCGTCATCAATTTTTATCCATACGAATCAAATCAAAAATTATTAGTCAAATTAGTGTTAACTTTCATAATGGACGTGGTTAATGCTAACTTTCATAATGGACGTGGCTACTGCCTCGAAAGACGGATATTTATGTATATGATTTAAATTTCGATACATTTATTTATATATATTTATAACAGGAAATTATAAAATGTTGTGTTATAGATCACAATAAGATGATTCAATCATCATAAAATACATTGGAGAACAAAACAAAAACTAAACTATGAAAAGCGTTGTTTATTCGATTTATTTTGGGATCTTCATGCATACTTTATATACAGTTAAACGGTCCAAAGATTACGCATGCGTCATCAATTTTTATCCATACGAATCAAATCAAAAATTATTAGTCAAATTAGTGTTAACTTTCATAATGGACGTGGTTGATGCTAACTTTCATAATGGATGTGGCTACTGCCTCGAAAGACGGATATTTATATTTATGATTTAAATTCTGATACATTTATTTGTATATATTTATAACATGAAATTATAAAATGTTGTGTTATAGATCGATATTTTATTGTAAAATTTCGAGTGTTTGTTAGAAATTGTAAAGTTTTATGTCATAGATCGATCGAAGAATGTTATAGGTTAAAATTGAACGAACTTCAAGTTATCAGGAAATTTTAGGGAAGTAGTCAATGAAATAATTTGTTAGTGGTCCAAATCATTTTATTTACTCTATGAACATTATTGTCGAAACCAATTTTTATATGATGAAAACGTTATCAAGGTATAGAAATATACAGGTCCTTTAACAATTACATTACACATTTATTACAAATATAGTTTCAAATATTTCATATAAATTTATAAAATATACAAAAACAGTTGTCTAAACATAGTGTTAACTACTAAGTACTTAATACATAAATACGTATTATTGTATTTACTACTACAATAAATGATACAATAAATAATTTTTCCTATATCTAAATAATTAGATATACTAATAAGTTCATTAATCAACCACATTAACTACATAGCTATATATCGTCATCAGATTCAGACGAGGAACTTTCATTTGCATTGATTATTATAGACTCAACTTCAACATTGACTATGTGTTCTCGTCTAAACCAGTCTTCAATTAATTTCTCTGTATGCCCTACAGACTTTTCTCACACTTCTTCATTACACTGTGCCAATGTTTCTTTCCATATATTTTAATACTATTGTCTTGCTAAGAATTTCTATTGTTGCCTTTTGATGAATGACCTCCTATTGTCATCCCTTTTTTACTTAAAGCTCCTTCACGCCCATAGCTCCTTCACGACCCATACTGATAATTTCCTTTCTTCTTCACTTCATATTAAGGCTTTTGATAGTTACATGCTTTCGACAAACGAAAAAAATAATATGTTATGAGACAGAGTATACTTGTGTTTTTAGTTTATGAAACTGTTTTTTTGAAAATTAAGCTATATCATATTCTAGTTTTAGTCAACACACTTGTATGTACACTGTATATACAAGTGGACCTCAAGCTGATTTATTTTTGCTAAAAATTAGTAAATTCTGGTACTACAGGTATTTTAATAATCATTGCTAATACCTAAATATTTTATTATTTATCAGGAATAGCAGGATATGCAAAATATTTGTGCTAGATATAAGTAAGATATGTGTTCGCTCAAGATTTTACAGGTTTCTAATAAATTGAAAAGTCAAAATATTTCCGAATGTGAAAAATATCTTCATAAAGTAAGTCATTATACTTAAATGACTTACTTTCATTGTACGTATTGTACAAGGTATTTTGAACTTCCATTTTATTTCCTTCAGGTAAGTATGTTGTTTTGGTCTTCACTCAAGGTCTGCTTGTTCCAGGAGAAAAAAATAACTGGCAATAACATTCTTTTCCTTGATATTTTTAATGCTGATGCAATTCTCTAAAAAATATATTACAATGTGATAATGCAAAATAAGTAAAACGTTATCAAACTTACTATTCTTTACCTTTTGAATGGATGAAAGAGATTCTAACGGTCCTCCATTCCATTTCAAAATACTCATAAACATTGAGCATAAATTGTTTGGCTTGAGATTTCAGGTTTTCCCGACATTATCCGAAATAAAACAAAATTTTAGAAAAAATATAGATACGTTAAAAGTTAACACTTCTATATTTCCGTTATTATTTTGACACGGCTCCTTATCTTTCAGTATGTTTTTAGAATTAGCCAATATAAATTCTATGTTTATTAAACCTTTGTAATAAAATGTTTTTGGTTGGGTTAGAATTATTGAAGGAATTAAAACTTTATGAATCTTTACAAATACTTGCCGATAACAAAATAATCAATAACAGTAGTTGTTATAAGAACTTATTCTATAATAAAACTGGACTTTACAGCACAAAATTTCCCTAAAACACATTAACAAAACAAGTCAAATGACAACCAAAACAGTACCGCTGAACTCAATAGAGGAACTTTTGCCAACTGGTACAAACAACCACCTTTTAATTATTTGTTACTTTCTCTTTCTACCCCGCGGTACATTGTTGAACGTACTGCTCTTACCCGAAGACATACGTATTGATATCTCTTTATCTCTCGTTCGGTAAAGCAAAAGAACATATTGAGACAATGTCTGTGATATAGGAAATTCGTGACATCATCTGATGATGCACGGATAATCTCTGGGCGCTTCAACTTTACATAACTGACAAAAGAAATAAACAACTTCCATTTATGTTTGATACAAACAAGTTAATAATTAATAGGTTCATCACAGGTTTGATAACACCCTGTAAGTTTACGAGGTACGAACCGAAACAGATGTACATATGCTTCAAGTTTTTTAGGTGAGAGAAACACGAACGCTAGGTAATCCCAAACGCAATAATTCTAATATGTTAGAAAGAGATGACAGCAATTTGTTTACCGCTATCTTAAACATCACGACAGCTGTAGTGCCAGACAAAAACATGGGAGAAACCAACACACGCACGAGTAAATATTTAAACGAATGAATATTTCAATTTTTTGTTTGTTTTCAATGTAATTTTTTCATAAATGTAACTTGATTTGGTTTCTATCAACAGTAGTAATATAACGTTTACATATTGGAAATACTCACAAATACATAATTCTGACAGTAGCGCTAACCGCAAATGTAATATAACCTAAAATATTGTTTGTAATTTTAATTGTTTCGGTCCTACCGGACAATGGCGAATAGACCATGTCGGGTAATCTCGAACGTTCGGCCTGCTTTCGTTAGTTCGTCGTTTTATTAATTTTTTTCTTATAATTGTTTTAGATGCCTCGTAATTACATCAGAAAAACGGAAACAAAGTATAAAGTAGATCCGCAAAAAGCCATTGAGGATGTCTTGAAAACGAGTCTTGGCAAAGCAGCAGAGGCTTATTCAGTGTCAGAAACTACAATTTTTGACCACTTCAAGAGGGCCGTTATAAAACAACCCAGATCTGGCAAAAAACCATTATTTTCAAACGCACAAGAATTAGAACTGGAGGACTATATTATAAAATTCAGTAGGCTATTTTACGGATTATCTATAAAAAAAAGTTCACCAAATAGCTTTCCAATATGCAGTTCTGAATAACCTTTTTCATAATTTTGACCGAGTTAAACAGCTAGCCGGAAAAGAGTGGTATTATAATTTTATAAAAAGATATTTCAGAATATCTTTGAGGACACCTGAGGGAAGTTCGCTGAATCGTATCAATGCTTTTAAACCTTGTAAACCGACGTTAAAATATGTTATGATAATTTGAAGGCTATAGAAAATAAATATCATATTTAACATGATAAAATATTTAATGTCAATGAGATAAGTATATCAACTGTTCAAAGAAATTCGAAAATATTGGCAGCGAAAGGTGAAAAACAAACGGGCAAGGCCCAAGTGCAAGCAGTAATTGTCGAAAGGGGGTCTACAACTACAGTTATTTGTGCATTTAGTGCGGCTGGCCAATATATTAAAAGAAAGCGGATGAATATTCTGTTACTAAAAGCCAGTAACCATAACATGCTTGGATCTGTGTCAGACTTCGGATGGAGAAATGAAATCTTATTTATTGACTGGTTACACCGTTTCATTCCTTTTGCAAAGCCTTCAAAAGAAAATCCAATATTGCTAATTTTAGACAATCAAGAAAGTCAGTCTTGGTGCATACACACTCTGCAGAAACTATGGAATTATTGTGTTGACTTCGCCACCATATACCTCTGTTGTAATTAAGACTGATTATAGGGTTAGTTCAAGGGTTTTGTTTTTTCTCGTTAATGTTATATTTTATAAAAAAAATCTAAATGTTGATTTCCGAAGTAGTCAGATGGATAGTTAAACATAATTAAGAAGTAAAAAAAGAAACTATATGTCATAATTCCTCTGTCTTATTTAGGTCTTTCTTCTACAATCATTCCTCGAATGAGAGCTGTATGTCGTTCTAATGCAAAAGTTAAATTTAGACTTTCACCCTAAAAATATTTATTTGGCCTCTCAAGAGTGCATACAATCTGGAATGTGAGAATTATATATCAGATCGATTTGGAATACGTGCTGTCCATTTCCAATCAAGTGACACACAACCGCTTAATATTTCTGCTTCTTCTTCCATGGTTCAACATACTGGTTCAGCAATGCATATTCTTGGTAGACATGACAATTTAGTTGCAACTAAAAAGATGGACACGGTGTCAGCTTCTCTATCCAAAATCGTTGAATTGCTCATTGTTCCTCCAAAAACATCTCAGTCCAATATTAAAAAAAAATTACTTTAACAAGCACATTTATAAAATATCAACTAGAAGAAAAGGAAAACAAGAAACGAGCAAAAGAAGAAGAAACCAAAAGAAAAGCTGAAAAAGTACCAAGGACGAACTGAAATAAAAAGACAAACGTGATGACGAGAAATTCAAAAACAATGAAAATAGAAAAATACTGAAAAATTGCCTTTAAGCTTTTTCTAATGGTTTGAATGGGCCATCTGCTCCTTAACATACCCATACAATCATTCTCCGAATGAAAGTTGTATGTCGTTCTAATGCAAAAGTTAAATTTGGAATTTCAACCCAAAAATGTGTACTCCTTTTACGTCCATCATGACCACCTAAAGAAAATCTAAACACATGATTCATGCATTCAATTGTAATTTGGAGCTTTAGGGTATGCTTTATATCGTCTATAAAATCGACGTAAAGGAATGGAGAGGAGTACTTGAAGTTATATGAAATGTATTGAAGAACCGGTTTATGGCTTAATGGGAACATACCGAAATCACACTTTGGTTCAAGCAGTAATGGTAACACCGCTCGGATATTTTTCAGACACAGTGACATCGCTGTCAGTTTTACTAGAGTAAATGAAACAGTTATTAAAATGTTTTGCTTTGTAGTTGCAACTTTACCTTCTGGGTACAAAAATGCATTTGAAAAGTATGTTTTGGGCACGAGAAAACTGTATATAAGTATCTACCTTTCGTACTGTATACCTGTAACTGTGTACAAAATTATTTTTCATACTCCACAGATTGTAACAGACAGCCTGTGCAAAACTAAAACCGTTGCATGTCATCAATGACGCTATTAAAGAACAGCAGAAATACCACTACAAAAATGAAATAATAAAATAATCAAATGGAATGTATTCAATAAATTTTAAATTTAGCGACTATGTACGGTTGGCCGCATATGCGGTGTTGTCGGGGTTAAAATTTGTCTTGTTGACAAGACAAAAGACACGTTTGGAGATTATCCCATTTGTATCTAAACGTTTACGTTCATTTTTACCTTGCGATCGAAAACAGTTTCTTTAAGAACTTAAATCGCACCTGTAAAATGCCAAATTATTTAAGTCGTCGTTTTCAAGAGTTTGTGGCATCTCTGATACGCTATTTTGAACAAAAACGAGACAATAATAGTCCATTGTTACCCTTTGCGGCTGTTTCACAAAAAGTGAAAAACAATGAAGTTTTAAAATCACCTAGAAGGCGTAATTTTACTAAAAGGGTAACCAATACTGCAGCTTTGGATAAGCATTTATATCATGTATGAACAGAGTATGTATTTGTAATTTGTAGAATTGCAGAAAAGACCATTCTTAAACCCATCATAAGCACTCACAGTTTAATTTTATTTTCAGGGCAGCATGTAACTTTGAATTTCTTACATGAGCAAATAAAAGATAAACAACTGTTTGACGGATGCCGTATGTTATTGTGCAACGTATTGAAAAAGGTAGGTTTAAAATGGAAAGAAGATGATCCTTAAGACGAGGCCTTATGGAACTTCCCAACGTTGCCCTAAAATATATAGATTTCTTGAGAGGTTATATGAAGGAAATGAAAAAAGCCTTGTACAAATTTGTCTTCTTAGATAAAACCCGAATTTTTCAAAATGGTACACATTGGTAGACATTCATGGCAAGATAATAATAAGAGGAGTGTAAAAACCACCAAAGTTGACTTTAAAAGGTAAGTTACATAAATATGCAAAAAAATTGGAAAAGTTTCGATTGAAAATTTTTATTTTAGATAGTGGCAAGAAAGTTCTTCCCTTAATTATAGATACGCCAGATAATAGCAGTGATTCCAGCCGGTACTTTTCAGGCTCTGATTAATGAAATTAAGTGCATGCAGATATTTGATTGTTTTTTTTTAGTACTCGTATATTATATATCAATAAATGTTACTGATAATTATATATTATTTTTATTTTAATAACCATTCAAATATTAAAAAACGTTGTCGATGATTTTTGAACGAAGCATTTTACATGTGCTGAATCTATTTAGAGGTAATAAATCAACGACACTTGGAATACTTTCAACATTTATTATAATTTGGAATTTACTTTGTAATTTGCATATAATTTTTATAATTGTTATTATAGTAAAATTGTAAAAATGCTTCGCTAAAGTAAGATTATGATGTTTAATCGCAATCTGACAATAGCGCAGCCGAAATTTTGTTCACGTGCTTAATAACGTGCAACGGTTTTACGGCTAGACACAAGGATTGCCATTAATTTCGAATTATCTAACCAACTGTTATGAAAACATTCACAAATTAATAACTTTCCCCTTATATACGATGAATACAAGTTTAGACCCACACCGTATATTGAAAAAACAAACTATCAGAGAAAATAAGCACCCGCAATTTGGAGAAACATTAAAAATTTCATTATTATTGCAATAAAATTCATAAATAAAAGTACTCTGAAGGGATGTTGGTATTGAAGCACAAGTAACTGCAGAAAGTAACACCATTTCGGAGAAACGAATAGGCGATTGGTCCTAGAGCGCGGAAAGGGGGAAAGTGAGGCACTTCCGAAAACTCACAAGACAAATTAACAGGACATATGGTTTTAATAGTGTTCACATAGCGAGTTCAATAGAGAAATATAAACTTAAGACAGTCGGAGTTGAGAAGAGCTCGAGGTAGATGGAGAACAGAGTTCGGATTGAACGGTTGACGGGAATGTTCTAGGTGAAATCTCGTGTAATCACAGCATGAAGAAGTTTGCAGGTTCTACAACACGTGGAAACTTAAGAGAGAGTTTCACGTTGACAGTAGAAATTCGAGTTGAGGGGTTTTTGACGACGCTAGACTATACGGTAACAACACGTAGAACAGAACGCACGTGGGAGTTTTTGAGGAAGAAGTGAGAAAAATTGCACGCTAGAGTCAATTGTCCGTAACAGGGAATTTCGAATAATTATTTTGTGAATTATTAGTACGAAGAGTAGAATCGAATCTCGCAAAACCTAAGACAAGCAGTGACAAATGGGTGTAAAAGTGTAGTGATGTGAAATACAATAGTGTAACGTTTCTTCAGTTCGTTTAGTTGTGAAATTAAACATTCATTCAGTCTATTACAAAAGAATTTATTCAGTAACTCAAACTGACAACACTGTATTTATTTAACACACTACAAAACTACTCGTATATATTTCTCACCATTTACGATCTATTTATTTTTTGACAACGTTATCGCGACCAACTCTAAACCGAAACTAAACTAAAACTAAACTATTTATAATGAATTTTCTTTCTTCTTTTGCCAACTGTGCCGCTGTTGAATCGTCGGCGAATGGCTTTGAACAATCCGAAAGGACTTCTCTCTAGCAGCTATACGGGGGCCGCTCGGTAAAGAATCGTTACACTACTTCTCTCCAGCAGCTATACGAGGGGCGCTCGGTAAAGAATCGTTACACTGCTTCCTCCTTAGAGACGTTTCGTCCCGAAATGAACCATGGCAATATCGACAGGATGGCCCAAACTTGCAGCTAGAAGTTTAATAGAAATAGCAGTCGACATTTCTACAGGTGCGGATTACATAAGGGTGATAGCAGCACACCAAGATCTTGACCTGTGTCGGCCGGAACAGTACTTCGAGCATGTTTCGTACGAACTTCCAATTTAATCCATCACGTCCACAAGCTATCTTCGGCATGGTGATCTTCTGAGTGTTTCGGAGCGCTATAGGATCACGAAATTCTGACAGTACGTCGTAGTAGGATGGTTTGTGGTGGGACAACCTCTTTGTTACCAGGTTAAAAATGTCTCTGGTCATTCCGTCCTGGTCACTCGCAACATGAAGCACGTCTCCAACTTTCGGATTCCTCCTCTTTAGGACCTCTACTTGAGCAAACTTCTTTCTGAAAACAGTCGCTATTCCTCTGGACATTCGTAAGTCGCTTGCCACACAGTGAGCCAGACCGTAGTCGTGCGGTGCGGTAAACAGATCCCGGGATACCTCGGAGGATACTCCATAGCTCATTCTCCATCCATTACTATACATGGCCATGAACTCATCGAAAAAACTTTTCAAAGCGGGAGAATCCATTTGTCGAACAGCTGTGTCGTCGTGGTGTCCTTCATAGGGTGCCAGTCGGTTGCTATGCACCACTTTAGGTTTACCTCCTCTGCACTTATGGATTCAGTAAATTACGTCATTAATTCTGGTTATTATCCTGTATAGTCCTTCCCAAGATGCTTGAAGTTTGGAAGAATAACGTCGATGTCACTGGGGGTTATGTAGCCATACAATATCATTGGAGTTATATCCACCTTCTTCAGTCTTTACGTCATAGGTCTTCTTCATCCGATCGCTAGCAGTTTGAATGTTTGAAATTTGTTTCAAGTTTGAAATTACTGACGTAATCTTCTTCGGCGTTGTCACATCCTGGAGCGCAGCCAAATTTCAAGTCACAGGGTAGTGAAGTTCTCTATCCATAATCACGCTGGCTGGAGATTGGCCTGTCATTTCGTGTACGGAGGTTCAGTACGCTAAGAGGACCAGTCGAAGGAACTCATCCCAGTCTCTTTGATGATCGAAGACTACCTTTGCCAATGAGCGGTTGATGGTTCGATTCATTCGCTCTACCATGCCATCTGATTGAGGATGCAAGGGGGTCGTGCGCGTCTTGTTGATATTCAGGAGTTTGCATACTTCTTGAAATAAGATCGATTCAAAGTTTCTACCTTGATCTGAATGAAGCTCCAAAGGTACACCAAATCTGCAAACCCAATCTTTGACAAAAACATCGGCCATCGTTATGGCCTCTTGGTTTGGCAGAGTATAAACTTCGACCCATTTGCTGAAGTAGTCCATGACTACAACAATATACTTGTTCCCTTCTTTGGTTTCTAGATATGGTCCTGCTATGTCGATGGCAATTCTCTCGAATGGACTTCCGACATTATATTGTTACATCGGTGCTTTCCGCTTCTTCACTGGTCCATTAACGGCAGCACAAGTCTCACATTTGCGGCACCAATCCGTAACATCCTCCTTATTACCCGACCAGTAAAACCTCTCTCGAACTTTCTGCAAGGTCTTCGTTATTCCAAGGTGCCCGCCAGTCGTTGTATTGTGGATGTCAGTCATAACTTCGGGGGTCCTGTTCTTCGGAAACAGAACTTGCTTCCGTTTTTCTTGTCCGTTCGCATCTTCTACAACTCTTCTCAAAACTCCAACATCAATAACGATAGAGTTCCATTGCGCCCAGTATGACCTGACTGCTGGTGAGTACGGCGCTACTTCTTGCCAGGTAGGTCGACGTCCGTCTTTCTTCCAGGCCATGATGTGACTCAGCTCCGGATCCAGTTCTTGACCTTTTTCAATTTCTGCAGGCTGCCAATAATCATCCACCATGGTCGTTCTGAGTTCTGTCGCCTCTTTGTCCTCCCGAGGTTAAACGGGTCCTGCTTCGGTTAAACGGGTCAGGGGTTTTGCAATGTTGGCAAATTCTCGTACATACCTTCGGTAATAGGTACAGAAACCCAAAAAACTTCGTAGTTGTTGTTTGTCTGCGGGTACTGGCCATTTCTTCACGTCTTCGATCTTCTGCAAATCCACAGCAACTCCCTGCCCGGAAACAATATGACCCAAGTATCGAATCTCCTCTTGAAGTAGATGACATTTCTTCGCGCTCAATTTTTAGACCAGAACCTCGTAATCGCTGGAAAACCTCTTGCAGGTTTTGAATGTGATCGTCAAATGACTTACCGATCACGATGATATCGTCAAGGTATACCAGGCATGTCTTCCAAGAGAGTCCATTCAGTACTGTTTCCATTAACCTCTCGAACGTTGCTGATGCATTACAGAGGCCAAATGGTATTACTGTGAACTGCCATAAACCGAAACCAATTGTAAAAGCGGTTTTCTCCCGGTCTTCTTTCTTGACCTCCACTTGCCAGTACCCAATTCGTAGATCCAGGGTTGAGAAAATCTTCGATCCAACCAGAGTATCCAAGGTGTCATCTATCCGGGGGAGTGGATAACTGTCCTTCTTCGTCATGTTGTTTAGTTGATGATAATCGACACTGAAATGGGTAGATCCATCCTTCTTCATTACCAGCACAACAGGTGACGCGCAGGGACTTGTTGACGGTTCAATAACTCTATCCATCTGCATGGACTATACGATCTGATTGGCTTCTTCTCGTTTAGCGAGCGGTAATCTTCTGGCTGCTTGTCGGATAGGGCGGGCTTCACCGGTGCTGATGGTGTGCTGTACTTTATTGGTTCGACCCTTATTACCTTTTCCTATATCAAACGTGTCCCGGAACTCGATCAAAAGTCTTCTCAGCCTGTTTTTTTTTTGTTTTTGTCCAATTGTCCTGATGATGTGTCCAATAGTTTCGTTAGCTCTTTTAGTAGTTTTCGCTCTGGCCTAACTTCGGTATTGATGTTTCTTGCAATGAAAAGAATCGGAGAGCAGTATCCTAGCATCGTACCTTTCTTCAGAGACACACTGTAGTAGTTAGCGTTCATTACTCTCACCGGTACCTGTCCCTCAGCACATACCACCGTCTTTGCTACTGCCAGTCCGCGTCCAAGTTTACTGTCATCATTGAGAGGTTCAAACATGACAATGTTTAAATTCACCGAACCCTCGTCCAATTCACCTGACAGTTTAACTTCACTGCACTCGGGTATTGATGCATCTTTTGCGAGCGTAACTCGATATGTCTCTTTCTCTCTTCGATGTATAACAATTTCTTCTCCATTAACTGTCAATGTTCCTCGCTTAAAGTTTAATCCAAAGCCTTCTTTGCTCATGATGTCCATGCCGAGGATGATTTTATCTTCTATGTTGGCGACCAATGCCCGGTGGTGAATTAAGGTATTTCCAATGTAGAAGTTAATATCTACTTCTCCCTGTACGGTGGCGGCTTCTCCGGCTATCAGTCCTCAATAGCCATTTGGTTGGCTGTAGTGACTTGTAGAGGACTTTTTCACAATGTCGGGTCGGATGATGGTTTTAGTGGCACCGGTGTCCAATAGTATAGTTTAGTTTATCAATCCATAGACAAATACACTATCGACTTGGTGTTTAATGGATACCACTTTAGCCATTCGGGACGATGCATATTGATGACTGGCCAGCGTCTTCGGTGAGGATGCCTCCTGCTTCCTGTCTTCCTTGCACTGGCTCCTCGTATGACCCCTTCTTCCACATGTCCAACATCGAATATTGTTTATCTATCAAACTTGTTTATTGCCCGGAATGTGGCTGCGCCTTGGTGACTCACGTCTCCAGCGTCTTCTCCTCTCCACCGCCCGAAATGTATCGTATCCGTGTACAGCTTCTAGAAGTTTCGATGGTGGCTTGATACTCTAGGGCACATGCCAAAGCTTCCGAGAGCTTCTTCGGCCGGGCTAAGATCAACGCGTTTCCCGCGTTGATCTTAGAAGACCTTGATCTCGAAGACCGAAGAAGAAGCATTCTGGAATTGCTTGTACGGCCAAACGTTCTGCTGCAGACTCTTGGATATCAGAATATGCAAGTCGGCACAATTTAGCAATGTCGGCCTCAAATTCTTGCAGATATTCATTGAATTTTTGTTGCCGATTTTTTAATTGAGTTTGATAGACATGTTCAAATTTAGATTGGCCGTATCTTACCTCCGATCTCTTGACTAGTTGTTCGTGGTCGTCCTGCTCGGCTGGTGAAAGGACTTGTAATATATCAGTTGCATTGCCTCTCAAAGCTAAAGTTAAGTCAACTGCTTTCTCTTCTGGCGATCATCCATTTATCTTTAAAGTAGCCTCAAACTGCTTAAAATAATTAGCCCAAAACATTTTTCATCCAACTGAGGTGGCTTCATTCCAATCTTTATAGTTTTTGAGTTGCTACTACAGGCTACATTTGTTATTGTACACTGCTTCTGTGTTTCCAGGAAGGTAATCCTACTTTCAAGTTTTTGTTGGTTTGCTTGTACCTTACTTTCTATATCTATTATTTGGATTTTTATTTCTCCCATTTTACTCTCCACTTCTGTTGTTATGTCGGTTGTAGTTGGTCGGTTGTAATTGGAAAATAGAATGGGAGAAATGAATTCGCCGATTCTATTTTCCAATTTTCCTCTTAGTTCCTCCGAATCCTGTCTGATTTTAAACATCATTTCCTCAAGGCTGTTATTACTCTGCTTCATTTTCTCTTTAAGAATATCATTACTCTGTAACATCTCTTTTTTACGATTGTTTAAAAGTACATTCATGTCTGTTGGTATTTGATAAAAAAATAATCAACTGGATTCTCGCCTTCTTGTACCAGGGCGTTCCTCAATCTGGCCTTTAACACGGTTTTTGCTCCTGCCGTGCTTTCATCCCGTTCTTCCAACTCCCTTTTTATGTCAACCACCTTCAGTTCTTCTAGTGTAACCTTTTTCTTGGTGATTTTATTTTAATTCTGTAACTCTTTTCACTGTAATTCCCCTTAACAATTTCACACCCCACACCTGACAGCAGTTGTAACGTTTCTTCTGTTCGTTTAGGTGTGAAATTAAACAATCATTCTGTTACTAAAGAGTTTATTCATTAACTCAAAATGACAACACTGTATTTATTTAACACACTACAAAACTACTCGGATTTATTTCTCACCATGTATGATCTATTTATTTTTTGACAATATTATCACGACCAACTCTAAACCGAAACTAAACTAAAACAAAACTATTTATAATGAATTTTCTTTTTTCTTTTAGCGACTGTGCCGCTGTTGAATGGTATACGGGGGCCGCTCGGTAAAGAATCGTTACACTACTTCTCTCCAGCAGCTAGACGGGAGGCGCTCGGTAAAGAATCGTTACAATAGTTTCACTAAGTCAGCAGTATTTGTAGATATTTATGTGAGTTAATGTGTATATGTGAATATTCTGCCTATTAATTCTAAAACCAAGATCCATTTCGCGAACCAGCGAACCCTGTGAAAATACTAAAATCTCGAAATGTGTGGATGAGGTTTCTAACATAAAACGTCCCGCACACCAACAAAAAATGGAAGTGGCCACAACAGACATATGCTTTCCAAATAACTTGGTACTAAAAAAGTTATATTCAAAAATAAATAATTAAATAATAAAAGTAAAAAGTGATAAGTACATTGGAAAATAAGACATTAGGAAACTACGTACTAAATAACCACTAGTAAATAAGTATTTATGCATGTGAGATGTGAGAAGCAACTACAACTACAGGGCATCGCATACTGCGGATTTCCTGAGTTATTCGGCAAGAGCAATTCGTGAAGGCTTATTAATCTTTACCAAGCCCCTTCAGTACCCTCAACACGATAAATGGTTTTCTGGCGTTGTATTAAAAAAAAAGACTTGTTCTTTTTAATCTGATAAAAATGTGAATAGAATTAATAGTTAACTAAGACAATTTGACAAAATTTTATAAAAAAAATGGACAGACTCGTTCGTTTACAAATCAGACTTTGTAAGGATGTACTGTAGCAAAATGAACGAAGAACAAATGCGCATTACTGGGTAGTACATTTTATGATAGGGGGAGTTCGGAGGATTTGCCAAGGTAGGAAAGTCGAACCATTTTTCAAAATTCAATTCAAATTTCGCACTAATGAAACGCCAATGCAGTCATGGTCGCGCACGGGAGGCCAATCACAAGTATACTGCCATTTTGCACGATGGCTGGTTTGTGCGTTTGTCAGGATGTAAAACGTATTTTTGTCACTGCGAAGTGATTATTTATACTTTTTGTAGTTTTGAGATTACGACCGTGTTTAAGAGGTACGTATTGTATGTTAGTACTATCGCGTTGTCTAGTAATTGTAGTTTAACGTGAGCAAAGCATTTTTTTTTCTATGATTGAAGGTTTTTTCCGTAACAAAAATTAAATGTCAAAGTAGTGGATGCGGGAGACTTGCACCATGGAGCGTGTGGGAGACATATCCAGTAGTTCATATCTCCCTATGTGGTATAAACGATAGTTTCATTTTTTATTTTGTTTTAACCTTTTTTTTTATTTGCAGAAAACAATGTCATTCCAATATAAGCTCCAGAAAATACACACAAAAAAATATACTAAAAGACAATTAGAAAATGCCATAGATGAAGTGAAAAAGGGCGCTTCTATTAGAAAAACATCCATCAAGTATGAAATCGACAGAAGTACACTAAGATGTTAACTAAATGAACAAAAATTACTTAAGTTTGAAGAAAAAGACAGGCAATATAATCAAAGGAAAAGCTACTTGTTAAATATTTACTGTAGTAAAACGCATTACGGTTTGACCAGAAAACAAGGAATGAAATTGGCATTTCAATTTGCAAAAGTGAATTCAAAAGTTTCCTGAAAGCTGTACTGCAAATAACTCCTCCCAAAAAGATTGCTTCCGCGAATTCCTTTTGAGAAATCCAGAAGTGAGTCTAAGAACACCCGAAGCCACAGTTTCAAAAAAAATTCGGTGATTTCACACATTTTAAAATGGTGCACGAAAAATATAATTTTGAGCCTTAGAATATATACATTTGTGACGGGGTGCAGGACTGTACAGGGTGCACGACTGTACAATAATGGCCAAAAGTGATAGCGAGTAAAAAGTCGAAACAGGTCGGACAAGTCACATCTGCAGACAGAGGAACAACTATAACACTTTGTTTCGCCGTCAATGCGATTGGAAAGATGATACCTCCCTTCTTTATATTTCCAAGGGTTAGGTATCGAGAACATTTCGTATCTGAAGGACCGGAAGGATCATCCAGAAACGCTTATCCAAGTGGTCGGATAGGCACAAAAAGTTTTGTGAAATACCTTGGACATTTTGCAAAATATTCTCATGCCTCTGAAAACAATCGCGTGCTCTTAATACTAGATAAGCATGAGAGTCATATAACCAGTGATTCGAATAATTTTGCCAGAAATAATGAGATCACGTTGTTAACTCTAAAGGAAAGAAAAAAAGATCCAAAACAAAAAGACGAGAAAAACAAGTACCTACGTTCAAAAGAAAACTGGGAAGGGAAAAAAAGTAAAAATAAGAACGATGGCAATAAAACGGAGTGTAAAGATGAAGATATTTCGAATGTTGATAGTTCCACTGATAATGATTTTGAAGAAAATCCTGACATGAACCATCGTTGATACTGATTCATTTGCCAATCAGAAGACATTATAACTATGCGTATATGTCGTTTATGCTGTATATATGTCCATGAGCTATGTATATTGCTTACAGAAGATATCGATGATTTCATTTGTCACGAATGTGAATAGAATTAGTTTTTTAGGCTACCTTGTTGACATACAATAATTAATTATTGAGACTGATCGATGATGCAAATTTATTAGAACAAGTTTCTAGATTAAATAAAAACCAATAACCCTGATTATTAAAAGCTCTTTATTATTAATTTTGTTAACTGGATAGAAAAGTTTGAAAATGTTGTTAACATTGGAAGGTTTAGAAATATTGTGAACTTTTTGCTTTTTTCTTTACATTAAGTAGAAGTAGTAACTTCATCTTGTGAGATTTAAGTTAATAAATTCGTGATTTAAGCTTTAAATGTTTTTTCTTTCCTCAAAAAATGATGGTCGACTCGCCCTAGCCCCCGATTCAAGTGTCCCTGATAGTGGGGAGATTTCACTCATACCCCGTTTTTATTAAAATATCCTATATCTTTTTACAGTATTATGATATTGAAAAAACAATAATGCAAAATTATGCCTGCATAACTAAGATATCGCTTAAAATCATAATCAAATCTCTAAATTCTATTTGTTAGAAATTATATATTTATAAGTTTTAAATAAATAGCCGTTCAAATCTCCCGGACTCCACCTATTTATCCGGTAAATTCAATCAAAAGGTATCAAAAACTAAAAAGAAAAAAGTAAATATTCCCTGGTCTTCGGTTATTACACAATGCAATGGATATGTATATGGTATAGTTTTTACCAGAACGAATGCAAGGCAGCGCATCAAAAGTCTACGACATTAAACAGAACGAATGCGAATAAAACAAATTTTTTACTTTGTTATCTATCCCTTATTCTATTTTTAACATTGTTTAACTGTAGTTTTGTAGAATTTCATAAATTTCTTCTGATTGGAAGAGAATACCAAATCCTACTGTTCCTGACGTCACTAACGTAACTCAAACGGACGCCTTGGATTACCAAAGTCTGCAACGACCTTAATATCAAAAGTTGATATTAAGGCCGTTGCAGACTTTGCAACTTTCCAGCTGCTCCGTATTAAATGTAAATTACGCCTTGATACCAAATAAACATTGTTTATTTTTATGTTTCATAATCCTGATAAACTGTAATGAAACATTTTATTCAAAATTAATAAATCCAGGATTTTTTGTACACAACTTAGTCTTTGACTTTCAAAAAAGTCAGAAAAGTTAGAAAATGTTACTTTTCTCATGCCAGAAAATGTTAGTTATTATATACATACAATTTTTTAATTTCAAATGGACAATGTTGCGCTGATATAACATAAAAAGACGCTCCTTATCTAGCAATATTGCCAGAAGCCTAGCCTACCAATTTATAATCGTATTTTTAATAACTTTAATGGTTTTTAGAACATATATATATATTGTCGATGGAACCTCATGGGAAACACGATGGAAGCTCATGGGAAGAAACACAAAACGCGCTAGATAGAAAACCAGATCGCGGAGCGTGATGCCTTCTTGGATAAAAGGTACTTAAATACAGGTAAGAATAAAGAAACTGGAGGAGATGGTAAATGCCGTGACGGCAAAACCACAAGCGGAGACACCCAAAAAAACGGAAAACAAAAAGAGGACAACAGCTGAGATTGTGGCCGGACCCTCGGTCGAGTCCAAAAAGACGGCAAAAAAGAGGCCGGCGGAGTCTACGGACGAGGATATGTCTGAGGCTGAATACTCAACGCGGGCCGATTCAGATAAAGCCACAAAACAGAAGGCAAAGGCTAAGAAGACGAAGGTAAACGAACTAAAACCCCAACAGGAGAGGGCAGTAAAGACTCCGCCAGCAGTCACTATTGCCTGCAACGATACTTCAAAGTTTTCAAAAAAGTTGATCGAGTATGAGCCAGACATTCTTGCACTGCAAGAAACAAAATGTCCGTCGGTATTCAGGATTAATTTTCTGGATTACCGGACATTCAGATAGGACAGACCGAATCCAGTTGGTGGTGGCGTTGCCATCTTGGTTAAACGAAGTGTGGAATCTGAGCCATTAAGAGATAACGGTGGCGAAATCGAGGCAATTGCAGTTCGTCTACCATCAAGGAAGGCCTGAACAGCTTTTAAGAGAAGACATCGAAGAACTCCTGAAGGGAAATGCAGGTATAGTTCTTATTGGGGATTACAACTGCAAGTCACCGGGGTGGCAGAGCAGAATGTATAACCTTAACGGAAGAAGACTTGAAAAATACGTGGGGGCTATGGAAGCTATCGTCATTGCTCTGAAAACCCAACGTACCAGCGAATGGATGGACTGCCAGACGTACTGGACATCGCGGACATCAAGTGGATATCGACAAATCACCCGGTAGATATCGACATTGAGACCCGATACGATGGGACCTTTTTCTAAAATTGGGTTCTGGTGACGTACAAACGGATCTAAAGGTGAGGAGTTGGGCGAACTGCGACTTGTTACCAGAGAAACTCCACTTCAAAATCCAAATTCCGAAGATAAATACGGCCAAAGAGTTGGAAAATGAAGTGGAGATAATGGAAAAGGCCATCGTCGATGCAGTGGGTGTATTATCCAGAAGATACGGCTCAAAAAAGCTCCAGGGTGTAATGGTGTTACCAATCGCATGCTAAAAAAGCTGCCGAGAAAAGGAATCGCCGCCATCACCGCCATTGCAAACGCAGTCATTAGACTGCGGCATTTCCCGGATAAATGGAAATACGTAACGACGAGAATGATATCAATGCCAGGAAAAGCTAAAAAAATTCCTCAATATTATAGACCGATTAGCTTATTGCCATCAATAAGCAAGGTCAAGAGAGTGGTTTTAAAGAGATTAGAGAAGGTTCTCGAAGACAATAGCATCCTTCCGCCCGAGCAATTCGGGTTTAGGATAAACTACTCGGCAGAAGATCAACTGTTATGTGTCACTGAATACATAACATAAACATTGGACAGAAGACATGGCACGGCAATCATCCTTCCGATGTTCGAAAGCCCTTGTATGGTACGATGGGCTGATCTACAAGATGATCGAGATGGGATTCCCTGAATGGATCACCGAGCTGATTGACTCATAGCTAGGAGGACGAAGCTTCTCTGTGAAAATGGGTGCAGTCAAATCAGCCAGAAGATGGATGGAGGCTGGAGTACCGCAAGGAGCGGTGCTAGCGCCCCATCTCTACAACATATACACCAGTAATATTCCGAGGAGGAATAACACTAGGATAGCCCTGTACGCAGACGACACGGCCATAATGGTACGACATAAAAGGCCGGACCAGGCCGCCAGATACGCCCAGGAATACCTAGACTATCTGATGGAATGGTCGATAGCCTGGAAAATCAAGGTGAATATCACCAAGACACAAGCCATATATGTCACGCACAAAATGAGCAGACCAAGTCACCAGTTGGAAATAGAGGATAAAAGAGTGGCATGGAAAGATAGTGTAAAGTATCTTGGTGTCACCTTTGAAAAGAAAATGTCATGGAGGCAACATGAGAAGAACGTAGGGATTAAAGCCGTGATAGTTGCGAAGATGGCTTACCCGCTAATTTGCAGAACCAGTAAATTAGAGGTGAAGCTGAGGATCCTACTGATTAGATCATTAGTGAAAAGCGTCAAAATCCTACATCAAGATATTAGAAAGCAACGAGAACAAGCTAATAACACCAAACATCTCAATGTACAGATACATAGAGAGATGATGTGGACTCCCTTTAGGTAGTGCATGCAAGAAAAGGCAGAGAAAGCCTTCTTGAAGATCAATGACCACCCAAATCAACAACTGCAAATGTTACCGGACTATCGTCTGGAAGACATCACAGCTTTGGGTGGCAGATGGCAGAGAAGACCGAAACTCCAACTTTTGGAGGACTAGGTTGACTGCGGCTCAACGTGGGATCATCGAGGGAAGGGACACCATGTCCTAGTTCGGGAAAAAAGAAATTAGTGAAGTGGTGAAGTTAATTTTTTTTCTTTTTCAGGGAAGAAAGACGATATAAGCCGAAACACCTTCAGTGTCATTGGCAAATGATATATATCTTAAGACTAAACCCCCCTCTGGTACTTGTCTCCCAGAGGGGAGTGGTGCAAAGCTCTAGGCCAAGCAGCGGAAACACCAAGGCAGAGAAGATAAAGGTTTTGTGAGTAGCGTTACGACTACGGAAACCTTATCCCATCTTACCAGAAGTGAAGTTTCGGGATTATTTTAGAAAATAATCTCGGATGGATAGAGGGCGCGAATCGTGGTAGAGTCGAGCGACTTGAATTAGTTAAAAAAGCTAAAAACCGTTACGCCTTTGCAGGCGGGAAGGAGTCTTGTGTTGGTCTTCAAGGAGAGCAGACGGGTTTTTCGTGTCTTCCTTGCATGCGTACAAGTCTTATACGTAGGTTCAGAGTCACGCAATTATGACCGTTAAAAACCGTTACATTAAGGCGGGCGGTTTTCGCGGGAGGACTATGGAAAGTTCCAGCAGTAGCGAAAGGGAATTGGTGGCAGAGATCGCCATGGAGGAAGCGGCGACTGCCGAAGCAAGAAGCCTCCAAAAACAGCTGGAGAAATTGGTAAAGCTGTTGGTGGAAGAAAGAGACGCAAGCAAAAGCCTAGAAAAGGAGATGGCCAGGCAGAACGTAGAACATGCTAGAACCACGTTGAAGAGGATAAAAGACCTCCTAAGAGAGGCGAAGAAGGCTGTAGAGGAGAAAAAGGACGTCTCAAAGGATTCTGAGACGTCCGAGAAGAAGCAGAGGAGAAGACGGAGAAAGAAGCAGACCCAATCTCAGCAGAAGAATGAAGATTCTGAAGAATCGAGCAATGAAGAAAGCCTGGAACCCAAGGTAAGTATTCCCCAACTTTCATGGAAATCGTCGGAGGCCGTTCCGATTCGGCTTCCGACTCCGAGGGTTTCCCCGCCTCCAGTTGACGACGTGAACCTTCCAGTTCTGTCGATCAAACAGGCAGCAAGTTCCCTTTCTAATGGGGCATCTGGGTCTCCAATCTAAGCCCCGCCCTCTCAGGTGCCAAACGCGGCCAGCCCGAAACCGACATCCTCAGTCGGAAATTCTGGCCAGTCTGCGAACAAATCCCGGGTGCCGACGGTCGTTTTACATGACAAGGCGGCATTCCAAGAAGTGGTGAGGGTGTGTAAACAGCTAAATATCAATCATGGTATTTCCACCACAAAACCCGATGGGGTTTTATTCAAACCCCCAAAGCCCGATGATTTCATGGCATTTACCAAATTTCTTGAGGAGCGCAAATATGCGCAGTTGAATTCTTTGGGCTACCACTCTACCAACGTTGAACGTTGGTAAATCAAATAGGGTGTCCCATGGCAATCGTGCAAATCACGGTGCCGAAAACAGAAAAAGGCATTACTAACACTAAGTATTTCTTGGACCAAGCCATCAGAGTTCAAATTCAAAAACCCTCCGGCCAAGTTGGGAGGTGTTTTAACTGGCAGAAATTTGGCCACACTGCACGCAAGTGCAAAGCCCCCCAAAATATGTTAAGTGCTATGGCGATCCAGCGTCTAAAGAGTGTCCAAAGCCCAAAGACTCTCCCGCCACATGCGCGAATTGCGGACCGTCCCGCTCCCCGTACTGCGAAGACTTCGTCCTCGCAGCACGCCCGCAAGGCTGCTCCACAGCCAAAACTCGTGAAAGCCCCCGCACCCATCTTCGTGTGGGGGCCTCAGCGCAACGCGTAACCCCTTCCCCAAGTTAACATCCAATTTGACATCGCTCAGACAGTTAACCACTCTTCCCAGCAAATTATGGGCCTAACATTGGCCCAACTAACGTCTGCTTTCCCCAATAATGTCCGTTAAACCGAACTCCTCTAAAATAATTTCATGGAATGCCAACTCCGTACGTGACAAGAAGGAGGAACTTGTTGACGTACTTTCGGCACACAATATCGATGAGGCCCTGATTCGGGAGACATTTTTAAAACCCTCCATCCATTTCAGCGTCCCGAATTATAAAATATATCGGGACGACAGAATCAACGCCCGAGGTGGCGGCACGTTGATTCTTATCAAACGTAATATTCCGCATTATAGAATTCTTAAACTAGAGCTTGCCACTCTGGAAACCACTGCCATTTCTATCGAACTTCGGGACCCACCTATCGTCCTTTATTCCATGTATCAGCGATATTCGGAACTTATGGTTCCAGCTGATTACACTAAACTATTTCGTACCAACGCCGCCATTATCCTTGGCGGCGATTTTAACGCACATAATGAACGCTGGGGTTGCCGATCCACAAATACTCGTGGTAGCATCCTAAGCACGTTGTGAGATTCGCTCGGGTGCCTCATCACCTTTCCTGATGAGGCTACCTATTTTGCCAATAACCGCCCGCATTTGGGATCGCTTATTGACTTCTTCATTTTGAAGAATTCCTCCAGAGTGATTGCCACGTCGGTCCTGCACGAGCTCAACTCTGACCATCTTCCTGTCCTCCTCGAACTCGGGGACGGCCGACTCTTGGGTGCTCCGTTTAAGTTGACTTACAAAAACTGGAACACTTTGGAGCCCATCTCCACAACTGCTACCCCGGAGCAGCTCGATCTTGCTATCGGTAAACAGAGCATATCGAAGAGGCTTTCAGCCTTGCCACGAGGCAACGGACGGTCGATCAACTCCAGCGAACTTTCAAGCTCGCGATAGATCTGAAAGACGGGCGAAAAAGGGCGAAAAATCGCCTGGTAAGGAAATCCAGATCCAGCCTGTCGACACGTCAAATACGAGGTCTTGGCGTCTGGCAAGCGGGGAAGTCCTGGTGAGACATTCCCCCCTTGAAGTCGGATGGTGGCGCTTCTATGGCCGTCTCCGACTAGGAAAAAGGTGAGAGGCTGGCGAAGTCTTTTAGACTCCAGACGACCAGTCCGAGGCGCAGATGGAATAATAAGCAGTCGACCGTGCGAACGCACGGCTGTCAAACACGCCTGAACTTTCCTATCTACAGGATTACTTGATTTCTAGAGGATTATCTCACTATCATTCGTAGTATTGCCATTAATAAAGCTCTGGGCTGCGACGGTATCATGGTTCGTCAGCTCCGGAAGCTCTAAAGTAAGCAAATAGCAGAAATCAAGAATATCGTGAATTCCATTCTGCGTCTGCAACACTTCCCCGCTTCATGGAAAGATGCTAATTTTGCAGTAATTCCGAAGAAAAGAGATGCAAATCTCTGATTTTAGACCCATCAGCCTTCTAAATAATATCTCAAAGATAGCCAAAAAGGTCATTCTTTCCACTTTAAATGACTTTACCGACAGGAAAGGTATCATAACTGACGAGCAATTTCGAAGGTAACCGAAAGGTTCCGAAAGGGACATTCGTCCCTGCAGCAATGCGAAAGGCTTGCTGGCGAAATTCACCAAGCTTTTCGATTAACAAAGTGCGTTGTGATAAAGTATGGCACAGTGGTCTTATTTATAAGACTATGGAACTAGTTTTCCTAAAGACCTTACCATACTTCTCCGCTCTTTCCTGACTGGCAGATCCTTTCAGGTGAAGATAAATTCGTCCCTTTCAACGAGAAAACCCATAGAGCCGGGGGTCCCGCAAGATTCTCTCCTCTCCCCGGCTTTGTACAATTTGTACATAGCCACAATCACCTACTGTAGTGACCATAGCCCTGCATTTGTCATAGGCGAACTGCCTTTTTTGTCACGTCACGTTCTATATCGGCTATTCATAATCGAATTCAAAAGCAACTTAATGTTACGATCCTCTGGCTTAAGCAAGCTTTGCAAGCTAAACCCTTGCATCAAAGTATATATAGTAAAATTAGATCTGTATATTTATACGGTCTATTGGTATATTTTCCCTTCCTGCCACCGTATTCGGTGCATAGACTCCAAGTCTTTCAGAACAAAACATTGCGTTTGGCACTAAGCGCTCCATGGTTTGTTCAGAATATTCAAATTCATAGAGAAACCGGAGTCCCCACGGTTTCCCAATTTTTTACAAAAGCTTACGGAGAAGTTCGTTCTAAAAGATTCCCTAAGCGGAAACCCGCTCATCCGGAAAATTTACTCGGACTTCCCGGGTAAATTGAGCCAAAAACCCCCAAAAATCCCTCATACGGGCGGCAAGCGGAAGGGAATCAAGTTTTCGATTCCTTCGACTTTAAAGAAATGATGCTCCAGCACAGCCAGATGGCGGACGATCGGTCAATCTCAATCGGTCGGACCGCCATTCGGCGAAACACTCCATATTTTTCCGATGGAGTAAAATTATTAAAAAATAGAAATCTAGCTTTCTTTCTTTTTTTCCTTTCTTATTAACCTGAAGAAGTTCGCCAGGATTTTCAGGAATTAAATGACTATCCTCCTTGTCTTCCTGTAACTTTGATGATACCCGGAATCTTAAATTCCGGCATATCAATGGGTCCACCTCAGGGTCGTAATCTCAATATAAACTAGTAAGAGTCTCCGGGCTAACTAAAAAACCTGGGTGAAGAAGTCGAAGTGAAGATACGGTATTATTTTAGAAAATAATATCGGGTGGAAGGAGGGTGCGAAACGCAAAAAGCGATATGGCACGACGAAGTTATCAGTAAGCAGGATTTATAAAAATTGGAAGCTCACCGGGGATACAACACGGAAGTCAGGATCCGGTAGACCTCCAAATGTGACGCCATGCCTTCGAAAGCGAATCCTCACAAAAACAGACATTCGAAGATACGCGGCCTAGAACCATGGCATTCAGCTGTCCAAATCCACAGTCCAGCGTGTACTGCGGCAATTTCTAAGATAATAACTAAATAGTTAAAGTTAATTTTAGTAAAAGTGGCCTCAACGGAGCCAAACCGTCGAAAAAACCGGTGCTGTCGAGGAAAAACGTACGCGCACGTTTCAAATTTGCTCAGGAACACCATGACTGGTCAGTGGCGGATTGGGGACGTGTTTTTCAGAGCGATGAGAGCAAGTTGAACTTGTTTTCTAAGGATGGAATTCGTTATGTGCGTCGTCGTATTGGAAAAAGAAACGACCCAAAATACCAGATTCCGACGGTAAAACACGGTGGCGGTTCTGCTATGGTCTGGGGTAATTATACTGATTTTGACAATTTTCGACAAATATTCACTAGCGTATTGTAGTTCGTAGTGCACTTGTTCAAATTGAAGGAGTTATGAAAGTGGAGAACTACCGTAACATCTTGGAACAGCACATGCTTCCACACGTTCAAGAAAAGATGGCCGCTGACTGGATTTTCCAAGACGGCAACGACCCGAAACACGCATCGAGGCTTGTCAAGCAGTTGCTTCAGCAAAAACAAATCACCAAACTGGTGTGGCCTTCCCATAGTCTTGATTCGAATCCCATTAAGCATCTCTGGGAGGAATTGGATCGCCGAATTCGTACGCGCAAGTTTTCTAAAACTGGTCAGTTAATGGAGGCGGTGCAACAATAGTGAAATCGGCTTCCGTTGGATATTTTGGCCAATTTAGTCGATTCCATGCCGCGTAGATGTGAGGCCGTGATTAAAGCCAAGTGTTATTGTACGAAATATTAATGTTTAAATGTTATTCTTTCGTTTTTGTTCAAGTTATTAATTTTTTTACAAGAGTGCTGTTTTTTATGACCCCTCAATTTCTGACATGTTTTTCAAAAAAAACAAGATAATATTTTTTTGACTCGTTCAAATAAAAAACAGATTAAAACATCGAATAAAGAATACAATTCCGAATCAAACAAAAAAGAACCAGAAAAAAAATACATGATATCAATTTTATAAACAATTATATCTCAAATCAGGTTGTCCCATTTTTAAGACCCCTATATCTATATATATATATATATATATATATATATATATATATATATATATATATATATATATATATATATATATATATATATATATATATATATATAGGATAAACAACTGTCATATCTTAATTTTAAAGTCGTATTGGATAATGTTACATCGCTTACAAAACTATAATCACACAAGGTTAAAATTAAATAAGCGGAAGTAAAAACATTGGTTTTAATTATTACGAAAATTATTTAATGTTTAACACAAATGAACAGAACGTTTTTACTGATTTATTTTACTTAAATGTTTCTTGAATTTTTACGATATTATAAACTTTAACGAAATATAAAAATTTAAATGTCAAATTCTATGTTACAAAATTACAATTACTTCATTGGAAAGTATATTAGATGGTATATTAGAAAGTTTATTATAACATAGCTACAATTTAGTAATTGTTAGGAAATCCTAGTAAATAGTTAACGTTTGCTTTAAAAGTTATATCCTAATTATACCGAAATTCCTTTTCTCATTATTATTTCAAACGTTTTAATAAATATTACCTTGCTAACAAAAAATGGAAGTGGCCACATAGCAGACAAATGCTTTGCAATTGACTTGGTTATAACAAACGGAGTATATTGAAAACTAGACTACCTCCTAATCTATACGCAGTTGTGGAATAGAACACAACATGTAAAAGTAAATAGAGTACGAGATGTAAGAAAATTGGTGGCATTGAAATGTAAATAAAGGTTAAAAGTTAATGCTTAAAACCAAAAAAAAAAATGATAGGAAACTAGCAGCTGATACGTATGATGATACGTATGATGATACGTATGAATGTGTGGTACCAAACCAACACACACCAATGAATAGGAGGGTACTACATACCCATACCCATACCCATCGCTATACCGAACAAACCATGGGGCGTTTAGGCCAATGCCGCACTACGTAAAACCGCCGTGGTTTTTAACAGCGTGATTTTGTGAGTCAAGAAAACTAATACAAGCGGCCGCACTTGTAGTTTTTCCCGCGACTGATTTTACAACCGTGAAATATGGCTCGCGGGTAAAAACCGCGCCCCCATTTGTAACGAATAGAACTTAGCAATTTGTGTTGACGTCTTCTTTTTATATTTCGTAGTATTAGAGCAACAATAGATACTGCCCTCTTGAAATCCACCTTCAAACTGTGAAAATAGCGGGCAGCTTCGCGGTTTTTAATCACAATGTGTGCATCTTGAGCAGTTTCGCGGTTATAGATGTTAACCTCTCGCTGAAAAAAACCATATTGTGGCCTCGGCCTTAGTACCATACGTAACGTTTTGTTCTGAAGAAGGTGAAGTCTATTCACCTAATTGACGGTTCCATGAAATTCCATTATCAATTACTTTAAAATAAAACTACGGCTTCATTCGATTTTCACTGAATTATATTAATAAGACATTGTTCGCTAACACAGTGCTTCTTCAGATGTTGAGTTTAATAAACTAAATTAATTCTACCTATTAGGGTTATCACTTAAAAGTTATTAACTGTTTTATGATATTGAAAATACCTGTAATCTATTTTATTTTATTGTCTCTGGCTCGATCATAGCACAAACTTTTACTTTTCTTTTTCAACAGGTGGAAATAGTTGTTAAATTACAAGTTTAACAAAGATAAATTGTTTGTCTCTGACATGACATCATTGAAAAAATTAAAAATTCCAATATTGAAAGTTTTTGAAGTGAAAACTTCTTTAGGCGCGTTTTTGCTGGCGAGTGAACGTAAGTAATCCGTAACGCTCGGGTCGGTGACGCTGAATCGGGTTTATTCGGCTCCACTGGACATTAATAGCGCTCGGGTTGGTCACTCACTGAATCGTGTATACACGGCTCCAGTCGTCATCAGCCACGTTTTGCATATAATAAGTGTAGTATTTTAATATAATACGTGTGTCTTATAGTATATGATCTGTGTAATATTTCAAGTGCTTACAATTTGTGCTGCACTTCACTAATAGCGAAAAATGTATTTTGTATTAAGTTCTCGAATTTCTTCAACAATATGAAGAACTTAGACATCAATTGGCATAAGTTAACAATGATATTAATACATTTTTTAGATATTTAAATAAATTTGAATCTAAGGTATTTATAACATATTTTAGCTTCCATAAGCCTATTACTTCATTCTTAGAATATAATAGCAATGAAGAAGTCCAATCAGAGCAAAATTCAACAAAATAATTAATTCACAAATATAATTGTTTATTTTGTAATTAATATTACTTCACTGGTATAGAGATAAGAATAAATAATTTTATATAATAATATTAATATCACTTTGTTAATTCATCGAACTAATCCATTATATAACATAAATGTAATTTTATATATATATATATATATATATATATATATATATATATATATATATATATATATATATATATATATATATATATATATATTAAAATTGGAAAATTAAAAGTTATCACTTCTATCGTGTGGTACATAAATATACACATTTTTTTTTTATTTCTACCAGGTCTGTAAATATGAAACCGGAATTTGCCCACCATAAATGACCCTAGCTATCAAACCGCATCATCAATGCCATTTTCTTTTTAACATCTGACAAATATTTTCAACTCACAACAATACAAGTTTCTTTCATACAATAACATAGTTTGTACTAGCGTTGAACTACGATTTGCGGACAGCATTGATTTTCTGTTCGCATCCAATGCTGGTCGAGGCAAAAAAAATGAAAAAATTCAAAAGTGGCGATTTTGACGTAAGATACGAAAAACATGGAAAACCACCGAAAAAGTTTGAAACAGCGAATTGTTGGATGAGAATGACGCTCAAACGCAACAACTTGCGGATCAATTAAATGTAACACGTGAAGCCGTCCCTATATCTTTGAAAGCCATGGTAAATATTCCGATATATGCTTGCGACGGTACACGCACTTGCTGAGCAGCGCTTCAATTTTTAGGAAAATGTACGAAAATGGCTCGATAACTGGTTTACCTCAAAAGAACAACACTGGTTTTTTGCCCTGGCATCCACAAATTGTCAGACAGGTGTGCCTGACGACAAAAAAAATGAAAGGATTTTTTTTTTTGAATAAACATATATACATAATATAGAAATAGATATACATATCTCCCTAATATTAACTGGGATGGCTTAACTGTATTTGCTCTGACTAGGCGGCTAGTTTATGTACATGAGTTTGACAAGCATGGTAGTGGCTTCGAAGCATTACAGCTTTAACTACCTGTAAATAAAAATAACCCTGAACACTCCGAATCCATCAAACTATTATCTGTTTACTATATGTTACTTTAGATTTATCAGATCGATAGCTTTGCGCAGTGGGATTATCGTAACCGATGAGGTTTATCCGAGGTGCGATTATTACCGGGAGACGTTAAAAGTGATTTTCTTGTTAAATTGCTATTTGGTTAAAGGCGACACTCCCTCCTCGTGGGCTCCTGGTGGAAACGACTGGTCGGCTATTAGTCGTGTTATCAGACCTGTAAACACGCCATAAGCTCCGACCTACGGCGAAGAGGTGTTCGGAAAGGGGTTGGGGGAACCCTTTCCACAAAGGGCGGGCTGGGAAGGCTCTGCTTCTGGCTCTGGCTGGGCCGGCTTTTCTAGCGCTGAGCGCTTCAGCGAGTGAGGTGGAATTCGAATACGTGAGGCATAAAAGACAGAGAGATCCGGCTTCAAGTCAGGACTCTGGAGAAGAAGAGGCTGCTATGCCTGGAAAAAGAGTTAAAGATTCCGTTACTCAGAAAATTGAAAATATATTAATAACGAGCTAAGTGACCTGTGGGATCTGATTGGTGCGCACATCGGTAAGGTCGATGCTGGCTTAGACCAGGTGGAGGACAAAAACAAGAAGAAAAAAATGAAACTGCACATGAAGCATATTAGATCTAAGATCGAAGAGGTCAAACAACAAGTTATTAAAATCATCAAGTCGACCCGTGATAATCCCGTGACGTGACGTGATCCCGTGACGTCGTGCCTGGTGAAGAACGTAAAAAGATTGTGATGCAAAAGATGTGACCTAGCACTATAGGCCTTATATTGTTTCTCCTTTATTTGGGTTTTTCGCCACTGTCTAAAACTCAAAAAATATCAAAAATACCTTTTTGGCAAATTTATTACAAAAAAGAATCACTGAGAAATTTATCTCCATTTGGTTTTTTGTTTTTACCCAGTGATTCTTTCTTTAAATAAGAACAGGTATTTTTGATATTTTTTGAGTTTTAGACAGTGGCGAAAAACCCAAATAAAGGAGAAAAAATATATGAACACGCCACAATCATTCAGACATTACTATAGGCCTTAGCCAACGAAAATCTACGCAACCAAAAATAACAAAGTGATAATCGAGACCTGCTCTAATAATGACGTCAGTAAAATTGCTAACTCCGCTGTCATTAAAAAATTAGATATCCATGTAGCTCCAGTAAGAAAGTACAAACCAAGATTAACCTTGTTCAGACATTCAGAAAGAAAATTTAAAGGAAGAGATTATCGAATAGAATTTTACGGCATGGTCGGCTGAAGAACTGGAAATCAATCCGGTCTTTAAATTTGGTCCTAAAGATAAACACTATGTCCATTGGGTTATTGAAGTCAGCGCGGAAGCAAGGAAAACCTTACTTCAAAAGGGTCTAGTGTATCTGGGATGGCATTCCTGCAAGATTGAAGATCGAGTTCAGTTAACTGTTTGTTACAAGTGTCAGGGTCTGGGTCACATTTCTACTAGATGCAACGCCGAAACGGTCTGCGGTCACTGTGCTCAAAAACATGATACAGCTGCCCCAACAAAAATAAGATTGAGGAACATAAATGTGTACTCTGTGTGCAAGTTAAAATGACGGATGTCAGACATCGTCCGAGAGATACGAAATGTACCATATTCAAGAGAAGAATGGAAGCCTTTGTTGCGAATATTGACTTTGGAAATAACGATGAATATGAAGAATCATGTGAAGATCGGCCAACAGAACCTACATCACAACTACGCTGTGACGTTGGACTGTTTGACGACTGTCATAGAAAGGAATTTGGATATATTATTACTTCAAGAACCCTACACTTGGGTGAGAAATGGCCTCCGCACTGTTCCTGGTCTGGGAAGGCTTGGTGTGAGTGCTGATCAGAACATTCAATTCAAGGCATGCATCGTTATAGTTAACCCATCATTCCATGGGTTAAAGATTTCTCACCACACCGACGAATTCAACGCTGTTGCAAATATCTCTCTACGCGGAAGTAAGTTAGTGGTCTGCAGTGCCAATTGGTCGCCTGCAGGAGATTTTGATATAGAATCGCAACTGAATAAGATTAGAGTGATCTGCAATCAATTTAGTTTCAACCCCCTATTATTGGGTATAGATTCCAACGCACATCACTCCGCATGGTATTCACGAGATATGAATAATAGAGGAGAAACCCTAGCTGAATTTTTGACCACTGAAAATTTATATGTGAATAACATCAGTAAAACGTTGACAACATACAGCAGCACGTTGGGCGATAGTAATATAGATATAACTATTGGTAATCACAGAACCCTTGACAGATTGAGAGATTGGACCATTCTGGAGGACACACTGAGTGATCACAGATTAATCACCTTCTGTTGGAAATTAAACTACGAAATAGATCAGATTACATATAAAACGTGCATGACTAGAATTGATTCGGACAAAGCTTTTGACATGGTCATCACGAGCTTGGCTAGAATAGACAGAATGCTCTGGGAACCGACGGTTTTCCATATTGACAAAAGGGTGCTAGAACTCGAAAATTTACTTAGAGATATCACGGAGGAGATGGTTCCTAAGAGAAGAATTTTTCATTCCAAGCCTATCTAGTGGAATGAAAACATTAATTCCGTCAAAGGAGAATATTATAGACCCAGGAGAGCTTATCAGAGGGAGGTGAATGCGGAAGTACGTGTAAGAAAAAATAACAGATATCTTGATACGGCGAAGAGATTACGCCAAATAATTAAAAAGGCCAAAAATGAATCGTGGAACACGTTTGTGTCGGAACAATTAAGAGAAGATCCGTGGAGTATTTCATATAAGCTGGCTTCTGGCCGAATAAAGGGTACTGGAAAAATCGTAGAATCGTAAAAACGGGGTTAAATGAAGAGGATAGAACTATAGATTTTGAAGAGACAGCGGAGATCATTATTAACGAATTTGTGCTAGAGGACAATATAATGCAAGATACTCCTGAACATTCAGGAAGTGACCGCGGAGGATTTTGAAGAACGTCACAGAGGGATTTTACACATTACCAGGGAAGTGGTTGAAGGAAGCTTGTTAAATATAAATATCAGAAAAGCGCCGGAACCGGACGGCATTCCGAGCATAGTGCTGAAAACATTGGCGGTGGCCATTGCGGACCTGCTTTGCAGGATCGTCAGTGACTGCCTTCTCCTTTCGTACTTCCCCAGAAGATGGAAGGAGGACCTGCTTGTGATGATTCCGAAACAGGGCAACAATGCAGAATATTTAAATTCTATTAGACCGATCACATTATTACCAATACTGGGGAAAATTTTTCAATTCTTTATTAGAGAACAGCTTTTTCACTTCACGGATGAACAGGCTTTTCATCATACTAATCAATACGGTTTCATCAGGGGCAAAAGAACTAATCAAGCTCTTTAAAAATTCACCAACAAAGTAAGAGACAGCACGAATAGATACACTGCCGGTATCGTCTTAGACATCAAAGGCGCTTTTAATAATGTTTGGAGGCCGGCCGTGCTGCACGCTTTAAAAAGCAATAATTCTCCGAGGTACTTATTCGGGATGATGGTTTCCTATTTTACAGATAGGCATGTCAGACTTGATATCGGACCGGATACGGTTTGGAAAACTCTTCAAAGGGGATGTCCTCAGGGCTCGAAACTGGGCCCGACAGTGTGGAACCTGATCGTGGGCAGTTTATTATTGGAGTTTGATGCACTTTTTGATTTTGAAATATTCGCATATGCGGATGATCTGGCTATCATTGTTGGAGGTAACAGTAGACCAGCACTGGAGGTTAACATGAATCGGGCCTTGGAGGTTGTTCATGATTGGGCAACCTCCAATAAGCTTGAAATTGCATCTGACAAGTCCACGTACCTGGTGTTCGGTAGGAAGTTAACTATGAATCCTACGGTGAAGATCGGTGGAAATCATATTAAAAGATCTAAATAAAGGAAATATCTAGGAATCACAGTGGATGATAGGTTGTCATCCACATTGCATATTAAACCCGCTTGCGAGAAAGGCAAAACGTTGTTCCAGGCCTTAAAGCGATCCCTGAGTAGAGTTTACTCAATGCCTGCTGAGTCTTAAAAACGATCTTTTACGGGGCAGTTATCTCGGTCCTAATGTATGGATCTGAAGTTTTTTCGGGCAGGCTGACCATGGCTAGGAACATTAATAGACTAGAATATCTGAGTGGGGCCATTTCGCGCACAATTTTGGGAGCATATACAACAACCTCCACAGCTGCTGCTTGCGAGAAAGGCAAAACGTTGTTCCAGGCCTTAAAGCGATCCCTGAGTAGAGTTTACTCAATGCCTGCTGAGTCTTAAAAACGATCTTAAAAACGATCTTTTACGGGGCAGTTATCTCGGTCCTAATGTATGGATCTGAAGTTTTTTCGGACAGGCTGACCATGGCTAGGAACATTAATAGACTAGAATCTCTGAGTGGGGCCATTTCGCGCACAATTTTGGGAGCATATACAACAACCTCCACAGCTGCTGCTTCAGTATTGGTCATTATCCCGCCCATAGAAGACATCATATTTGAATACCTAGACGCCAAAGCCCATAGAAGAGGACTGATGGTTAACAGATTCAACAAATCATTCCAGGAGAACCAAGGATGAACAGGAAGAACATAAGAAACACCTTAAGAACCAGAACGAATGAAAGATGGCAATCTGCGTGGGAATCTGGAACTACTGGTAGAATGACTTTCTCGTTTATCCCCAGTATCTACACTTTGCAATGAATTGAATTTACAGTCAATCGTAAAATAGTTCAAGTACTAACGGTACATGGGCAATTTAAAAAGCATTACCAAAGAATAGGTAAAATCGAAGATCCAAGATGTGCAGATTGCAATGAAGAAGACAACCCATTACACAGAATTTTCAACTGCGTAAAATTTCAGGATAACAGAACTGACATCGAAAGAACTGTGGGGCCTGATTGGCCTATTAATCCAGAGTCACTGTTTCTCAGATTGTTGAGGGAGGATAGTTTGCGCTTGCTGGTGGGCTTTCTGCCGGAGGGGCTGCAAACACCCCAGCTATTATAGAATGATTATTTTGTTTGTTTATGTGAAGAACTTGTTTTTGTTCAGGTCGAATAATTAATATTAGTTTTTGTATCAGTTTTGTCCTAGTTAAGATGTGCTTTGGCGTCTGTCGGCGTTCAGAGTACCAAGTTAAATAATAGGCTATGGCATTGCGTATCGCTCCAAGGATGAGCACACATCATTGGTAGCAAGTAATTAGAAGCACTTCAGGAGGGTTGTAGGTACCTCCTGGACAACGGTCCATATTGTTGGGACTGCCTCTCACCGCTTCACGGTAGACTCTAGCTCAGTTGGCAAAGCAAAATGTGAAAGGCCATTAATTAATTAATAGTTAAGTAAAGTACCCTATTTTATTATATTATACATATTTTATACTTATTATATGATTGGCAATACATAAACGCAAGAACGAATTAAATAAGAAGTATGATATACCTCGTTGGGTACCAGTCACCCTCCTCCACGTGGGCTCCTAGCGGGCAACGAAAGGCTGGCAATCAGTCGTGCTGTGGGTCTGTGGCACGCTATAAGCTCCAGTTCACGGTCAAGAGGTGTTTAGAGATGGGTTGGGAACCCCTCTCATAGGAAAGGGCAGGGAGGTTCTGTCAAAGTTCCGGTCGTACCGGCTTTCCGCTGCGAAGCCGAACAGCAAATAGATTGGAAATTGAAGGCATGGAGCAAAAGCGACCAAGAGAGACTTCCCGAGGAATGGAGTCTGAGGAAGACAGTGACCATGCCTCTCATGGCAAGAGAGCAAAGGAGGTAACTCCAAAGAAAACCATAGAATCTAGTAAGAACCAACTTGAACATGTTAATGCAATCAAAGATTATATCCGTATATTGGACATCATGTTCGATCAGATCGAAAACAAGAATAAGAAAAAGAATATGCAAAAGCAGACAAAACTTATATTTGGCAAGATTGAGGAGATCAACTCCCAAGTAACAGAGATTATTGAGATGAAGCCGACGGTTGAAGTCGACCTAGCAGAGATAAAGCAACTGATCAACAAACACAATGATAAGATACAAGAGCAGAGCAGAAAGATTGAGGAAGTTTCCCGCAGGCAAGAACCTACATACGCTAGTGCAACGGCCTCTACTAGTGCAGTAAAAGCTAGTGGCATAAAAAACCTATGCCGGTGGCATAAACCTTCAAAATACAACTATCAACGAAGGTTGATGGCAAAGAGACGTTAGGTGAGAACTTAAAAAACTGTCAAAGAGCAAGATCAATCCTAGCAAAATAGTCATCAAGCCAACAAGGATTTATGCTACAAAAAATAATAAAGTCATTATGGAATCATCCACAAATGATATAGAAAAGATCTCCAAGGCTAATGTTATAAAGGACTTAGATATAACAATTGCACCTCTGGGAAAATACAAGCCCAGGCTAACAATTTTTTAATGTACCATCAGATATCAGAAAAGATTACCTAAAGCAGGAGATCGAGGAACAGAACTTTGAGCAAAATGGTATTGAAAAAGAACTAGATATAAATCCTATCTTTAAGTTTGGTCCCAGGGACAAACATTTCGTCCATTGGGTGGTGGAAGTAGATGCCAAGCCTAGAAATGATCTTTTAAAGAAAGGCACTATATATTTAGGATGGTATTCATGCAAAATAGAGGATCGCATCCAAATAACTAAGTGTTATAAATGCTAAGGCTTTGGCCATACGTCTAATAAGTGCACTAAGGAGACTGCCTGCGGGTACTGTACCGGAAGGCATGACACCGGGGGCTGTCAGAATAAAAATAAACCTGAGACACACCAGTGCGTTTTATGCATCAACGCTAAGTACTCTGAAACTAAGCACCGTCCAAGAGACTCGAGGTGCACAGTGTACAAACGTAGAATGGAGATTAATTTCGAAGATAACAATGGGTAAAAAGAACTTTATTAAAATAGGACAGCAAAACCTACACCACAGCTATGCTGCAACTCTGGACTACGTTCGGTAGTGGAGAGAGAATTAGACTTATTGCTTCTTCAGGAGCCGTACACGTGGGCGAGAGATGGCCTGTTTACACTTCCGGACTTGGGAAGAATGGGACTAGCAGCTGACCAGAAATGCAAATTTAAAGCGTGCATTGTGGTGATCCCCTCATTTTGTAATTTAAAATTAGTCCAGTTTACTGACGAACATACAGCCAGTGCCAACATTGCGACGAGAGGCGGCAGATTAGTGGTATGCAGTGCATATTGGCCTCCCGCCAGAGACTTTAAACTTCAAACACAATTAAACAAAATTAGATACATGTCCAGCATTTTTAAACATAAACCGGTTCTGTGGGCGGTAGATGCAAATGCTCATCACCATATGTGGCATTCCCATGACATTAATGAGAGAGGCGAACGGATTGCAGAGTTCCTGACTACTGAGGGCTTGAATACCTACAATATTAGCAAAAACATTACTACATTTAGCAGTACACTTGGGGTACACATTGGGTACACACATTTAGCAGTACACACACAATCATAAAACTGGAGCATAAAACAGAATATACTGGAAGACCATAGGTTGATCACATACAACTGGAAGTTGGGATATGACATTGATCAGATAATATATAAATCTAGCTTGACTAAGATAGATACTGAAAAGGCCATAGACATGGCCATTGTGAGACTGGCTAAAATGGAAAGATCAGTGTGGGAGGCATCAATTGGTCATATAGATAAAAAGAGTCCAACAATTAGATGAGTTACTCCAGGGTATTACCAGTGTTGCAGTACCTAAGAGAAAGATCTTTCCCCTTAAGCCCGTAAGGTGGAATGAACATATTAACAGCATTAAGAAATAATGTTTTAGGCTTAGAAGGAACTTTCAAAAAGAGAGAGAAACAACTGATCGAGATAGAGGGAGAGGGATGTATCTGGCGGCAGCGACTAGATTGCGGAATGCTACAAACAAGGCCAAAACGGAGTCTTGGAACACGTTCGTCTCAGACCAACTGAGAAACGACCCGTGGAGCATTCCTTATAAACTGGCTTCCGAACGAATAAAAGGTACAGGGAATATCATTAACTCCATTAGATCGAGTATGAATGACCAGGCAGGTTCGTTGGATTTTGTGAGCACAGCCGAGTTGATTATAAAAGAGTTTATACTGGATGATGATATACTAGAGAACACACCAGAACAAGCACTAGGAAGGATGACCGCGGAGGATTCGGACGCCCCGAAATGTTCAGCATATAACTAGAGACGAAGTGGAGGAGTATTTACTTAACATCAATATTAGGAAGGCCCCGAGTCCCGATGGGATTCTGGGTATTACACTTAAGACGCTAGCGGTAGTCATTGCGGATATGCTTTGCAGAGTCTTCAATGACTGCCTGCTGCTGTCGTACTTCCCTAGAAGGTGGAAGGAAGGGATCATTGTGACCATTCCGAAACCGGGCAAAAACCCAGAACGCCTAGACTCCATTAGACCAATCACTCTCTTACCCATTATGGGTAAAGCTCTTGAATTTTTTGTCAGAAAGCAACTGTTCCGCTATACAGAGGAAGAGAATTTCCATCATCCATACCAGTTTGGCTTTATCAAAGGCAAAGGGACCAATCAGTTTCTAACAAAGTTTACAAACGAAATTAAAAATAGCAATAATAGATATACTGCGGCCATCCTTCTAGACATCAAAGGGGCATTCAATAATGTATGCTGGCCGGCTGTTCTTCATGCTCTTAGAGACAGGGGACTGCCGGGTCACTTATTTGAGTTGATGATTTCTTACTTTAGAGATAGGCATGTCAGGCTGGACGGTGGACCTGACTCGGCCAGAACAACAATGAAAAAGGGCTGTCCTCAGGGGTCCAATTTGGGACCCAACATTTGGAACCTGGTCCTGGATGATCTCTTGAAACAACTTGATGAACATCCAGAATCTAACATCATAGCTTTTGCAGACGATCTAGCAATAATTGTAGGGGGCAACAGTCGTCCAGCTTTAGAGGTGCAGATGAACCGAGCTCTTTCTATAATAGATAGATCAGTAAACTTGAGATCTCTCCAGAACCGTCAGGGTCCTCCCCCCCCCCCCCCCATACCCAACAAGAGGTACTCGTTAGCACATCAATTATAATAGTCATGATAGCAATCAATATGTATTCAAATAGGGATGTTCTATATAACTTCTACATTGAAAATATTATCGGCCAATAATCAAATATCAAACTGGGTACTGTTCCTGACACTAAGGGGAGAACACGCAACAGTACCAGCTTCGGGTATGAACGGGGAATCAAGGGAGAGCGCGCGAGATACCCACCCAAAGAGCTAAACAAAACATAATGGACTATCCAACTACACCCTACGGTGTAACCTCTAGTACTAAGTTGTGCAATGGGTACAAAGGAAGAGTGCGCGATGTACCCACTCCAGATACTAGAAAAGTAAAATAGCATTTACTCACTTCATGGTATTGAAGGAAGGGCGCGCGACAACACCATGGATATCTCCCTCAATGAAATTTTAAATCATGTAAATATGCTGATGCCAGTACTCAAGCAAAGTTTGGATATTCACTTAAATAGAAATCATTTAATATTGATCAAAACATTAATCAAGAAACACTGTTTTAAATATTATATTAAATGAATCCTAACAGATTTAATTCAATTGTACCTCAATATTTTATACTATCAGAACAGTATCCTGTGAGAAAGATAAACAAAAGTAATCTTTAAATACTTATCAAAACTACCAAAATCAATAGAAGACAGTGTTCAGTGAAAAATTCACTTATATAGTAATCATTTAATATTAATAAAAACATTAAATAGAAATAATAAGCTTTAAATACATTTCAAAACTTATATAAATCGATAGAAATTAAAGTGTTCAGTGACAAGCTCACATCTAATAAAACTTGTACTTTACCTCGTACATGTAGTTTTTTAAAATAATCACTGAACCTAAGGTCATTGTTTAGCAATTGTTCCGAATATGTCGAATCAGTTCTTTTATGTACATAGGACTGTTTCTGATATTCGTTTTTTCAGCGTTCTACCGATTTTACCGACATAAGCTTTTGGACAATCAGAACAAGTTAACATACACTCCTGGCTTATTTTCATTTGGTATTTTATCTTTGTTGTTTTTTTATATATTTGCTTAAATTATTGTTTGTTTTAATTGAGACTGCACAATAATGTCAATAATGTTGTACTGAAAAAATGTAACTATTGCATTACAAGGTTTTTATGTATAACAGTTTCATGTATAAAAGGTTTTCATGTTTTCATGTTAAACAGTGTAATAAAAGGGTTTTAAACATTATTTCCGCAACAGTTTTTTTATATAGCTTTTTATTACAAATATTATATATTAATTCTGGTATATATATATATATATATATATATATATATATATATATATATATATATATATATATATATATATATATATATATATATATATATATATACATATATATATATATATATATATATATATATATATATATATATATATATATATATATATATATATATATATATATATATATATATATATAAATACAATTTACTAACTGTAAATTTATTTAATAATGTCATGTGCCCTATCAAAATTATTCTGTGTTAATGGAATATTTATTACCCGATGTATCATGCTATGATATGCTGCAACTTTATGTATGTATAGGTGATGGAGAATTGTCACGTATTATAATATATATGTATTGGTTTATGATAAATATTAAAAGTGTGATTTTGATTAATATTGCAAAAGTAAGTAATTATATTACCTACATATCTATACCAATATATAAAATTATTGCTAATATTACTGCTAATCTCTCTCCTGGATGACAAAGCATATAAGGCTGCCTAAAATGGTAAGGTCATGAAAGGAGAAAGACACAAATATCATACAAATAGCTAGTGTTTGTAACTTATGTTAAAGTCGGCTAGTGAAACTGTCTATCTCTAGTTAAGAACGGCTTAAATATGCAGCAGTTTGCGCAAAGACTGCGAGTTTGCACATAGGCGGCAGAGGTGTTAAGTCGAAATCAAACGATGCTAGACTTATTTAGTGAAGCTTATGGTGCATTCGGATTTAAAATTAATGTGCAAAAAACAAAAATACTGGAAGAAATGGCTCTAAATAAGAATAGACAGATGGCTGATGATATTGTGAATGGTCAACCACTGGCAGAAGTAGCATGCTTCCCGTATTTAGGAAATCAAATTTCTTGCTCTGTCGGCTTGCAAGAAGTAGAGTGTTCAGTAATCGAGACTTAAGGGAACACATTAAAATCAGTGTTAACAATATCTTGCCAATCAATCCCCACCTTTCTGTATGGAGCTGCATTATGAGTCCTGTATCAAAAGCAAATAAAACAACTAGAGAGATATCAAGGCTGCCTCCGGAAAATCTTGGGAATAAAATAACAAGACCAATGTGGAGATACTTGAAAGAGAGTACTAGAGAGAGAAATGACAAAACTCATGTGGGATGGATAGGTTATTTAAGGCCAGAGGATGCAGGACACTAAGGTGGACTCTGTTCTTAGCCTTCAGAGAGTACGGACGTATTTTCGGAGCTCTCTGTGGGTTGAAATAGAGTAGTGGGGGACAACTTGGGTTGTGATCGTAATGTAACGAAAGCCGTTAAAGACCGTTACCACTGGGCGGTGGCTTTGCGGTTTTGCGGGTTTTTCGAGGGTTTTGCGAGCGAATAGTCGTGTAACGAACTATGGAAAGTTCTGGCGAAGATTAGGAGTGCGTGAGCATGCAGTCGGAGGACTCTCTGAGCCCCGGTATAGACATTGTGAAAGAGTTGTACAAATACTCTTCGCGAAGAAAAGAAGAGCTATAAAAGCAAAATCACCCAGCTGAAGAATGAGCTGGTAGTGATAGCGGCAAAAAATACGGCCCTTGTAAAGGCTTTTGATGAGCTCAAGAATGGGCTCCAAAAACAAAAGCGACCTCCGGCCGCAGCGGAAGAAGAAACAGGACCCACCATCGAGGAGGCTGCATCTCCTATGGAGGTGCAGACTCCCAAAAGGAAAAAGACGAGGATGCGCAGAAGAACCCCCGCGAAAGTCCAGGTAAGTTAGAACCCGTCCTTGAAGCGGAACCAAGCGACAGAAGCCACACTTCGGCCTCCGAATCAGAGGAATTTACGCTTATGACAAAACGTATGCGTAAATCCACCCCGCCGTCCATCGACGATGAGAACTATCCAGTGTTCTCTGAAAATAGGACAGCGGGTCCCCAATCTCAGGGAGCCTCAGTATCTTCCGTCTAGGATCCCACCAAACCCCAAGCCCCAAAAGCTAGCCAGAAACCGTCACCTTCCGCCGGTTGCTGACCCAACCCGGAGCAGCTCGATCTTGCTGTCGGGAAACTGACAGAGGATATCCAAAGGGCTTTCAGCCTTGACACGAAGCCATGGCAGTCAAATCAGCAGCGGCTGACTTCCGAGCTCCCGTCGGACCTGAAAAATCTTCTCCGGCCGAAAAATCACCTTATGAAGAAGGCCTGGTATACCCTCGATCTCGAGGATAAAAGACGGGTAAATCGGGCCGTCAGAGAAGCCAAAGAGGAGATGTTGGCATACAGAAACGAGAAGTGGGACAACCTACTTCTCCCTGTTGACACGTCAAATCTGAGACAGATCTGGCGCCTGACAAGATCGTTGACGGGGAAGTTCCGCGAAGATCTTCCTCTGTTGAAATCGGATGATGGCTCTTTTGCCGTCTCCGACTCGGAGGAAGCCGAGCTGCTGGCGGACTGGAAATCTGGGATGTCCAATAATAAGATATAAAGACGTAATAAAATCGTTTCTTAAGAAGTCTATGTCAAACTTGTACAAATGGAAAAAACAGCAAACGACAGACCCAAATGGGGTGAGAAAACATACAGCGCTGGAGATCTCCATAAGGAAGATACGCCAAAAACCGTAGCCAAAAGACAGGCGCGAAAACCCAAACAAACTGGACCACGTGTACCAATTCTGTATCCTCCATGCCCAGCATGCGGGAGAACATGTATATCAAAGCTGAGTTATCTGAGCCACTATAAAACCCATAATTCTTCAACAATGGACCAATAACCATGGCTGAGGTCGTACTCATATCGGGTTGGCAGCCATCATTTCTGCTAATAATGAGCTGAGAGGATTCCCCATGATGAGTCTTGTGTTGGATGTCGAAGAGAGCGGACGTGTTTAACGGAGCTCCTTGGCATGCGCACAAGCTAACGGGCAAGTGGTGTGATTTCTTCTCGAACATTTAAAATAACCGTCGTAAGTAGCCGTTAGTTTCGCGACGGTAAAGACAATTCCAGTGAAGATAGCGCCCTGGTGGAGGAAATTCTCCAGGATGAAGCAAAGGCGCTAGAAGAAAGAAGCGATGAAAAAGAAGTAAAGAAATTCCAGGAGGGCGCAGAGGAGGACATGCGGCTCATCCGACAACTACAGGCATAGGTTGCAATTACAGGCATAGGTTGCAATTACAGGCATAGGTGCATATGAAACGCTCCAGATGCGCAATGCAACCCTGACTGCGGAGCTCATGGATCTCAGAAAGGTTATACCTGAGCTCAAAAGAGACAAAGAGTAGCCGAACGGTGAGAAGAACGCAGAACCAGCTCAACCGAAGAGGAAGAACAAGTCCCCGCGGACGCTAGAAGACAAAATTCAAGAAAGAAGCCTACCAGATGAGGTAAATAGTTCCCAGTCCACTATCGGAGGCCATTCCGATTCGGCCTCCGACCCCGAAGACTCTCGCACTGCGGTAAAACGTAAGCGAGAACTATCCCGAACCCCGCTGCCGCTCGATGACGATAACTTCCTCGTCCTCTCGAGCAAGTCCGCGGCATGAAGGGTCCTGCGGTAGCATCTGGGTCTAAGCCCCAAGCTCCGCCCCCAAATTCTGCCACTGGAGCCAGTCAGAACCCGACATCCTCCGTCGGAAATTCTGACCAGGCACGGAAAAAATCCCGCGTACAATCCATCACTTTGCACGACAAAAGCGGTTTATAGAGGTACGCATTCTTAAAGTCCAAAACATAAATTTCGACACCACCACAACTAAACCCGTGGACGTTTTATTCTGCGCACAAACCGAAAATGACACAAACATAAAAAGCCAATCTTGTTAGGCTACCATGGGTCAACGAGATGGCCTCCAAAACTCTAAAAGTACCCCTTCAGGGTTAATTTAAGTGGAAACGGGTAAGAGCCAAGATGGCCAACCCAAAAACCTGGCTAAATAAGTCGAGGTCGAAGTCGATTCCCCATTATTAAGTCTTCATTACAGTTATAAATATTATCATTAAATTGTAAATAAATTCGTTTTAAACAAATATCTATTAGTGTTAATATTTCTTGTTTTATTATTGCATTGGTGTTATGTTTATCTAATAATTTGGATATTATCATTTTAGAGTCTTTAGGAGGTATGCCAGAAAAAAGTTTTGTACATCAAACGATATTAATCTTGCATTACTAGGAATAATATTTATTAATTTATTAATCCATAACAATCAACTCTAGCGAATTTTTGACACAAAGTCTCTCTTTAGTTAACGACTTGCACAGTTCTGCAAGGTAGCTGTTCCTGAGGTAGCTGCTTGTGAGATGTTGGAGGTTTTTAGCTGCATGTAATGCGGATACACTTCATTCATCTTATATTAGTTGAAGAACTTATATTGGTTATAACTATTTTCATCTGCGAAAAAGAAAAGTAAAAAAGTTTGGGCCACGGTCGAGCCACTCTATAAAATAAAATAATAATTTTCAAATGTAATAAAACAATAAATAATTATAAGTAACATTAAAACCCTAATAGGTAGAAGTAAATGACTTTATAATTAACACACGAAAAAGCAATTGTGTTGGTGAAACATGTCATATTAATATAATTCAGTTAAAATCGAATAAAATGGTAGTTTTATTTAAAAATTGGAAGTAAAGAAGGAGTAATTTAAAAATTCAAATGGGTGAAAATGATTAGTTTTCGACGGTCTGTGTGCGGACGTGTCTAGAAGGCGTATGCTGCACCCGAAAAATGAAAGCGAACATGTCCGCTATTCACAACTGCGTACGATTGACAGAATCCTCGGAACCTTCGACTTCGACTTATTTAGCCAGGTTTTTGGGTTAGCCCTCAAGGCTCTTGCCCGTTTCTAGTCAACTTTACCCTGTATGGGCACTAATTTTTTTTTAGGGTCTCTATCTGACCCGGGTTTGCCTAGCAAGTGGCATAGATAAGAAAGATAAGAAAGGATAGGCTATAAGAAGATCTTGGCAAACTTCTGAGGTTAATATGAAAGAAAAAGAAAATGAAATTTTACTTTTTCCCCATCAGAAATATGACGGGTTTTTTGCCATTGGCGGTCCGATCGATCGGAGACGATCTCTCAGACCGCCTGGCCACGGTTAGGGACTGTTGTCGAAGCGGTCTTACGCGAGCCGGGAATCGAAAATTCGATTCCTTTCTGCTCGCAGCCCGTAAGGCAATTTTGGCGCAATTGGCTAGCTTTACCCGGGAAATCCGGGTAGGTTGTCCGGTATAGACAGGGCTAGCGGGTTTTCACTCAAGCTTGCCTGTAGGCAAAACATGGCGTAAATTTGGGAATGGAATTTAGTGACCGGGGGTACACCGGTCTCTTTCATAATTTGGGTGTTTCGAACGTACCACGGTGCGTTTAGTGCCATACGCAAGGTTTTGTTCTGAAACGTTTGAAGTTTTTTAGGCGCCGTCGGCGTTACGTACAGTAGAGTACGTAGAGTACAAAAATAAATCGTAAGACCGTATAAATACACGGATCTTATCATTGTTACGTAAATTTGGGTTTTAACTATCGGAGATAGTTTACTCGAACGACAAATCAAGGAGTACAGAAGTTTGAGGATTCCGTACCCCTTGCTGATCGTATGCTGGATTTGACTAGACCATTGAAACAAGCGGTCAAAATGTAGACCTAGATAAGTTGTTTTTTGCAACCATGGTATAGGCACTTTGTCTACCAGCAAACTGGCTTCGCGAGGAAAGCGATTTCTGGAGAAAATATCGTCTGGGTCTTTTTAGGATTGACCTGCAGGCGCCAGAATTTAAGCCAGGCAACGGCAACTTCAGGCTGCCGTTGCAGGCGTCGGTGAATTACCGACGTGAAGCGCGACGTCGCGAAGAATGCGGTGTCATCCGCAAAGAATGACACACCGACGTCGCGTGATTTAGGAAATTCGGCCAAGTAGATATTAAACAAGGCCGGAGAAAGAGGAGAGCCCTGTGGTCTCCCGACTCGATGGATTTGCTAGTCGAGAGGGTTGATTTGACTTTAACTTGGAAGGATCTCCTCGGAACCGCAAATGGCACAGTTTTGAGACGGAGCATACGGCCACAATATGCTGCGCCCACGAAACTGAGCATCTTGTTCGTGCGTTTCCATTGGTCTTGACTTTAGACTATACACCACGTATAAATGCAGTTTCATTAGTCTGTGGTTGGCACCGTTCATTCGAGTCTCACCGTCCGAACCGTTCACTTCGCCGTAAAGTTACGATCCTTTTCGCGCTCGGTCACCACGTCCGTCTGTCCAGGTCCAGGCGGGTGAGATAAGGCAAAAAACCGATTTGCATCAGAAAATTTTTTAAAATTAAAAAAAAAAATTCCGATCGAGACATCGTTGTCGGCACGAAATTAGTTGGCGGTTCCGATATTTTTCGGAGGTGCCGGCCATTGTCCGTGTTCTCGCGGACGGCGAAAAAAATATTTTGTGACAGTGCTAGTATTGTGAAAGTGTTTATTTTTCAGAAGCCGCGATGGGAAAGGCTGTGAAAGATAAGCAAGAGGCACAAGAAGTGCACAGCAAGAAACAGACGGTACGCTGGCTGGAAAACCAGGTAGCCGAAAGGGATAACCTTCTGGAAAAGCAGAAACTTCAGATAGATGAACTTCAAGAAAAGATCAGAGAATTGGTAAAAATGGTTAATGCGCTTACTACCAAAGTAAGCAGCTGTGAAAAACCAAAAAAGACTGTGGCGGAAGCGGTAGCTGGTACATCCAGCGTACCAAACACCAAAAAACGTCCGGCAGTTTCGACTGAGGAGGAGAACGATACATCGGAGTTGGAGTACCCGATCATCAGGAACTCCGGTAAAGCGATGAAGAGGCAGAAGAAAGCGAAAAGGGTAGCGATTGAGAAACCTGCCCAGAAAGAGGAAACGCAGACCCCAAAAGGAGTTCCACCAGTGACCGTGGCCTGCCCGGACTGGTCGAACTTCTCCAAATTATTGACGGAAAAGAAGATAGGCTACACGAAGGCCAAAATGACAAAAGAGGGAATCAAAGTATTCCCTCAAACGGCCAGTGATTATAGAGCCTTAACCAAGATCTGCGGACAGAAGAAGTATAGCTTCTTCACGTACACGTTACGTGAGGAGAAAAAGCTTCAGGCAGTCTTAAAAGGAGTGCCGGAAAACACACCAGTTGAAGAGATTAAGGCGGCGCTAGCGGAGCAAGGCTTCGCAGATGCCAAAGTCGCGAGGTTAAGCTCGCGCAGGGAGAAACCAAGGGCTATGCACTCCCCATGGTCCTGGTGAAAACATCCAACCAGGACATCTATAACCTTCGCTTTGTGGACAGATTGTCCGTGAAGGTGGAAAGGAAGGAAAAGGCAGACAGGCCTGTGCAGTGCTTCCGCTGCCAACGCTACGGGCACGTGCAAAGTAACTGCGGTTACCCTGCGCGTCGTGTAAAGTGCGGTGAGGAACACCGTAGTTCCGAGTGTACGCGATCGCGTGATGTAAAGGCAACGTGCGTGCATTGCGGTGGAGAGCATGGCATCCTACCTAGGATGCAAGTATGCTCCCACGAAAAAAGGGAGGAAGACGGAAAGGCAAGAGACAACGACACAGCGAAAGGACACCATGTCTAGAGAGGACATGCAGGCGATAATAACTCAAACGGTGGAGCAGAGCGTCCGCGCAATACTTGAAGCACGAAATGCCAAGAAGAAGCAACAGACCGGCTAGTGTGAAGATCGGATCCTGGAACGTAAACGGGATCTGAAACAAGAAGGTAAAAGTTGAACAACTTCTGGCAGATTACGATCCGGATATTCTTGCTTTGCAAGAAACTAAATGTCCGGAAGAGTTCAGGATTAATTTCCCGAACTACCGGACGTACAGATTCGACAGACGGAATCCTGTCGGGGGTGGCGTTGCCATCCTCGTCAGGCGAAGTCTGGAATCTGGACCACTTCGTGATAACGAAAGTGAGATCGAAGCCATCGGCGTCAAGGTAGAGATGGCACGTGCACCCATAGAGGTGCAGTCCATCTACCACCCCGGTAGGCATGAAAAGCTGCTACAAGAAGACATTAGAGAACTCCTACAGGGAAATGTAGGGAAAGTTCTTGTAGGGGATTTTAACTGCAAGTCACCGAGTTGGCATAGCAGGTTGTATAATCCCAACGGAAGAAGACTTGAAAGATACGTGGAGGCTGTGGGAGCAATCGTGATTGCTCCCGAAGAGCCCACGTATCAGCCGATAGAAGGACTGCCGGACGTCTTGGACATCGCAGTCATCAAGGACATCCCATTGGATATGGAGATCGAGACTGCTTACGACGGGACATTCGACCATAACCCGATTTTCTTAAAGTTGGGTTCTGGTGACGGAAACAGGGATCATGTGGTGAGGAAGTGGGTTAACTGGGACATGTTCCCAGAAAAGATCCACTCCAAAATCCAAATCCCGAAGATTGATACAACCGAGGAGTTGGAGCAAGAAGTCGAGATACTGGAAAAGGCCATAGTCGATGTAGTAGAAGACTGCACGACTAGAAGAATAGAAAGGCCATCGAAGCATCCCTACGGACCTATTCCTCACTCCATACGCAGGATGATAAGAAGGCGTAGGGCCATAAAGCGAAGATACAGAGCAAACCGGACCGCCGACCTGGCCAGGGAGTTGACCAGGTCGACGAACGTCCTGAGAAAAGCTCTGAAAGACCTGGCCGAGCAGAGGTGGAATGACCGCCTCACTGAGCTCGGCAACGAAGATGGCACACTATAGGGAGTCTACAGGGCACTCAAGAAAAGACCAGACCCGAAGATGCTGCACGGAGACAACGGACTTGCTTACAGCAATGCCGAAAAAGCTGAAGCCATGGCCGATGCACTCGAGAGAGAGTGCATCATAAATGTGCACGACGACGATGACGAAAACCATGAGAGGTTAGTAGAAGAACAGTAAGAAGCTTCCGAGAGAGGATGGGACCCAGGCCGCTGACGGAGTTTACAACTCCGAAGGAGGTCAAGGGAATTATCCACGGAATCAGGCTTAAGAAAGCTCCAGGATGCGATGGTGTAACCAATCGCATGTTGAAGAAGCTGCCCAGAAAGGGCATTGCAGCCATCACCGCCGTTGCTAACGCAGTCATTAGACTGCAGTATTTCCCAGATAGATGGAAATATGCAACGGTAAAAATGATACCGAAGCCAGGAAAGGACCAGAAGTTCCCGCAAAACTACAGGCCAATTAGCTTATTACCATCCAATAAGCAAGGTCGTAGAAAGAGTTATTCTAAAGAGATTAGAGAAGGTGCTCGTAGATAACAGCATCCTTCCGCCCGAGCAATTCGGGTTTAGAAAAAATCACTCTGTGGAAGATCAGATGCTATGTGTAACAGAATACATAGCGGAAGCACTGAGCAGAAGACACGGAACGACAATCGTCCTACTCGATGTCGAAATAGCTTTTGACAGGGTATGACACGATGGGCTTATCTACAAGATAATAGAGACAGGAATCCCTGAGTGGATTACCGAGCTGATTGACTCATACCTAAGAGACAGAAGTTTCTCTGTGAAAATGGGTGCAGTCAAATCAGCACGAAGATGGGTGGAGGCTGGAGTGCCGCAGGGAGCGGTGCTAGCGCCCCACCTATAACATATACACCTGTGATATTCCCAAGAGGAATACCACAAGGTTAGCCCTGTATGCCGACGACACCGCCATAATGGTAAGACACAAGCGACCTAACCAGGCCGTCAGATACGTCCAGGAGTTGCGTCTAAACGCAAACGTCGAAACACTCCGCCGGCCGTTAATGATGAGAACTTTCCAGTTCTCTCTGAAAAACGGGCGGTGGTTCCCCCATCTCATTCTCCGGGAGCCTCGACATCTTCCGTCCAGGCTCCCCAGATAGCCCAACCCATGGCCAGCCAGAAGCCGGCAAATTCTGCCGGTAAATCTGGTTTTTCGGCCAAAGATAAAAAGGCCTTAGATATCGTACTTCACGATAAATCGGCCTATCTTGAAGTGATTCGTATTCTAAAGAATCACAATATTTATTTCGGTCATACGACCACTAAACCCGAGGGGATTATGTTTCACCCCAAATCTCCTGACGCTTATCGTGCAATTACAAAATTGCACGATATTTCGAAGCGCGAATATATTTTTTCATACTTTTCTAAGTCCAAACGAAAGAAATATCAGGGTATTGATTTGTGGTCTCGCCGAATCTATACCCGACAACGAAATTAAAGCTGAGTTGATCGACTTGGGCTATCACCCCTCCCGAATCGATCGATTCAAAAGAAAGCACAAACGTCCTATGGCCATGGTTTCTGTCACAATCCCCAATTCTGAAACAAATATTTTTAACATTAAATATTTCTTGCACCAAAATATTAAGGTAAAAACCCAAAATCCAGTGGCGAAGTAGAGCAGTGCTTCAACTGCCAACTTTATGGCCACACTGCACGAAAGTGCAGAGCACCTCCCAGGTGCATGAAGTGCGGCGAGGCTCATGCAGCTAAAGACTGCAAAAAGCCCCGCACTACCCCGGGTTTTTGTTGTAATTGCGGCGGTGATCAAACTGCCAATTACAAAAAATGCCCAAAACGTCCCGTTAGATGTATTGTGAAGGCTTCTTCCTCACAACACCCGCGATAAGCGCAGTGCTCCAGCACAATTTGACCCTGCCCAATTTGACCCAGAAGCTGCGTGTTCGCAGGTGATAGGCAATATGACCATGAGTTTCATGGGTTTATTACAAACCCAATTCACGCAATTTTTCCAAAAATTCAATGGCTGTTAAACTGGCTTCCCTAAAAATAATCTCCTGGAATGCTAACTCAGTGCGTGACAAAAAGGAGGAACTTGTTCACGCACTGACACAGCACAATATCGATGTCGCCCTTATCCAGGAGACTTTCTTAAAACCCTCTATCCGATTCAGCGTCCCGAATTACAATGTAATTCGGGACGATAGAATCAACGGCCGTGGTGGCGGCACGTCGAGTCTTATCAAAAGTAATCTCCGGCATACAAAACTTCTTAAACCAGATCTTGCCGATCTGGAAATAACCTCCATTTCTGTCGAGCTAGCAGACCGACCCCTAATCCTCCATTCCGTGTATCAACTAAGCAACGCACCTCCGTTGCGCGCTGACTACACTGCCCTTTTTCGAAGTAACGCCGTCACTATTGCTGGCGGCGACTTCAATGCTCACAACACGCTCTGGGGTTGTCGCAACACGAACTCTCGTGGCGTGACCCTCGGACGGTTGTGTTTCTCGCTCGGGTGTATCGTCATTTATCCTGACGAACCCACCCATTATGACTATCTGGGTCACGACGGATCTGTCATAGACCTCTTCGTTACGAAGGGTGTCCCAAGAGCGATTGCCACGTCGGTTCTGCACGAGCTCGACTCAGACCACCTTCCCGTTCTTTTCGAACTGGGTGACGTCCGACTCTTAGGTGCGCCGTTCAAGCCGTCACATTTTGTGACGGATTGGAGGGTTTTCCAATCCGCACTTCATTCCACAAATCCAATACCCCGGATTGCTGACCTGGAGCAGCTCGATCTTGCTGTCGGTAAACTGACAGAGGACATCCTGAAGGCTTTCAGCCTTGCCACAAAGCCTCGACCGTCTGATCAGCAGCGGTTAACTTCCGATCTCCCCACTGACCTGAAAAATCTTCTCCGGGCGAAAAATCGCCTGGTGAAGAAGGCCAGGACTACCCCCTCTCGAGAGGATAGACGTCGGGCAAATCGGGCGATCAGAGAAGCCAAAGAGAAGATGATATAGAAACGAGAAGTGGGATAACCTACTTCTCTCTATTGACGGGGAAGTCCCGTAGGGACATTCCGCCATTAAAATCGGATGAGGGCAATCATGCCGGAGAAGGCCGAGCTGCTGGCGGAGTCTTTCAGACTCCAAATGACGAGTCCGAGGCTGCCCGAGGCTCAGGAAGATTGAGATTGGGCGGTCTCCGATGCTGTCAAAGCACGGATGACCGAAAACCCACGTTTCGACTTCCTGCGGGATCACCTCGTATCTCCAAAGTCAGTTATGGCTATAATTCGAAGTTTTTCACCCCGTAAAGCCCCCGGAAGCGATGGCATCACAGTATGCCTGCTCCGAAAATTGCCAAATAAGCAAATCGCAGAAATCACAAACATTGTGAATTTCATTCTACGATTGCAATACATTATATATAAATATAATATATAAATCATGGAAACACGCTCTTATAGCTGTGATTCCCAAGAAGCCGAACTCTAGTTTGGCTTCGGATTATAGGCCTATTTACCTTTCCAAAATAGCCGAAAAAGTAATTCTCTCTGCAGTGAATGACTTTACCGACAGCAATGGTATCATTCCAAACGAGCAGTTTTGGTTCAGACGAGGACATTCGTCCTTGCAACAGACAGCCAGATTAGCTGGCGAAATTAATCAGGCTTTCAGGTCGGGCAAGGTGTCTTTTTAGACCTTTCCAAAGCCTTCGATAAAGTATGGCACGAGGGACTTCTTTATAAGTTACTCGAATTAGGTTTCCCGGGGGACCTAACCATGCTAATAAATTCTTTTCTGAAAGGTAGATCCTTTCAAGTCGAAATCAAATCTACCCTCTCGACGAGGAAACCTATTGAGTCGAGAGTCCCGCAAGGTTCTCCCCTGTCACCGGCCTTGTTTAACATCTACTTGGCCAAATTTCCTCACTTCCGTGACGTCAGTGTTTCATTCTTTGCGGATGACATTGCTTTCTTTTCAACGTCACGTTCCACTTCGGTTATTCATAACCGATTGCAACGGCAGCTTAAGGCTGCCGTTGCTTGTCTTAAATTCTGGCGCCTGCAGGTCAATCCTAAAAAGACCCAGGCGATTATTTTCTCCAGAAATCGCTTTCCAAGCGAAGCCAGATTGCTGGTTGACAAAGTGCCAATCCCGTGGCTACAGAAAGCCACATATCTAGGTCTCCATTTCGACCGCTCTCTTAAATGGTCTAGTCAAATCCAGCTTACAATTAGCAAGGGGCACCTTCCTCAATCAAATCCTCAAATTTCTGTGCCCCTTGATCTGTCGTTCTAGTAAACTATCCCTGAAAGTAAAAATTCTAATGTATAAAGTTATGATAAGATCTGTATTTCTATACGGTCTTATTGCCTATTATCGTTTTTTGTTGCCTAGTGCGGCTAAAAAACTCCAAAGATTCCAGAACAAAACCTTGGAATAACCAAATGATGAGAGAGAGCGGTGTTCCCCCGGTCTCTGAATTATATTCCCAAATCTATGCTAAATTCGTCCAAGCGGCGAAATTTAGCGAAAATCCGCTAGTCCGGTCTATACCGGACAATCTACCCGAATTTCCCGGGTAGATTGTCCGGTAATCCGGTTAACCGGTAATCTAACGCAATGACCCAAATTCCCATTCGGGCCGCAAGCGGAACGGAATCGACAATTCGATTCCAGGCTTGAATAAGACCGCTTCGACGACTTATAATCCTGTCCGTGGTCTAGCAGTCGAAAGATCGTTTCCGATCGATCGGTCTGCCTAGACGGAAGACCTGTCATTCTCTGACGGGGAAAAAGTTAAATTTTTCATTTTCTTTTTCATTGGTATTAACCTCTGAAGTTCGCCAGGACTTCAACTAAAAAACTATTCTTTCTTATCTTACTATTCTATGCCAATGCTAGGCAACCTCCTGGGTCAAATCGAGGCCCCCTTAAAATTAGTGCCCATATAGGGTCAAAGACGACTAGAAACGGGTAAGAGCGTGCGAGGCTAACCCAAAAACCTGGCAAAATAAGTCGAAGTCAGTTTCATTAGAGTCTGTGGTTGGCAGTTTGCGACTGGATCTCGTGGAGTACGGTTGTGTTTTTCCCGAGTGTCCTTTCAGGTTAGGTTGTGCCAAGCGTTTCGTTTCGCGTTTCGCGCCCTCCATCCACCCGAGATTATTTTCTAAAATAATCCCGTATCTGCACTATTTGGTAGATGGGATAAGGTTTCCGTAGTCGAAAGCTACTCACAAAACCGTTATCTTCTCTTCCATTGGTGTTTCCGCTGCTTGGCCGTCGACGGGGTGGGCCAAGCGCTTCGCACCACACCCCTCTGGGGGACAAGTACCAGAGGGGGGTGTAATCTTAAGTATTTATTTTCCGATCACACTGATGGTGTTTCGGCCAAATGTATATCTCTTACCTTTTTACCTGAAAATGAGAAAAACTTCACTTCACTGCACATCGCCAATTTCTTTCCTTTTTTCCCAAACGGGGACATAGTCCCATCCCGCGTTGGGCAACAGTCAACCTAATCCTCCAAGAGTTGGAGTTTCGGTCTTCTGCGCCGTCGACCACCCAAAGCTGCGATGTCTTCCGGACGATAGTCCGTTAACCTTCGCAGTTCTTGATTTGGGTGGTCCCGTATCTTCAGAAAGGCTTTCTCTGCCTTTTCTTGCATGCACTGCCTAAAGGGAGTCCACATCATCTCTCTGTGTATCTGTACATTGGAGATGTACCAAGGGGCATCGAGAGCTAGTCTCACTAGCTTGTTCTCGTAACTTTCCAATTGCTTGATGTAGGATTTTGCCGCGTAGCCCCACGCGATCGATCCATACATCATAACGCTTCTCACTAATGATCTGATCATTAGGATCTTTAGCTTCACGTCTAATTTGCTTGTTCTGCAAATTAGCGGGTAAGCTATCTTCACAACAGACACGGCTTTACACCGTGCGTTCTTCGCATGTTGCCTCCATGACATCGTCTTGTCGAAGGTGACACCTAGATACTTTACAGTATCCTTCCATGCCACTCTTTCGCCTTCTATTTCCAGTTGATGACCGGGTCTGCTCTTTCTCTGCGAGACGTGTATAGCCTGTGTCTTGGCGATATTCACCTTGATCTTCCAGGCTATCAACCACTCCATCAGATCGTCCAGGTGTTCCTGGACGAATCCGACGGCGCGGTCCGGTCGTTTGTGTCTTGCCATAATGGCCGTGTCGTCTGCATACAGGGCTATCCTAGTGTTGTTCCTCCGCGGAATATCACTGGTGTATACATTGTAGAGGTGGGGCGCTAGCACCGCTCCTTGCGGTACTCCTGCCTCCACCCATCTTCTGGCCGATTTGACTGCACCCATTTTCACAGAGAAACTTCGTTCTCTTAGGTATGAGTCAATCAGCTCGGTGATCCATTCTGGGAAACCCAGTTCGATCATCTTATGTATCAGACCATCGTGCCATACCCTGTCGAAAGCTCTTTCAACATCGAGTAGGACGATGGCCGCGCCTTGTCTTCTGTCCAGGGTTTCTGTTATGTATTCAGTGACACATAACAGTTGTTCTTCTGACGAGTGGTTTTTTCTGAACCCGAATTGTTCGGGTGGAAGGATGCTATTATCTTCGAGCACCTTCGCAAATCTCTTTAGAACCACTCGCTCCACGACCTTGCTTATTGCTGGCAATAAGCTAATCGGTCGGTAATTTTGTGGGAACTTTTTGTCCTTCCCTGGCTTCGGTATCATTCTCACCACTGCGTATTTCCATCTATCCGGGAAATACCGCAGTCTGATGACTGCGTTTGCAATGGCGGTGATGGCGGCAATTCCTTTTCTCGGCAGCTTTTTCAGCATGCGATTGGTTACCCCATCGCACCCTGGAGCTTTCTTGAGCCGTATCTTCTGGATTATACCCTTGACCTCCTTCGGAGTTGCAAACTCCGGAGGCGGCCTGGGTCCAATCCTCTCGCGGAAGTTCTTTACCGTTTTCTTGACTAACCTCTCGAGGTTTTCGTCATCGTCGTCGTGAGAGTTGATAACACACTCTCTTTCTAGCGCGTCCGCCATGGCTTCAGATTTTTCTGCATCCGTGTAGACTAATCCATTTCTTCCGTGTATCGTCTTTACATCCGGATCTCTCTTGAGCGCCCTGTAGACTCCCCATAGTGTGCCATCCGTGTTTCCTAACTCGGTCAAGCGGTCAGCCCACCTCTTTTCATTGAGATTCTTCAGTGCCTCTCTCAGGACATTTGTGGATCTAGTCAACTCCCTGGCTAGGTCCACCGTCCTATGGGCACGATATCTTCTCTTCAGCGCCCTACGCCTTCTGATCATCCTCCGAATAAACTGAGGAACAGGTCCGTAGGGATGCTGCGTTGGCCTTTCTTCCGTCCTCGTCGTGCATTCTTCAGCTGCACTGACGATGGCCTTTTCCAGAATCTCCACTTCTTTTTCCAACTCTTCCGTTGTACTAATCTTCGGGATTTGGATTTTGGAGTGGAGTTTCTCCGGGAACAAGTCCCAGTTCATCCACCTCCTCACCTTTAAATCCCTTTGTCCGTCACCAGAACCCAACTTTAGAAAAATTGGGTTATGGTCGGAGGTCCCGTCGTATACGGTCTCAATGTCGATATCCACGGGGATATCCTTGATGACCGCGATGTCCAGTACATCTGGTAGTCCATTTAATGGCTGATACGTGGGCTCTTCAGGGGCAATGACGATTGCACCCATAGCCTCCACGTAGCTCTCCAGTTTCCTTCCATTGGAGTTATACATCCTGCTATGCCAGCCTGGTGACTTACAGTTGTAATCTCCAATGAGTACTTTTCCTGCATTTCCCTGCAGGAGTTCCTCAATGTCTTCTCTTAGCAGCTGTTCAGGCCTGCCAGGATGGTAGACGGACTGCACCTCAATGGGTGCTTGTGCCATCTCTACCTTAATTCCAATAGCTTCAATTTCGCCATCGTTATCTCTGAGTGGCTCAGATTCCAGACTTCGTTTAACCAGGATGGCTACGCCACCACCAGCTGGATTCGGTCTGTCGAATCTGTATGTCCGATAGTTCAGGAAATTAATCCTGTACCCGGACGGACACCTTGTTTCCTGCAGTGCAAGAATGTCCGGTTCATATTCCTCTAGAAGTTGTTCTACTTCCATCTTCTTTCCTCTGATCCCGTTCACATTCCAGGATCCTATCTTCAGCGTGAAGGGTTTTCGTCCTTTACTTGGCATTCTGTGCATTCAAGATTGCGCGGACTGACTGCTCGACCGCGAGGCGGATGATTTCCATATCCGGTTTCTTACTTTTGTCATTTCTCACTGGCGTAGGCTCTTGCCTATTCTTGCTCTTCCCACCTTTGGTGGGGGCAGACTTGCAACCCATGTAGGATGCGGGGTGTTTGCCTCCGCAATTAACACAGGTCGCGTCCTCTTCCTTTGACCGTTTGCATTCGGAGCTCCTGTGCTCCTCTCCGCAACTCACGCAGCGTACCGGGTAACCGCAGTTACCCTGCACGTGTCCAAAGCGCTGGCACCGGTAACACTGTACCGGTCTGTCGTTCTTTGCTTTTTTCTCCGTCTTCACGACCAACCTATCTAGGTATTTGATCGAGAAGACCTTGTCACTTTTACTTTTCACCAAGACCATGGGGAGCTCACGGCCTTTGGTGCCCGCTTTTCTAGATCGCAATCTTGCGACCTCTACATCGTCGAAACCCTGATTCACCAAGGTTTCTTTTATCTCTGCGATAGGAGTGCTTTCAGGCACTCCTTTCAGCACCACCTGGTGCTTCTTATCTTCGTGCAGCTTGTACGTGAAGAAGCTCACCTTCTTCTGATCACAGAGCTTCACCATAGCCCTGTGATCTGCTGCAGATTGTGGGGTCACTCTTATGCCCTCTCTAGTCATCTTTGCCTTGGTGTAATTTATCCTCTTTTCACCAAGGCACTTGGAGAACCCTGACCAGTCCTGACACACAATGGTGACAGGTGGTAGGGCCTTTTTCTCGTTTTCTTGCTGGACTGGCCTTTCAGGCACAGTTTTCGTCTTCTTTGCCGGTTGCTTTCTGATCTTACCGGCTTCTTCTAACGTCGGAAAATCATTGTCCGACGTGTCCTCGTCAGAAGACCGTATAGGTCTCTTTTTTGCCGTCTTGGCATTTGGGGCACTTGAAGTGCCGGACGTACCGGCAACTGCCTCCGCTAACGTCTTCTTGGGAGCTTTTACTTCCTCCCCGTCGGTGAATTTTTTCACCAACTCCTCCAGGGCCTTGATTCTTCCCTGAAGGTCGTCTATCTGTGCGCGCTGCTTATCCAACAGCGCGTCTCTCTCCGTCAGTTGGTTTTCTAACCATCTGACTTTCTGCCGTTTTGTATGCGCCTCCTGCGCCTCAGAGGTCTTCTTTTCCTGTTTTCCCATCGTCCTGATAGGAAAACACTTCGCACAAACTTTCACTTGATTCACGCCACTGAAAAAGTGTCGATCGCCGACCGGCAGTTCCGAAAAAACGGAACTGCCCACTTTCCGCGTTGAAAAACCGCGATAAGTTTGATCGGAAATTTTTCAAAATTTTAGCCGGTCGACTAAGTCAAAACGACTAGTCTGTACCGCTATCTCGAGCCGAAAAAGTTTCAAAAACCGATCGCGATTCGCCGTCGGTCTCACCCACCGACGACGAGGTTTGCGGTTAGCACCTCCCACAAAAATGGGCGGTACCAAACACGCCGGTCGCTTTCTGCTGCTAGCTGCTCGGTCGGACGTCGATCCGTAGGACCAACTTCCAATTTTCACCACCAGGATCGCTTCTCTCTGAAACACTCGAAGAACACGTCTGCACTCCTCGAATACTAGTCAAAGACTCAGATGATGAACACGACTGTCGTTGTGCCAAGCAGATACGACAGGTGTTTTTCAACGCCACCTGAAGCCAGCAGAGACATTTTTTCGGCGAGTTGACTCCTCCCTCTTTTGGGCGGAGTAAACCGCATACCGCAGTTCGGTTGTAAAGACGACTATGGGCGCGATCGGTCGGAATTAGATTTTCGGCTCGAGAAAGCGGTAGGCCGACTGCATTTGCAGTCGGTTACGATCGATAAAAAATAAAAAATTTTCCGATCGACCCGATTTTGGTAAAACGTTAAAAATAGGTGGCAGTTCCCAAATTTCGGAACTGCCAGCTGTTGCTGCGTGCAAAAGGTGTTAGTGAGATAGTGCCATAGTGTCTTTATGTTTCTCGTTCAGGACGTGATAGGTAAGTCCGGAAAGAAGATACAGGAAGCGCCCGAGGGCCAAGGCAAGAAACAGAATGTCAGATGGTTAGAAAACCAAGTGGCCGAACGAGATGCGCTGTTAGACAAACAGAAAGCGCAAATAGAGGAACTCCAGGGCAAGATAAAAGCCCTGGAAAAAATGGTGAATAAGCTTACTGAAAAAGCAAGCAAGACCGAACCAGAGAAGACAGTGGCGGCGGTTGTAGCTGGCCCTTCCGGCCAGCAAAAAACCGCCGCAGCCAAGAAACGTCCGGCAGTCCAAACGGAAGAGGAGGAAGACACGTCGGAGTCAGATTTCCCGACGATCAAAGGCTCCTTCAAGACCAAAGGAAAGCCAACAGCGAAAAAGGCGAAAAGAGTGGTTGAAAAATGACCTACCCCGAACAAGGAAAAAGATGACAGCAAACAGGCCAGCAAAGAAGTACCACCAGTGACCGTGGCGTGCCCGGACTGGTCAAACTTCTCTAAACTTCTTAACTAGAAGAAGATAGGGTACTCCAAAGCCAAGATGACGAGAGAGGGAATCAAGATATTCCCTCAAGCAGCCGGTGACCACCGTGCGCTGGCAAAGGTGTGTGAACAGAGGAAGTATAGCTTCTTCACGTTCACACTCCGCGAAGACAAGAAGAATCAGGCCGTCCTGAAAGGAGTGCCTGAGACCACGAAAATTGAACACATAAAAGAGGCGCTGGCGGAGCAAGGCTTCGCTGACGCCGAAGTAGCGAGGCTTCGTTCGAGGAAGAAGGAAATGAAGGGCCGGGCACTCCCCATGGTCCTTGTCAAGACCAAAAATGACGAGATATTCAACCTTCGCTTCTTGGACAGATTGTCCGTGAAGGTTGAACGCAAAGAGAAAGCAGACAGGCCAGTGCAGTGTTATCCCTGCCAGCGGTACGAACACGTGCAGGGTAACTGCGGTTACCCCGTACGATGCGTGAAGTGCGGTTTGGATCACCGCAGCTCAGAGTGCACGCGCCCCCGGGAAGAAAAAGCCACGTGCGCGCACTGTGGCGAGGAGCACGCAGCATCCTATTTGGGATGTAAGTACGCTCCAACAAGAAAGGGCAAGAAGACTCACAGGCAAGAGTCTGTAGCGCCTAAAAAGCGAAATGGCGTGCTCTTCGAGGAGGACGTGCAAAGAATCATCATAAAAGCGGTAGAGCTGAGTGTCCATGCCATTCTCGAAGCCAAGAATGCCAAGTAGAAGGAACAGGCCATCCAGTTTGAAGATTGGATCCTGGAAAGTACACGGAATCCGAAACAAGAAGATAGAAGTTGAACAACTTCTGGCAGATTATGATCCGGATATTCTTGCTTTGCAAGAAACTAGATGTCCGGAAGAGTTCAGGATTCATTTCCTGAACTACCGGACGTACAGATTCGACAGACTGAATCCTGTCGGGGGTGGCGTTGCCATCCTCGTCAGGCGAAGTCTGGAATCTGAACCACTTCGTGATAACGAAGGTGAGATCGAAGTCATCGAGGTTAAGGTAGAGATGGCACGTGCACCCATAGAGGTGCAGTCCGTCTACCACCCCGGTAGGCAGGATCAACTGCTACAAGAAGACATCCAAGAACTCTTACAGGGAAATGTAGGGAAAGTTCTTGTAGGGTATTTTAACTGCAAGTCACCGAGTTGGCATAGCAGATTATATAAACCCAACGGAGGAAGACTGAAAAGGTACGTGGAGGCTATGGGAGCGATCGTGATTGCCCCTGAAGTGCCCACGTATCAGCCGATAGAAGGACTGCCGGACGTCTTGGACATCGCAGTCATCAAGGACATCCCATTGGAGATGGAGATCGAGACTGCTTACGACGGGACATCCGACCATAACCCGATTTTCTTAAAGTTGGGTTCTGGTGACGGACACAGGGATCATGTAGTGAGGAAGTGGGTCAACTGGGACATGTTCCCAGAAAAGATCCACTCCAAAATCCAAATCCCGAAGATCGATACAACTGAGGAGTTGGAGTAAGCAGTCGAGACACTGGAAAAGGCCATAGTCGATGCAGTAGACGACTGCACGACTAGAAGAATAGAAAGGCCATCGATGCATCCCTACGGACCTATTCTTCACTCCATACCGAGGATGATAACAAGGCGTAGGGCCATAAAGCGAAGATACAAAGCAAACAGGACTGCCGATCTGGCCAGGGAGTTGACCAGGTCGACGAACGTCCTGAGAAAAGCTCTGAAGGACCTGGCCGAGCAGAGGTGGAATGACCGCCTCACGGAGCTCGGCATCGAAGATGGCACACTATGGGGAGTCTACAGGGCACTCAAGAAAAGACCAGAGCCGAAGATGCTGCACGGAGCCAACGGGCTTGCTTATAGCAATGCCGAAAAAGCTGAAGCCATGCACTCGAGAGAGAGTGCATCATAAATGTGCACGACGACGATGATGAAAACCATGAGAGGTCAGTCAGAAGAACCGTAAGAAGCTTCAGAGAAAGGATAGAACCCAGGCCGCTGACGGAGTTCGAAGCGAATTTCGGTCAAGCGAATTATCCAAAGGATTAGGCTCAAGAAAGCTCCAAGATGCGATGGCGTTACCAATCGCATGCTGAAGAAGCTGTCCAGAAAGGGCATTGCAGCCATCACCGCCGTTGTTAACGTAGTCAATAGACTGTGGTATTTCCCAGATAGATGGAAATATGCAACGGTGAAAATGATATCGAAGCCAGGAAAGGAGCAGAAGTTCCCGCAAAACTACAGGCCGATTAGCTTATTACCATCAATAAGCAAGGTCGTAGAAAATAAGGTCGTAGATTTTAAAGAGATTAGAGAAGGTGCTCATAGATAATAGCATCCTTCCGCCCGAGCAATTCGGGTTTAGAAAAAATTACTCTGCGGAAGATCAGGTGCTATGTGTAACAGAATACATAGCGGAAGACATGGAACGGCAATCGTCCTACTCGATGTCGAAAGAGCTTTTGACATGGTATGGCACGACGGGCTTATCCACAAGATGATAGAGATAGGAATTCCTGAGTGGATTACTGAGCTGACTGACTCATATCTAAGAGACAGAAGTTTCTCTGTGAAAATGGGTGTAGTCAAATCAGCACGAAGATGGGTGGAGGTTGGAGTGCCGCAGGAAGCGGTGCTAGCGCCCCACCTATACAACATATACACCTGTGATATTCCCAAGAGGAATACCACAAGTTTAGCCCTGTATGTCGATGACACCGCCATAATGGTTAGGCACAAGCGACCTGCCCAGACCGTCAGATACGTCCGGGAGCACCTGGACGATCTGATGGAATGGATACAGCCTGGAAGATCAAGGTGAATGTCACCAAGACTCAGGCTATCTACATCACGCAGAGAAGAAATAGACCCGGACGCCAACTGGAGATAGAAGATCAAAATATGGCGTGGCAAGATACCGTAAAGTATCTGTGCGCCACAATCGACAAGTAGATGACGTGGAGTCAACACGTCAAGAACGCACGGATAAAAGCCGTGACCGTAACGAAGATGGCTTACCCGCTAATTTGCAGAAAAAGCAAATTAGACGTGAAGCTCAAGATGCTAATGATAAAATCATTAGTGCGAAGTGTAATGATGTTTGGATCGACCGCGTGGGGTTACGCGCAAAATCCTACATCAAACAGCTTGAAAGCTATCAGAACAAAATACTGAGACAGGCTCTGAACGCCCCTTGGTACATCTCTAATGTACGATTACAAAGAGAGATGATGTGGACTCCCTTTAGGCACTGCATGCAGAAAAAGCAGAGACAGCCTTCCTGAAGATTACTGACCACCCAAATCAAGAACTGCGAAGGTTAACGGACTATCGTCTGGAAGACCTAGCAGCTTTGGGTGGCAGAAGGCACAGAAGACCGAAACTCCAACTTTTGGAGGACTAGGTCGACTGATGTCCAACGAGGGATCTTCCGCCGCGAGAATGAGACCGCCTGTCCCACGTCGTAAAAAAGAAAAAGAAATTGGTGAGGTGAAGTTAAAGTGCTTTCTCTTTCAGGAAGTGCCTTCCCTTTCAGGTTAGTGAGGTAAGTAAAGTAAACATAAGCTGAAACACCTTCAGTATTTTCGGCAACGAAATACATAAAATAATATCTTAAGATACACCCCTCTCTGGTACTTGTCCCCCAGAGGGGTCAAGCTGCGGAAACACCAAGGAAGAGAAGATAAGGGTTTTTTAAGTGGCAAATAGCTACGGAAACCCTTATCCCATCTGCCAGCAGTGAAGTTTCGGGATTATTTTAGAAAATAATCTCGGGTGGATGGAGGGCGCGAAACGCAAAAAATCTGTGGTTGGCATTCAGAGAGTACGGACGTGTTTCGGGAGCTCTCTTTAAACCGATTACGGGTAGTAGGGGTAAAAGTGGCATGATTCTGACGTCACGAAAAACCGTTAGAGACCGTTAAAACCCGTTAAGACCGTTGCTTTTGGGCGGTGGCTTTGCGGTTTTTCAGGGTTTTTTCCGATCGATGGAAAGTTCCAGTGATATCTCGGAGTGCGCGAGCATGTGGTCTGAGGACTCGTTGAGCCCCGGAATAGACATAATAGAAGAGTTAAATTCCCTTCGTGAAGAAAAGAAGAGTATGAAAAGTCACATTACCCAGCTGGAGAAGACGCTGGTGGTGGTATCAGAGGAAAATGCGGCTTAAAAGAAGGCTTTTGAGGAACTCACGAAAGAGTTCCAGAAACAAAAGCGACTTCGTGCCACATTTGTAGAGACAGAGGAAAGAATGTTCTCCAACGAGGAGACGGCATCTCAGATAGAGGTGCAAAAAGAGGTTTCAAAAAGAAAGAAGAAAAGGTCACGTAGAAGGACCCCTAGCGAAAAATTAGGTACGTTGGCACCCGTCCATGAGACGGAACCAACCGACGGAGGCCATTCTGAATGAGGCCTCCGAATCCGAGGAATTTACGCTTGTGACTAAACGCAAGCGTAAATCCACCCCGCCGGCGGTCATTGAAGAGAAATTTCCAGTTCTCTACAATAATAAGGCGGCGGGTTCCCAATCTCAAAGAGCCTCTGCATCTTCCGCACCTGCTCCCACCCAAACCCAATCAAAAAAGGCCAGCCAGAAACCGGCACCTTCCGCCGGTCCCTCTGGTTCTTCGGCCAAAAAGCAACCCACACAGCCAATTGTCCTTCATGACAAGGCTGTATTCCAGGAACTCGTGCGCATTTGCAAACACCAAAACATAGATTTTGGTGTTGCCACGACTAAACCCAAGGGCGTTATGCTTCGCCCAAAATCCGAAAGTGACTATAGAGCACTAACCAAACTCCCGGAGGAGCGAAAGTATGCTTATCATTCTTTCGTACCTCCTGACGAGCGCAATATGCGCGTTCTCATTCGTGGGATTGTTGAGACGATCCCCGAAAAAGACATAAAAGCCGATCTATCCGAGCAGGGTTTCCATCCCACTCGGGTAGAACGACGGAAAGACAAGGATAAAAATCCTGTCGCCATCGTATCGGTGACTGTCCCCAAATCTGACAGTTCTATTCATAATCTTAAAAAATTCATGGATCAAAATATTAGGATCCAAACCCAAAATTACAGTGGCGAAATCGGGTAATGTTGGAACTGCCAAGGTTTCGGCCACACTGCACGCAGTGCAGAGCACCCCCCCCCCCCCCCAATGCGTCAAATGCGCTGGGGATCGATCACCATTCTCGATCCTGCAAAAAGAGTATGGATTCCCCCGGCCAAGTGCTGTAACTGCGGCAGTGATCACACCGCCAGTTACAAAAAGTACAAGGCCCGTCCCGTGAGGGGCGCTGCAAAGGCTTCGACCAAGCAGCGCCCCGAAAAAGCTGCTCCACAGCAAAAAACCCCTGAAAGAATCCCCACATACACCTTCGTGTGGGGATCTCAGCGCAATACGCGCCAACCAGCCCCATTAATCCAACAAGCTGATATAAATCAGCTGTTGGCCCTTCTTTCTCAGCAATTACTGGTCTGTTTTCGAGACCAATTAATGTCATCCATCCCAATTCCAAATGGCCATTAAACCCTCTTCTCTTAAATTAATCTCCTGGAATGCAAATTCCGTGCGTGATAAGAAGGAGGAACTTGTTCACGTACTTTATAATCACAACATTGATGTCGCCCTGATCCAGGAGACTTTCTTAAAACCGTCCATCCGTTTCAGCGTTCCGAATTACGAGGTAATCCGGAACGATTTTCCGACACTTAAACAAAATGATTTTCCGACACTTGAAGAAGTTGTAAAAGTCAAAAGACAGCCGGCCAAAAAGACAAAAACTGTGCCAGAAAGGCCAGTCACAGAGCAAACAGAAAAGAAAGCCTACCGCCTGTCACCATTGTGTGTCAGTATTGGTTAGGGTTCTTAAAATGCCTTGGCAGTAAGAAGATAAACTACACCAAGGCAAAGATGACCAGGGAGGGGATTAAAGTCACCCCCCCCCCCTCAAACAGCTGCGGATTACAGGGCCATGGTGAAGCTCTGTGAACAGAAGAAGGTAAGCTACTTGCTACTAGGTAAGCTACCAGGTGGTGCTAAAAGGAGTGCCTGAAAGCACTCCTTAGAGGAAATCAAAGAAGTCTTGGTGAATCAGGGCTTCGAAGATGCAGAGGTCGCAAGATTGCGATCAAGGAAAGCAGGAACCGAAGGCCGTGAACTCCCCTTGCTCTTGGTAAAAAGCAAGAGCGATAAGGTTTATGCCATCTAATACCTGGATAGGTTGATGGTAAAAACCGAGAAAAAGACAAAGAATGACAGGCCGGTACAATGTTACCGGTGTCAACGTTTTGGGCATGAGCAGAGTAACTGCGGTTACCCTGTGCGAAGCGTGAACTGCGGAGAGGAGCGCAGGAGCTCCGATTGTACGCGCTCAAAAGGGGAGTGGGAGCTCTATGGGAGCAATTGTGATTGCTCCTGAAGAGCCCACGTTCCAGCCAACTGAAGGACTACCAGAGGTACTGGACATCGCGGTCATCAAGGATATCCTGCTGGATATTGACATTGAGACCATGTACAACGGGACCTCTGACCACAACCCAATTTTTCTAAAATTGAGTTCTGGTGACGGACAAAGGGATGTAAAGGTGAGGAGTTGGGTGAACTGGCACTTGTTCCCAGAGAAACTCCACTCCAAAATCCGAATCCCGAAGATCGGTACAACTGAAGAGTTGGAAAACGAAGTAGAGAGATTGGAAAAGGCCATTGTCGATGCAGTGGAAGAAAGCACGACGAGGACGGAAGAAAGACCAACCCAGCACCACTACGGACCTGGTCCTCAGTTTATTCGGAGGATGATTAGAAGGCGTAGGGCGCTGAAGAGAAAATATCGTGCCCATACGACAGCAGATCTGGCCAGGGAGTTGACGAGATCTACCAATAGTTAAAAGGACGGTAAGAAACTTCCGCGAGAGGATTGGGCCCAGGTCGCATCCGGAGTTTGCAACTCCGAAGGAGGTCAAGGGTATAATCCAGAAGATCTAGCTCAAGAAAGCTCCAAGGTTCGATGGTGTTACCAACCGCATGCTGAAAACGCTACCGAGAAAAAGAATTGTGGCCATCGCCGCCATTGCAACGCAGTCATTAGACTGCGGTATTTCCCAGATAGATGGAAATACACAATGGTGGGAATGATATCGAAGCCAGGGAAAGACAAAAGATTTTATTACCATCAATAAGTAAGGTCGTAGAAAGAGTGGTTTTAAAGAGATTAGAGAAGGTGCTCGGAGATAACAGCATTCTTCCGCCCGAACAGTTCGGGTTTAGAAAAAAACCACTCTGCCGAAGATCAACTGTTATGTGTCACAGAATACATAACAGAGACGCTGGTCAGGAGACACGGAACGGCTATCGCCTACTCGATGTCGAATGATCCACAAGATGATCGACATGGGATTCCCGGAGTGGATTGTTGAGCTGATTGACTCATACCTAAGAGAACGAAGTTTCTCTGTGAAAATGGGTAAAGTCAAATTGGCCAGAAGATTGGTGGAGGCAGGAGTGCCGCAGGGAGCGGTGCTAGCGCCCCACCTCTACAACATATACACTAGTGATATTCCGAACGAAGGATAAGACGTTCCGACGTTCCGAAGAGGAATAACACTAGGGTAGCATTGTATGCCGACGATACGGCCATCATGGCCAGGCACAAGAGACCGTACCAAGCCGTCAGATACGTCCAGGAGCACCTGGATGATCTGACGGAATGGTTGATAGCCTGGAAGATCAAGGTGAATATCGCCAAGACATAGGCTATCTACGTCACGCAGAGAATGAGCAGACCCGGTGACCAGCTGGAAATCGAAGACGAAAGCGTGACATGGAAAGATACAGTAAAGTATCTAGGTGTCACCATCGACAAGAGGATGTCATGGAGGCATCATGCAAAGAACGCACGGTGTAAAGCCGTGGCTGTTGCTGAAACTATCTTTTGAATTAATACGTGATTACATAGGAATTCGCTTTACTGTATCGCATATACCAAGATCGATGAAACTAAGAATTAGGGAGATTCTTGACCTAGAAGTTATGGAGCAGCCTCGGGAACCTCCAGCAAATCAAAATGGTCGATGTGCTCTGTATAATAGGAAAAAAGATAAAAGGAAAAAAATTCTGCAAAACATGTAACACTTATCGATGTTTGGAGCACGCCCTAATGATGAGTCCAGGGTGTTTTAAAATAGAGCATGGTGATATTTAATTTTACAATGAATATTTTACACTACTTTCAAATTATTTTTGTTCTTTTTTATTGCAATTCGTAAATCTATGTATTAGAAGTTTTGCATGTTATTTAAAAAAAAACATTGTATTGAATATATTTGTATGTTCTTAAATAAGTATGCAATACAATAATTTAAGTTTAATATGTGCCTTTTTATTCCATAATTGTCTAACTTAATCACTACGTAGCAAAAATACGACGTTCTTTAATGACGAACTCTGAGTCCGAGGCGACCATTGATCTTTCAAAACTTAGTGCGACTACTTAAACGTTAATTATTAAAAAAAAATGAATGCCGTCTTTACGGACTAGAAGTAAACGAGGAGAAAACGAAAATAATGATTATAGACTGTCAAAATAACACACGCCCAACTTTAAAAAGGGCAATTTAAGGACATTAGCCAATTTGTCATGAGATTAGAATAAAATATGAAATGACAAGCAATACATTGCAGAATTTGCTGAAGATCTGGGAGAAGAAATTAATGAACCTACAAAGTTATCCAAATTATTCATGAACGCGAGTAATGACCCCAAACCGACGATGTCCATTGCTTAACGCCGAATAAGCTATAAGTTTATATTTAGATGTCCATTGTTTAACGCTGAATAAGCTATAAGTGTATATTTAAGGAGAATCTGTATTGTAGAGGTAATCAATATTGTAGTGTCAAAGCTCGCGCTGTTCACGATATTGTTCATTAGTTTTAAGTGCTCTTATTATAATATAAAGTTTTTAAAAACGAAGTTTGTCGGTTTTCGTATTTAACTAGCGCTGCGAACAGGATTGTGTCATTTTGCCCTTTATCGGTTTACCGTTGTGCGGAAGTGATTTCCAAATCTTTAGACACTACCGAGAAGAAGGTACGAACTCAGGATCCAGCCACCATCTACCGTGTCGTCAGAGGAAGCTGCAGTCCTAGTCCGACCTACCAGAAGACCCACGTCAGACAAGCCAATTCAGCCACGCCTTTATAGGGAACCCTTTGGTTGTGTACTTATAAATATAAACTTTATGGAATCTTCAAGGTCTTGTGTTGGATGTCGTAGAGAGTAGACGTGTTTTACACTGAGTTAAAAAACCGTTAAAGTATCGCGACGGTTAAAAAGGTAAAGACTATGGACAGCTCCAGTAGGGATTAGGCCATTGTGGCCGAGATCGCGAGAGAAAAAGTAGCAGAGATAGTAGTCTTGCGAAGAGAGAGAAGGGAACAAAAAAGAACCTGAAGAAGAGGAGATGAAGGACGTCTCACAAGAGACGTCCAAGAAGTTGAAGAGGAAGAAAAAGAGAGCGCTGGTCCCGCAACGTAGAGATGAAGAGTCGGGTAGCGAAGACTGCCTGGAACCCCAGGTGGTAAGTATCCCCCAAAAAACCGTCGGAGACCAATGTTCGGTCTCCGACTCCGAGGGTTTCCGTAGCGTTAATAAACGCAGATGGAGATCCTCTTCGCTGCTGGTTAACGACGCGAACTTTCCAGTTCTGTCGTCAAAACCGGCGGCGGGTTCCCGTTCAAACGGGGCATCGGGGTCTCTGACCAAAGGCCCGCCCACTCAGGCCCCAAAAGCGGCCAGCCAGAATCCGACATCCTCCGTCGGAAATTCTGGCCAGCCTGCCAAAAATTCCCGGGTGCCGCCAGTCGGTTGCCAAGGCGCCAAGGCGGCATTCCAAGAGATGGTAAGGCGGTGCAAACAGCAAAACATCACCTGTGGTACTTCTTCCACCAAACCTAATGGGGTTATGTTCAAACACCCAAAGGCCGATGATTTCCGAGCCTTTACCAAATTCCTGGTTGAGCGTAATTACGCTCACCACACATACACAACCCCAAAAGAACGCAATCTCCGCGTTCTTTTCCGTGGCGTCCTCGAAACTATTCCTATCGAGGACGTCAAAGCCGAACTTGAATCTTTGGGTTACCACCCTACCAACGTTGAACGTTGGAAAACAAAAAAGGGTACCCCACTGGCTATCATACAGATAACCGTGCCTAAGATTGAGAAAGGCATCATTAACACCAAGTATTTCATGGACCAAACCATCAGAGTCTAAACCCGAAAATCCTCTGGCCAAGTTGGGCAGTGTTTTAACTGCCAACAATTTGGCCACACAGCACGCAAGTGCTTTGCCCCCACCCCAAAGTGTGTTAAATGCGCTGCCGATCATAAGTCTAGGCAGTGCCCCAAGCCCAAAGATTCCAAGGCCAAATGCGCTAACTGTGGTGGTAATCATACCGCCAGTTACCGCAAATGTTCGGCCAATCCCGCTCCCCGTGCTGCGAAGGCTTCGTCCTCGCATTACGCCCGCAAGGCTGTTCCACAGCCAAAACCCGTGCAAGCCCTCGCATCCACCTTCATGGGGGGGTCTCAGCGCAATGCGCAACCCAATCCCCAAATTAATATTCAAACTGACGTAGGTCAGATTGTAAATCACTTCTCCCAACAGATAATGAGCCTAATAATGGTTCAATTAATGTCTGCCTTCCCCAATAATGTCCGTTAAACCAGACTCCCTTAAAATTATTTCATGGAATGCCAACTCCGTACGTGGCAAGAAGGAGGAACTTGCTCACGTACTTTCGGCACATAATATCGATGTCGTCCTAATTCGGGAGGCATTCTTAAAACCCTCCACCCGTTTCAGCATCCCGAACTATAAAGTTCACAGGGATGATAGATTCAACGGCCCTGGTGGCGGCACGTTGATTCTTATCAAACGTAACATCCGGCATTATATACTTCCAGTACCAGAGCTTGCCACTCTGGAAGCCACTGCCATTATAGTCGAGCTCAAGGACAGACCTGCCATTCTTTATTCCGTGTATCAGCGACTTGGTGAACCTTTGGTTCCAGCTGATTACTCTAAAATACTTAATACCAACGCCGGCATTATCCTTGGTGGCGATTTCAACGCACACAATACACGCTGGGGTTGCCAAACCACGAATAATCGTGGTAGCACCCTAAGCACGTTGTGCGATTCGCTCGGTGGCCTCATCGCCTTTCCTGATGAGGCCACCCATTATGTCTATAACCCCCCGCATGCGGGATTGGTTATAGACTTTTTCATTACGAAGAATTCCTCCAGAGCGATTGCCACGTCGGTTCTGCACGAGCTCGACTCCGACCGTCTTCCTGTCCTCCTAGAACTCGGGGACGGCCGACTCTTGGGTGCTCCGTTTAAGTTGACATATAATGTCACTAATTGGAACATTTTCCAAACCCTTCTCCATTCCACGAAGCCAATCCCCACAATTGCTACCCCGAAGAAGCTCGATCTTGCTGTCGGTAAACTGACAGAGGACATCCAAAAGGCGTTCAGCCTTGCCACGAGGCATCGGACGGTCGACCAGCTCCAGCGAACTTCCGACCTCCCGACGGATCTGAAAGACCTTCTCCGGGCGAAAAATCGCCTGGTAAAGAAAGCCAGATCCACCCTCGATCTCGAGAATAAAAGTCGGGCAAACAATCAGAGAAGCCAGGGAGGCGATGGAATCGTACAGAAACGAAAAGTGGGACCACCTGCTTTTCTCTGTCGACACGTCAAATCCGAGGCAGGTCTGGCGTCTGGCAAGGTCCTTGACGGGAAAATCCCGACGGGATATTCCCCCCTTGAAATCGGATGATGGCGTTTCTATCGCCGTCTCCGACTTTGAAAAAGCTGAGATGCTGGCGGAGTCTTTTAGACTCCAGATGACCAGTCCGAGGCTGACCGAGGCGCAGACGGAAGAACAGGCAGTCGACCGCGCTTACGCGCGGTTGACGCATAAGCCTGAACTTTCCTATCTGTAGGATTACCTCGTTTCTCCAAAGTCAGAAACGGCTATCATTCGTAGTTTCGCCCCCAATAAAGCTCCGGGCTGCGACGGCATCACCGTCCGATAGCTCCGGAAGCTCCCAAGTAAGCAAATCGCGGAAATCACGAATATCGTGAATTCCATTCTGCGTTTGCAATACTTTCCAATCTCTTGGAAACACGCTAATTTAGCGGTGATTCCGAAGAAGAGAAGTGTAAACCTCTCTTCTGATTTTAGGCCCATCAGCCTTCCAAGTAATCTCTCAAAGATAGCCGAAAAGGTCATTCTTTCCGCTTTAAATGACTTTACCGACAGCAAAGGTATTACACCTAATGAGCAATTCGGGTTCCAAATTATACCAAACCTAATGAGCAATTCGGGTTCCGAAAGGGACATTCGTCCCTGCAGCAATGCCCAAGGCTTGCTGGCGAAATCCATCAGGCTTAGATTAACAAAGTGCGTTGGCGCTGTGTTTCTCGATATTTCCAAAGCCTTTGACAAAGTATGGCACCGTAGTCTTATTTATAAGACCATGGAATTAGGTTTTCCAAAAGATCTTACCATACTTATCCGCTCCTTCCTGAAAGGCAGATCCTTTCAGGTTAGAATAAATTCGACCCTCTCAACGAGTAAACCCATAGAGTCGGGCGTCCCGCAAGGTTCTCCCCTGTCCCCGGCTTTGTACAATGTGTACATAGCCAAAATTCCCTGCCTCAGTGACGTTAGTTTTGCATTTTTCGCAGACGACACTGCCTTCTTTGTCACGTCACGCCATGCATCGGCTATTCAAAACCGATTGCAAAAGCAACTAAATGTTGCGATTTTCTGGCTTAAATTCTGGCGCCTGCAGGTCAATCCTAAAAAGACCCAGGCGATAATTTTCACCAAAAAGGGCAAAAGCGCAGCCATACTGCTGGTTGACAAAGTGCCTATTCCGTGGTTGCAAAAAGCAACCTATCTAGGCTTACATTTCGACCGCTCTCTTCAGTGGTCTAGTCAAATCCAGCTTACTTTAAGCAAGGGGTACGGTGTCTTCAAACTCGGGTACCCCTTGATTTCCAGGTCGAGCAAGTTAAACCCTTGCATCAAAGTAAATATCTATAATACCTTAATTAGTTCTGTATATTTATACGGTCTCTTCGGTAAGCTTCTCTAAGCGAAAACCCGCTCATCCGGAAAATTCCGGAAAAATTGCCCAGACCCCCCCGGGCAAATTGAGCCAAAACCCCCCCAAAAATCCTTTTTACGGGCGACAAGCAGAAGGGAACCGAATTTTCGATTCCTGGCTTGCGTAAGGCCGCTTCGACTATAAAGAATGGTGCTCATCCCCGGCGTCGTCGGATGGCGGACGATCGGTCACTCTCGATCGGTCGGACTGCCATTCGGCGAAACACTCCATCATTTTCCGATGAAGTGAAAAATACTTAAAAATAGAAATCTAGCTATTACTCTTTTTTCCTTTCTTATTAACGTTTAGAAGTTCGCCAGGACTTTAAGATAATTGAAATACTATCCTTCTTGTCTTTCTTTAACTTAAATGATAGCCGGAATCTTCAATTCCGGCATATCACGGGTCAGCTAGAGACCCCCAAAAATAAAAAGTGCCCACCTCAGGGTCGTAATCTTATTAGACACTAGTAGGAGCCTCCGGGCTAACTAAAAAACCTGGCTGAAGAAGTCGAGTGGAATCTTCATTGATTATATTGTAAGTAAAACTGAATTGCATTTTTACGTATTTATATATGTAAATGTTTGATTCTTCAAAACGTCTTACAATAATTTTATTGAATAATAAGGCAAAATTCCTTATTTTGCCTTATTATAGTAACACAGAAACAGATTCAACAAAAAAAAATTTAACAAATCAATCAATTAATTTAAGCTCAGAATTAGACTTAAGTTCGTTTAATCAAGTAGATATATTTAATACAATGGAAAACATTCGTTTTCACACATCACTTTTACCCACATTCTCCGGTGCACAAAATCATCTCGAGTGTTTCATAATTGCAATCGACGAATTCTTTTATCTTTATGGAAGTAATGATAATGAGAATTTAAATAAAGTAATTCTGGCAGCTATAAACTCTAAATTAATAGACAACGCGAGAGAATTTCTCCTGTCGAGACCAGACCTAACTAACTGGCTTACGATAAAAGTTGTTCACAGAGAAAAATTTGGCGACCCTATAACTTATCAAATATTAATGCAACAGCTACAATATATAAAGATTAATAAAAACGAAACGATTTTAAATTTTGTAGACCGATTAAAAACATTCGTTCAAAGAATTATCTCGAAAATGCAGTGCAAAGTTGAGGATCAAACTTCAAAAGTAATATTATTTAGTCAGGTACAGAAAATGTCTGTCCTAATATTAACGGCCAATTCTCCGCAGACATTAAAAACAATGCTAATGCTGCAAAATCCAAACACGCTTGACGACGCCTTTTCACACGTCGTTAATTTTAATATGATCGAGTCGCAGGTCAATTTTACAAATACACAATTTAATGACAATAATACATTTAATAGACCAGTATTCAAACCTTTCTTCCAACATCAAATTAATTTTCCTCAACCAAGACAACCGGTTTTTCCGAGTCAATCTTCGTTCGAAATTCTTCGTTCGAAATACCCAACCTTAATTCTGTCGACCACCTTCTGCCGTCGGAAAGACTAATGAAAACATTTCGGAAAGGACACCTGAAAGTTTTCAAGAACTTCGCCCTCATCTCCCATCAACCTAAACAACATAGTCCAGAAAATTGAATTACCATATTTCTATCTTCCTCAAATATAAATAACTGTCCTCATTGACTGTGGTGCTACTGACTATCATTTCTCCTAAAATTGCTAATCAATTTCTTGAAAAGATATTTTTCGAACCTTTCGAAGTAACCGCTTGTAAAAATACGTACAAAGACAATAAAAATTTAACTATACCGTTATTAAAAGAATTAGGAATTAACAATAATTTAGATATGAGAGTTTTAAATTGGCATAATGACTTTGACGCACTGATAGGAACAAAGGATTTGAAATATCTTCATGCATTAATAGATTACGAGAAGAAACTTTTGACTCTTAAGAATATTAAAGTTCCTTCTTCTCTTGCTTATAATAAACCTTTGACTCAACCTAATCAGAACCTTAATAACAACCATCTATGCATTCCGGTAAATTACGAAAACGGCTTTGCTTTCTGCCTTCATTTACAGTTGGAGACCATATTATACCCGACAATCTAGTTGACGTACGAAATGGTTATTGTAAAATCCCTAATCCCGCTCCTGAAGTAGGTATCAATTTTCATCAAAAAATAAAAGTCATTCCGCACGATCAGTTTGAATTATTAGACCCTCCTAGTGAATCTTTCAAAAAGAAATTTAATCCTTCAGAACTCCTACGATTGGATCATTTAACACCTTTGGAAAAATCGAAAATTATTCTCCTTCTATACGATTTCAAAAAAATTATGTACCACGAAGGATGTGACCTTTCTTTCACTAGTCAAACTAAACATTATATCCGAACTAATAATGATCGTCCAATATATGTAAAATCCTGTCGACACCCACCTTCTATGAACTAGGAAATACAGTCCCAAGTTCAAAAACTATTGGACAACAAAATTATTCAACCTTCCATCTCGCCTTATTCCGCCCCAGTCTGTATAGTTCCGAAAAAGGCAGATGCTTCCGGTAAGAAGAAGTACAGATTCGTAATCGACTACCAGCTCAACGACGTAACCGTTGAAGAAAAATGGCCGCTCCCACGTATCGATGATATCCTAGATAACCTTGGCAAATGTACCTATTTCACTACTCTCGATTTAGCTCAAGGCTTCCATCAAATCGAGATGAGTTCAGATTCCGTCGAAAAGACTGCGTTCACTGTGAACAATGGTCATTTTGAGTACCTTCGGATGCCCTTTGGCCTCAAAAATGCTCCAGCCACATTCCAAAGAATGATGGATGAAGTACTGAGGGAATACCTATATAAATTCTGCTTTGTTTACATGGACGATATCGTCATATTTTCAAAATCACTCTCAGAACATATTGACCACATACGAATAATATTCAAGAGATTAAAAGAAGTCAACCTAAAAGTTCAGCCGGACAAATCAGAATTCCTCTGTAACGAAGTTTCCTTCCTAGGGCACGTCATCACTCCCGATGGGATAAAACCGAATGCAACTAAAGTTGAAGTCATTCAACGCTACCCCATTCCAAAAAGCCAGAAAGAAACCAAAGCATTCTTGGGATTAGTAGGTTATTATAGACGTTTCATCAAAAACTTCTCAAAAATTACGTTCCCATTGATCAAATGTCTTCGAAAAGGTAGTTCCGTTGAAGCCGAAAATACCGAATACAAAAATGCGCTCCAGAAATGCAAAGAATTAATTACAAATTGTCCTATCCTCCAATACCCTGACTACAACAAACCATTTAAACTCACTACAGACGCTTCGAATGTAGCGATAGGGAGCGTCCTTTCACAAAATGAACACCCGATAGCATTTTATTCAAGAAACCTCAATACAGCCGAAAAGAACTATTCTACAATTGAGAGAGAACTGCTAGCTATAGTAAACTCCACTAAACACTTTCGCCCGTATTTGTATGGACAAAAGTCTATAATCGAAACAGATCACAATCCTCTTGTTTGGTTATCTAAGATCAGAGAACCCAATTCAAGATTAATTAGATGGAGACTCAAATTAGAAGAGTTCAATTTTGAAATAAAATATAAAAGAGGAAAGGAAACTGTCGTCGCGGATGCTCTTTCCCGTACCGAGATCAATATTCACAAATCAAACGACGCACATTCTAGTGTTCCTAATGTCGACGATTCAGTTGCTAATCTCGCCGACTTTGATCTTGCAGATTTTGCTTTAGGCAACAAATACGAAGAAATCGTCTCCGATCAAGTAAGAGATCTTAACAAGAGCGCAAGCAAAGAAAACCCTGCTGAAAATATAAGAGAGGAAGATGCAGATTCAAACATTACGGTACATTCTAATAATGATACCCAAGGCAAACAACTAATTGATTACGGAAACCAATTTAAACATGTATATTCGAAGCCATTTAAGAAAAACCACCATTTTGTAGAGATTTCAAAAACCGAACGACAAGACCATATAGTGAAAATACTGAAAGAAATAATAAAACCATATGCAACTTTTACTATTTATATTTCAGACCAAGAACTAAAGATAGAGTTTCAAAGAATAATTAACGCTAATCTAAATCCATCCGCGAGATTAGTCTTTTCTAATACTTATCTTACTGATATCACCGATGACGCGCAACAAAAAGAAATTGTTTCCAACTATCACCAGAATAATCATAATGGTATAACAGAAACTTATAATCAACTTAAACAAAAATATTATTGGCCTAAATTAAGGGAATCCATTACCAACACCATAAACACTTGTGAAATCTGCTTACAGAACAAGTACGAAAGACACCCTTATAAAATAGCCTACGAAGGTCCTTTATTAGCGGAAAAACCTTTCAAGACCTTACATCTTGACCTATTCCAATTTTCAAACTGCCAATTTCTAACCATCATCAATTCTTTCTCCAAATACGCCCAAGCTTATTTCGTAACTGACAAAAACGCAGTTACCATTGTTGGAAAACTAAGGCATTACTTTTCTCATCATAATTCCCCTTCTAAAATTGTTGTTGATAATGGAGCTGAATTCAAAAACAATCTCTTCAGAGAGTTTTGCCAACTATTTTGCGTAGAAGTACATTATACTACCCCTGAAAATTCATCGTCCAACAGTCCTGTAGAAAGATTACATTCTACATTGCTAGAGAGGTTGCGAATCCTTAAAGCGCAAAACCCTGACGAAACTCCAAAAAACTTAATGACCTCTGTTATCTTAATATATAATCAAAGAATATATATGGGATTGTAACAACTTGTGGTATGAACAATGTGTAGAAATTAATACTAAGTGGATTTGCTCCAATCCTATCGCCAATGGATGTCTTTTCCCAAAAGATTGCCAGTATGCCGTTGTTCAGAACCAATTTCAAGTGCATACTCTAACGTATCACAGATCCCTTCTATTGTGTACAAAATCCCCTTAAACAATTTACGAGAATTGTTTTCAGTTTCAAAAAATTAATATCCAACATTGCAGTCTCATCCAAAGTAACTGTGATGTGATATATAAATAAATCAACATAAGTACTTCCTAGAAGTTAACAATATCTCAATACAACTTCCGAAGATTGATAAGATCCAAGATACTAATTTAATACTGGACTTACAAATCAAACACTTGGAAAACCCCTGGAAAATGAAAGAAGACCTGATGGAACCTTTAATTATTCAGGACAGGTTCCCTCAACAAGTTCATCATTACGTCTTCACAATTGTGTGCCTTATTTTCCTTCTTGTAAAAGCTATAATGATATATCTATGGCTAAAACAAAGAAGAAACAAATATATTCCGATGAAACTCTTACAAAAACTTGTCAACGAGGACGTTGAAAAAACTAAGGGTGGAGTAGTAATGACCCCAAACTGACGGATGTCCATTGCTTAACGCCGAATAAGCTATAAGTTTATATTTAGATGTCCATTGCTTAACGCTGAATAAGCTATTAGTGTATATTTAAGGAGAATCTGTACTGTAGAGGTAATCAATATTGTAGTGTCAAACCTCGCGCTGTTCACGATATGCCACAGAAAAACAGGTGATGCAAGGGTCTAGAGCACGCAGCAGATCTCCAAAAAGATCAACAGACCAAATTATGGACCCAACTGGTTCATCTTTCTAATATGCAGCCAAGAAATCCAGATATAGGAAACACTGGCGTGAAGTATCCGAAAAGATCGCAAAAGAAATGAGTTTCCTTAGGTCATATCACTTATGTAAATAAGAATAACCTGTATTGTGAGTTCTTTTACACATAATAAATATAAATATCACATAAATAAATATATAATGAATAAATACACATTTTTACAGTAATATATTTTGAATTATTTTAAAGATTTATCGCATGCAGTTTTGATTACATTGTGACATGGCAATATGACAATTACAATTATTAGTGTGAAGTAATGTAGTTATGTATGTAGATGGCATATTTAATTGTTTCTATTTTTTTTTATAGAAGTAGATGTTAATACAGTAAGTAGTACGTATTTTTAAAATGCAAATAGAAGTTGTATGTTAAGAAATTAACTGATATAACAATATATTCGTTTTAAATTATCCATTTTATTTAGACAATTTTTTTGTAGTTCCCTTCAGGTTATTTTCTAAAATAACGCAATTAATTCTGATATTTGCCTTATTATGACCAGATATTTATAAATCACTTAAGATTTTACCACCAGAATGAACGGTTGTACGTTGAGTGTGGCAATAAGTAATCTCACTATCGAGACTTATCACAAATAATAAACTTATAATATATTGAAATATATTAGTCATTCTAGATTGTTGATGCAACTAAATTGAAATTAAAAAAAGTATTATTTTTTAATTTTATTATTAATAAAATTATTAATAATAGTAATGCAGATGGTAAGAAAGATTGAAATTGCCAAACGCAGATAATTTAATGTTTAGCATGAGTTAACTTATCGGATACACGAAGTCACTTTTTAAAAATAATTTTATTACAAACATATTACAATAGATGTTACATTTAAAGATCTAACTAACTGAACTAACTAAAAATGAACTTGGAAAAAAAATGCACGTAGGTCTATACTCCTCGTGAATTGCATATTCAGCGTTCCTGGAAAATCCGCTGACTTGGTCGTTGACCGCTGCATAACTCCTTCCTTCGCACACTCAACTATACCGATTGAGGAGGTAGTTGAACTTGATTTTCTTTAGGGGCTTCTTGGATCTACTTCTTCAGAGGTAGGTGTCGGTGACATTTTTTGAATAACAGGTAGGCGGATCCGAGAACCATTAGGGCGTAGGGAGATGAGCTCAAGAGGTGGGCCATGCAAAAAATATCTCCTAGCAAGATTGGCATTAAACCAACCAGGATCTATTCTACCAAGAATAATAAGGTTATCATCTAGTCTGCTTCCAATGATTTTGACAAAGTTGTAAATTCCGAAGAATTCAAGAAATTGAACCTCTCTATGGAGCCAACACGCACTATGGTGCGTGTTGGCAAGTTGAAGCCCAGACTTACGGTCTTCAACGTTCCGGCTTGCATTGGGAAGGAGGAACTTGAACAGGAAATTCTCGAGCAGAATTTCATGGACGATTGGACAGACGCGGATTTGCACGTTAGTCCTGTATTTAAATTTGGCCCACGCGATAAGCATTATGTGCGTTGGGTTGTGGAGGTGAATGCTGCTGCTAGGAGGAAACTCCTGGATAGGAAGACCATTTATCTGGGATGGCATTCCTGTAATATCGAAGACAGGATTCAGCTGACGACCTGCTATAAGTGTCAGGGATTTGGCCACACTTCTAGCAGATGCAATAGTGACCCTGCTTGCGGTTATTGTGCGCAGAAGCACGATTCTAGAACATGCCCTATGAAGAACAAACCAGAGGAACACAAGTGCACTCTTTGTCTGCAGGCCAAGATTACTGACGTTAAGCATAGACCTAGGGACTCCAGATGTACCATTTATAAAAGACGTATGGAAGCGTTTGTGGCTAGTATTGATTTCGGGGACAATAATGACAAGTAGAAATTATATTACAATCGGCCAGCAAAATCTTCACCATAGTCATGCGGCGACGTTGGACTGCCTTAGCGTGGCAGTAGATAGGAACACAGATATTTTGCTTTTGCAAGAACCGTATGTTTTTTGCTAAGAACAATGTTTACAGTCTTCCTGGCTTGGGTAGGTCAGGTTTGATTGCAGATCAGAGCTCTAAGTTTAAGGCATGCATTGTGTTGGTGAACCCGACCCTCGGTGGTTTGAAGATTGCTCAGTTTACAAGTGAATATATTGCAACCGCGAACATAAACTTGAATAAAAGCAAAATTGTATTGTGCAGTGCGTATTGGTCTCCTGCTAGGAATTTTCCTCTCCATGCTCAGCTTGATGTTGTGCGGAGTATCATTGGGAAACTAGACTTTGGTCCTATCTTATGGGCTATTGATGCCAATGCCCATCACCCGATGTGGTTTTCTCGCTACACCTGCGACAGGGGGAACATCCTCGCTGAATTTTTCTCCGTGGAAGGTCTTATTGTCCATAATGATCGGAAACATCTGTCCACCTTCTCTAGTCCTCTGGGCGATAGCAACATCGACATCACGTGTGGCAACATCTTAACCGCTGATAAAGTTCAAGATTGGGATATTGCAGCCGATTCACTGAGTGATCATAGATTGATCACATACAAATGGTTATTCAATTATGATATCTGTCAGATTAGTACCAAGCCGGCCATCACGAAGATCAACGTGGAAATGGCAATGGATATCGCCATTACTGGATTGGCCAATATTAAAAGGCTGTTATGGGAGCCTACGGTGGCCCATATTAACGAGAGGGTGCTCCAGCTGGAGCTCCTCTTGAAGGATATCACCAACCAAGCAATACCAAAAAAGAACATCTATCCGAACAGTAAGCCGTTGTGGTGGGGCGAGCGCCTGGAGAATATGAAGAGGGATTGTTACAGAAGCCGACGGCTTTATCAAAACGAGAGACAAGCGACCACCAGAGATGGTCTGCGTCAGCGCTATCTGGACAAGGTGAAACTATTAAAAAAGGAAATTTCTAGAGCCAAAGCCAAATCTTGGAGTGACTTTGCGGAGGAGAATTTGCGTGGGGATCCTTGGGGCATCCCTTAAAACTGGCTGCCGGCAAGATGAAGGGAACGCAGAATGTGGTTCAGTCCATAGTTAAAAACAATGAAGGTGATTGCACGCTGGATTTTTATGAAACAGCTCACTTAATTATTAATGAATTTATTTTGGATGACAATTTGGTTGAGGATTCTGCCTTTCATGCCTTGCAAAGAATGACGGCCGAGGATTACGATCGGGTTGATGGAGAATTATTACACATTTCCGGCGAGGAAGTTGTGGACTATCTTTCTGGCTTAAACATCAAGAAGGCTACGGGTCCTGATGGTATTCCGGGCATTGTGTTAAGAACGCTAGCGGTTGCTGTGTCCGACTTTTTAAGTCGTTTATACAGCGACTGTCTGCTTTTATCCTATTTTCCGAGGAGATGGAAATTGGGCTCTTTGATTATCATTCCTAAACAGGGCAGGAAGGTTAACGATCTGGGTAACATTAGACCCATTACCCTGTTACCAATTTTGGGCAAAGCACTGGAGCATTTTGTCAAGGAACGCCTCTTTCCTTGTGATGATGGAGCGGGTCCGCACCACGCAGGACAGTTTGGATTTGTCAGGGGTCGGGGCACCAAGCAAGCTCTCCAAAACTTTAATGACATCATTAATAGTAGCTCTTATAAATATACTTCAGGCATCTTTCTCGACATCAAAGGTGATTTTAATAACGTTTGGTGGCCGGCGGTGCTGCATGCGCTAAAGGTGAAGAATCCACCGGCTTATCTCTTTAAGATACTGATCTCATACTTCAGGGACAGGGAAGTTAAACTTGACGTTGGTCCGGATGCAGCTCGTAAGACTTTGCAGAGGGGTTGTCCTCAGGGCTCCAAGTTGGGTCCGAACATTTGGAATCTGGTCGTCGATGTATTGCTAGATAAATTTGATGATTTTCCTGATTTTAAAATGATAGCCTTCGCGGACGACCTAGCTATAATAGTCGGTGGCAACAGTCGACCGGCTCTGGAGTCTAAGATGAACGAGGCCTTGGAAATGGTCTTTGAATGGGCAGTTAATAACAAGCTTCAGATTTCTTCTGAAGAGTCTACTTATTTGGTTTTTGGAGCCAAGCTAACCAGGAATCCTACAATTAGAATTGGTGATAACAAAATCGGCAGATCCTTTCAGACTAAATATTTGGGTCTGATTATAGACGATAAACTTACATATTCCGACCACATTACACAAATGTGCGAGAAAGGCAAAAACTTGTTTCATGTACTCAAGAAGGAATTGAGCAGAGTTTATTCGCTGCCGGCTAGGTCGTTGCGTACTATCTTTTTTGGGGCGGTGCTTCCGCTGTTGACCTATGGATCCGATGTATTCGCCGAACGGCTCATTCTGGCTAGAAATTTAATTAAACTCCAATCACTGAGGGGTGTCATCTCAAGAACGATTCTGGGTGCCTATGTTACAACATCGATGGCGGCGGCTGCTGCTCTGGCTAATATTCCACCTATTGAGGATCTCATTTTTGAGGCGATCGATTCCGCTAGTCACAAATCGGGTAACAGGGTCGTTTGCTATGATCGGACTCTACCAGCGGAGCCTAAACTTGGCAAAAAAGCCTTGAAAGATGTGCTAAGATCGAGGACACTATCTAAATGGCAGAACGATTGGGCTGCTGATTCCAAGGGCAGAGTCACTTTTCGGTTTGTTCCGGATATTGTGAGCAGACAGAACTGGAACGTTGATTTTGGCAGGAGATGTGTCCAGTTGCTGACCGGGCATGGACAGATTTTAATACATCTTAAAAGAATTGGCAGAATTGCAGATGCGGCTTGCCTTGACTGTCGTTCTGGAGAGGAAGATAACCCGATTCATAGAATATTCAACTGCAGAAAATTTTTAAGGCAGAGAAATGATCTCGCCAGATTGATTGGTCCCGACTGGCCGATAGCGTCTGAGGACTTATTGGAGAGGCTGATCTCCTTAAATTGTGTTGATCGCTAGGACAGCTTCGTCGAGGACGAGCTGGAGACACCCCAGCCGTTATAGAATTTTTCTTAATTTTTCCGTATGGAAGTCTCTCTTTTATTTCAGGTCTCTTGAGTGTGCGTTCGGATTGGCTCGCCATTCAAGCTAGATTAATCTTACGGTTCAGTCTTCTTGCGTTAGGAGAGGACGTTAGCGATTCAGTTCATTTACACAGGATCATTCAGTTAAGTTGGGGACAGTTGGACGGATCCTTGCTTTCCGCTGGGGTGCCGATTGGACAATTCAGTGAGGATCTTTGGATGGTTCTCAACCAGTCAGATTGGCGCTTCTAGCAGTTTTACTTTAAGTTACTTTTAAATCTGTTTTGCTGATTTCGCACTAGCAAAGCTCTTTAGTTGGCTCATTTATTATTGGCTCTTTGCAAAGTTTGCTCGTCAGGGAGGGTATTAGGTACCTCCCGGGCTTGGCCCATTTTTGTGGGGCCCATTCTCTCTAAGTTAATTTGTACAGCTCTTGCGAAAACTGCATAACAGATTCTTGAAATTTATTTTGTTAAGCCTCATTAATAATTGTTAAGCCTCATTAATAAAGTTTTATAACGATACAGAATAAGATGGAGGGAAAAGTTACCTCGTTCAGGATGATTAGTTTTTGTTTTTGCTTTTCTTTTGAAAAATTTTAAATTTAATTTATTAATTAAAAAGATATCATCAAGAGGGGCACCGTCCTTTCCCTTCAGGAATTGACAGTGGAGAGGGATATGGTAGGATTTCCCCTCTTTATTCTTCTTCTTCTTCTTCTTATTCATTTCGATAGCTTTGCGCAGTGGCATTATCGTAACCGATAAGGTTTATCCGAGGTGCGATTATTGCTGGGAGACGCCAAAGTGTTTTCTTGTGATCACTTTTTGGTTAAAGCGGCACCCCCTCCGCGAGGGCTCCTGGCGGGCAACGTTAGATTGGCTATTAGTCGTGCAGTGTGACCTGCTGTGCGCCATAAGCTCCAATCTTCGGCTAAGAGGTGTTTAGAAGGAGGTTGGGGAACCTCCTTCAAAAGGGCGGGCCGGTGGGCTCTGCCGAAGCTCCGGCTGGGCCAGTTTTTGTACGGCGGTGTTGAAAGAGCGACAACACTCAATATGGAGGTCAGCTACATCAAGCAAAAGCGACCAAGAGTTTCATCCTTGGAGGATGACTCTGGTGATGAGACACCTGCCTCACATGTTGGTAAAAAGGTCAGAGACAGTTCATCTGCATCTAGAGATGAAAAGACAATATTTGCGGAAAGGATGAACATCATTCTGGACAATATCAGGAAGCTCGAATTGTGCATCGAGTCCATTGAGGACAAGAACAAGAAAAAGAAACTCTCCAAACATGCTAAGACCATCTTGTGTAAGTTAGAGGAAGTTAACATTCAGGTCAATGATATCATAGACTCCAAGCAACATAGCCTGAAGGCTGATATATTGGAAATTAAACGCATGATCGGTTGCCAGAATAATATGGTGTCAGAACAGAGCAAGAAACTCGATGAATCGTTGACGGCTAGACCGGAGCACTCTTATGCTAGCGTAGCTGCGAGCGCGGTCAAGGTAAGTGGCATTAAAAAGCCACTTCCGGTTGCAAAAAGCTTCAAAATAGCACTATCCAAGTCCGTGGACGGCAAAGAGGTTCCGGGAGATGAGCTCAAGAAGTGGGCCATGCAAAAAATTTCTCCTAGCAAGATTGGCATTAAACCAACCAGAATCTATTCTACCAAGAATATTAAGGTTATCATCGAGCCTGCTTCCAATGATTTTGACAAAGTTGTAAATTCTGAAGAAGTCAAGAAATTGAACCTCTCCATAGTGCGTGTTGGCAAGTTGAAGCCCAGACTTACGGTCTTCAACGTTTCGGCTTGCATTGGGAAGGAGGAACTTGAACAGGAAATTCTCGAGCAGAATTTCATGGACGATTGGGCAGACGCGGATTTGCATGTTAGTCCTGTATTTAAATTTGGTCCACGCGATAAGCATTATGTGCATTGGGTTGTGGAGGTGAATGCTGCTGCTACGAGGAAACTCCTGGATAGGAAGACCATTTATCTGGGATGGCATTCCTGTAATATCAAAGACAGGGTTCAGCTGACGACCTGCTATAAGTGTCAGGGATTTGGCCACACTTCTGGCAGATGCTATAGTGACTCTGCTTGCGATTATTGTGCGCAGAAGCACGACTCTAGAACATGTCCTATGAAGAACAAACCAGAGGAACACAAGTGCACTCTTTGTCTGCAGGCCAAGATTACTGACGTTAAGCATAGACCTAGGGACTCCAGATGTACCATTTATAAAAGACGTATGGAAGCGTTTGTGGCTAGTATTGATTTCGGGGACAACAATGACAAGTAGAAATTATATTACAATCGGCCAGCAAAATCTTCACCATAGTCATGCGGCGAAGCTGGACTGCCTTAGCGTGGCAGTAGATAGGAACATAGATATTCTGCTTTTGCAAGAACCGTATGTTTTTGCTAAGAATAATGTTTACAGTCTTCCTGGCTTGGGTAGGTCAGGTTTGATTGCAGATCAGAGCTCTAAGTTTAAGGCATGCATTGTGTTGCTGAACCCGATCCTTGGTGGTTTGAAGATTGCTCAGTTTACAAGTGAATATATTGCAACCGCGAACATAAACTTGAATAAAAGCAAAATTGTATTGTGCAGTGCGTATTGGTCTCCTGCTAGGAATTTTCCTCTCCATTCTCAGCTTGATGTTGTGCGGAGTATCATTGGGAAACTAGACTTTGGTCCTATCTTATGGGCTATTGATGCCAATGCCCATCACCCGATGTGGTTTTCTCGCTACACCTGCGACAGGGGGAACATGCTCGCCGAATTCTTCTCCGTGGAAGGTCTTATTGTCCATAATGATCGGAAACATCTGTCCACCTTCTCTAGTCCTCTGGGCGATAGCAACATCGACATCACGTGTGGCAACATCTTAGCTCCGATAAAGTTCAAGATTGGGATATTGCAGCCATTCACTCAGTGATCATAGATTGATCACATACAAATGGTTATTAAATTATGATATCTGTCAGATTAGTACCAAACCGGCCATCACGGAGATCAACGTGGAAATGGCTATGGATATGGCCATTACTGGATTGGCCAATATTAAAAGGCTGTTATGGGAACCTACGGTGGCCAATATTGACGAGAGGGTGCTCCAGCTGGAGCTCCTCTTGAAAGATATCACCAACGAAGCAATACCAAAAAAAAACATCTATCCCAGTAAGCCGTTGTGGTGGGGCGATCGCCTGGAGAATATGAAGAGGGATTGTTACAGAAGCCGATGGCTTTATCAAATTGAGAGACAACCGACTACCAGAGATGGTCTGCGTCAGCGCTATCTGGACAAGGTGAAACTATTAAAAAAGGAAATTTCTAGAGCCAAAGCCAAATCTTGGAGTGACTTTGCGGAGGAGAATTTGCGTGGGGATCCTTGGGGCATCCCTTATAAACTGGCTGCCGGCAAGATGAAGGGAACGCAGAATGTGGTTCAGTCCATAGTTAAAAGCAATGAAGGTGATTGCACGCTGGATTTTGATGAAACAACTGACTTAATTATTAATGAATTTATTTTAGATGACAATTTGGTTGAGGATTCTGCCTTTCATGCCTTGCAAAGAATGACGGCCGAGGACTACGATCGGGTTGATGGAGAATTATTACACATATCCGGCGAGGAAGTTGTGGACTATCTTTCTGGCTTAAACATCAAGAAGGCTACGGGTCCTGATGGTATTCCGGGCATTGTGTTAAGAACACTAGCGGTTGCTGTGTCCGACTTTTTAAGTCGTTTATACAGCGACTGTCTGCTTTTATCCTATTTTCCGAGGAGATGGAAATTGGGCTCTTTGATTATCATTCCTAAACAGGGCAGGAGGGTTAACGATCTGGGTAACATTAGACCCATTACCCTGTTGCCAATTTTGGGCAAAGCACTGGAGCATTTTGTCAAGGAACGCCTCTTTCCTTGTGATGATGGAGCGGGTCCGCACCACGCAGGGCAGTTTGGATTCGTCAGGGGTCGGGGCACCAAGCAGGCTCTCCAAAACTTCAATAACATCCTTAATAATAGCTCTTATAAATATACTTCAGGCATCTTTCTCGACATCAAAGGTGCTTTTAATAACGTTTGGTGGCCGGCGGTGCTGCATGCGCTAAAGGTGAAGAATCCACCGGCTTATCTCATTAAGATATTGATCTCATAGTTCAGGGACAGGGAAGTTAAACTTGACATTGGTCCAGATGCAGCTCTTAAGACTTTGCAGAGGGGCTGTCCTCAGGGCTCCAAGTTGGGTCCGAACATTTGGAATCTGGTCGTCGATGTATTGCTAGATAAATTTGATGATTTCCCTGATTTTAAAATGATAGCCTTCGCGGACGACCTAGCTATAATAGTCGGTGGCAACAGTAGACCGGCTCTAGAGTCTAAGATGAATGAGGCCTTGGAAATGGTCTTTGAATGGGCAGTTAATAACAAGCTTCAGATTTCTTCTGAAAAGTCTACTTATTTGGTTTTTGGAGCCAAGCTAACCAGGAATCCTACAATTAGAATTGGTGATAACAAAATCGGCAGATCCTTTCAGACTAAATATTTGGGTCTGATTATAGACGATAAACTTACATATTCCGCACACATTAAACAAATGTGTGAGAAAGGCAAAAACTTGTTTCATGTACTCAAGAAGGAATTGAGCAGAGTTTATTCGCTGCCGGCTGGGTCGTTGCGTACTATCTTTTTTGGGGCAGTGCTTCCGCTGTTGACCTATGGTTCCCATGTATTCGCCGAACGGCTCATTCTGGCTAGAAATTTAATTAAACTCCAATCACTGAGGGGTGTCATCTCAAGAACGATTCTGGGTGCCTATGTTACAACCTCGACGGCGGCGGCTGCTTCTCTGGCTAATATTCCTCCTATTGAGGATCTCATTTTTGAGGCGATCGATTCCACTAGTCACAAATCGGGTAACAGGGTCGTTCGCTATGATCGGACTCTACCAGCGGAGCCTAGACTTGGCAATAAAGCCTTGAAAGATGTGCTAAGATCGAGGACACTATCTAAATGGCAGAACGATTGGGCTGTTGATTCCAAGGGCAGAGTCACTTTTCGGTTTGTTCCGGATATTGTGAGCAGACAGAACTGGAACGTTGATTTTGGCAGGAGATGTGTCCAGTTGCTGACGGGGCATGGTCAGTTTTTAATACATCTTAAAAGAATTGGCGGAATTGCAGATGCGGCTTGCCTGACTGTCGTCGATTTAGACATAACGGTAGCGCCGCTGGGTAAGTTTAAGCCGAGGATGACGATATTTAATGTTCCTTCCGATATCGAGAAGAACTATCTCAAACAGGAAATAGAAGAGCAGAATTTCTCACACAATGGCACCGAAAAAGAGATGGACATCAACCCGATTTTCAAGTTCGGGCCCAGAGACAAACACTATGTTCATTGGGTTATCGAGGTCGATGCCAGGACAAGATCAGATTTATTAAAAAAGGGCACAATTTATTTGGGATGGCACTCCTGTCGGGTGGAAGACCGCGTAGAGATAACTAAATGCTACAAATGCCAGGGATTTGGCCATACCTCTAACAATTGCAATAATGAGACTGATTGCGGGCACTGTGCCAGCAAGCATGACTCAAGGAACTGTCCCAACAAAGGCAAACCAGAACTGCACCAGTGCATCCTTTGTTTGAATGCTAAGCATTCGGACACTAAACACCGACCCAGGGACTCTAAATGCTTGGTGTTCAAGCGTAGAATGGAGACGTTTGTGGCCAATATCGACTTCGATGACAGCAATGAGTAGGAAGAACTATATAAGAATCGGACAACAGAATCTTCATCATAGCCATGCCGCAACCCTGGACTGCCTAACATCGGCGGTTGACAGGAAGATTGATCTATTACTACTCCAGAAGCCGTATGTATGGTCGAGGGGTGGTCAATACACACTTCCGGGATTGGGAAGATCGGGACTTGTGGCGGAACAGGGCTGCAAATTTAAAGCATGTATCGTCTTAATGAATCCCTTACTTTATGGTCTCAGGCTGTCCCAATTCACAGACGAGAATGTAGCTACTGCCAATATCTCAATAAAAAAGCAGTAAGTTAACGGTCTGCAGTGCTTACTGGTCTCCGGCCAGGAACTTTGAGCTTCAGCTTCAACTCAATAAAATCAGACTCATCTCTGGTGCTTTTAGATTTAGCCCTATATTATGGGCGATCGATTCTAACGCACATCATCACATGTGGTACTCACATGACATTAATGAGAGGGGAGAGGTCTTGGCGGAATTTCTGGCAACGGAAGGCCTGAGTATATTCAATGTAAGCAAGAGCATCACAACCTTCAGTAGCCCTTTGGGGGACAGCAATATAGACTTGACTGTGGGGAATTATAAAACTATCAACAGAATAGACAATTGGGATATCCTGGAAGATTCTCTGAGCGACCACAGACTGATCACCTTTCACTGGCTATTAAACTACGATATCGACCAAATAATCTTTAAATCTAGCTTAACTAGGATCGATGTCGGGAAAGCTATAGATATGGCAATCCCCGGATTGGCCGAAATAGAGAGATCAGTATGGGAACCATCAACGGCCCATATAGATTCGAGAATACGGCAGCTGGAGGATCTTCTCAGGAACATCACTGAAGCCGCAGTCCCGAAAAGAAGGGTCTATCCCTCGAAACCGATCTGGTGGAACGACCAGATCAACAATCTCAAGAAAGAATGCTTTAGGCTCAGAAGAACCTACCAAAGAGAGGTCAGCACGGAGGATCGTGCAAGGGGAAGGTCAAGCTACTTGGCAGCTGCGAAGAGGCTACGCTCGGCTATCAGCAAGACCAAAAATGAATCATGGAGCACTTTCGTCACGGAACAACTAAAGAAAGATCCGGGGAGCATCCCTTATAAGTTGGCTTCTGGAAAATTTAAAGGTACGGGCAATGTCATAAGTTCCATCAAGACGGGATTTAACGATCAAGCAAGGCCCACGGACTTTAACGAAATAGCCGAGTTGATCTTAAACGAGTTTTTCTTAAGAGACGATTTGACACAAGATTCACCGGAGCAAGCTCTGAGAAGGATGACTGGGGAAGATTGCGACGAGCCGAAAGGAACTGTTGAACACCTAACAAGGGATGAGGTGGAAGATTATCTGATTGGCATCGACGTCAGGAAAGCCCCTGGGCCTGATGGCATCCCGGGCATAACGATCAGAACGCTGGCGGTGGTCATTTCGGACCTGCTCTGCAGGATCTTTAATGACTGCCTTTTGTTATCTTACTTTCCGATCAGATGGAAAGAAGGAGTCATCATAACCATTCCTAAATTCGGTAAAAACCCGGAGGAGCTAAGCTCTATTAGACCAATCACCCTCCTACCCATTTTGGGAAAGGCTCTGGAATTTTTCATAAGAAAGCAACTCTTCTTCTATTCGGAAGAAGAGCACTTTCATCAACACAACCAGTTTGGCTTTGTGAAGGGAAAGGGCACCGAGCAAGCATTAAGCAAATTCACCGGCTTAATTAAGAACAGTAATAACAGATACACCGCGGCCATCCTGTTAGATATTAAGGGCGCTTTCAACAACGTATGGTGGCCGTCCGTACTTCATGCTCTCAAGCCTAAAAGATTACCTAGCCACTTGTTCCATCTTATCGTTTCTTATTTTAAAGATAGACACGTCAAATTGGATATCGGACCCGATTCGGCTAGATCCGTTATGAGCAAGGGTTGCCTCCAGGGCTCCAAATTGGGCCCTAATATTTGGAATCTGGTGGTGGACGACCTCTTGATTGAGTTTGACGTCCACCCAGACATGGAGATCATAGCGTTCGCGGACGATCTAGCGATAGTCGTAAGGGGCAACAGTCGGCCTGCTTTGGAACTGCTAATGAACCAAGCATTAGCGGTGGTGGACTTATGGGCGAGAAAGAACAAGCTCGAGATTTCAACTGAAAAGTCCTGCTACCTCACGTTCGGAAGGAAGCCAACGAGGAACGCCACGGTGAAGATTGGCCTCAAAAATATTAAAAGATCAAATCAAGCCAAATACTTAGGCATTCTGGTGGACGACAAGTTGTCGTTCACAGCTCACATCAAAAGCATCTGCGTCAAGGGCAAAACCTTATTTCAAGCCCTGAAAAGATCGCTGAGCCGAGTCTATGCGGTTCCCACAGATTCATTGCGGACTATTTTCTATGGGGCGGTGATTCCGATACTATCATATGGGCTACAACTATTTGAGGATAGAATTTCCCACGCCAGGAACTTACACCAGCTTGAATCCCTGAGAGGGACCATTTCTCGTAATATACTGGGGGCTTATACTACTACGTCAACGACGGCGGCTTCTGTTCTGGCAAAGATTACTCCGATCGAAGATTTACTGTTCGAGATCTCTGATCGGAGAACCCACAGAAGAGGTGCACAGGTCAACAGGTATGAAAGGGTCATCCCTGGAATACCGAGTTTGCCCAAGAAAAGAATCAAGGAAGAACTTCGTAACAGAACTTTAAACAGGTGGGAAGAAAATTGGGTTTCTGGTTCGACTGGAAGAACGACCTTCGGCTTCGTTCCGGACATCATTGCGTTTCAGGGAGTGCACACGAACTTTAACAGGAAGAGCGTTCAACTGTTGACCGGACATGGGCAGTTCAGGTCGCATTACATCAGAATCGGTAGATTGGATGATGCAAGATGTTTGGCATGTAACGAAACAGACGACGCGGAACACAGAATATTCAGATGTTCAATATTCATCCAGCAACGGGAAGAGCTCAGGAACCGTTTGGGACCAGGATGGCCACTCCGGAAGGACCAATTATTGGCGAAGCTTGCACAACTGGGCGAGATCAGTCTGCTGGGAGGCTTCGTGGCGGAAAGACTGGAGTAATCCGGCAGAGGCTGAGGGATTTTTGTTTTTCATTCTAGAAAAATTTTTCAGTTCAGGTCAGTTAGTTTGTATACTTTATGTCTTTAAGCTAGAAAGATACCAGTTAATTTTATATTCTTTGTTTTAGTTAGGATATTTACTCCTAGCGGTAACGAAGGACTGGCAATTAGTCGTTTGGAGTGACCTGTCAAACGCCATAAGCTCCAGTCTACGGCAAAGAGGTGTTTAGAGAGGGGTTGGAGAACCCCTTTCACAAGGGCGGGCCGGTGGGTCTGTCAAGGCTCCGGTCGGACCGGCTTTCCGCCGCATGGCTGAGCAGCCAGAATGATGGAATCAAGGAATGATGGAATCTTGAGGGATTCAAGCAGAAGAGACCAAGGGATTTATCCAGAGGCGTGGATTCAGAGGAAGATAGTGATCCAGCCCCTCAAGGCAAAAGAGCAAGGGAGTTAGCTCCGAGGAAGACCATGCAGATGCACAAGAACAAATTTAACGAGCACGTAGACACTGTCAAAGATTTATTCGTAAACTAGAAGTCATGCTTGACCAAGTAGAAGACAGAAATAAAAAGAAGAAGATGCAGAAGCAAGCCAAGCTTATACTTGGTAAGATAGATGAAATGAAACTCCAAGCACTGGAAATTATTGAAACAAAGCCGACGGTCGAGGTCGACCTGACTGAAATAAAACAGTTGATCAACCAACAAAATAACAAAATTTTAGAACAAAATAGGAAGATAGAGGAAGCTGTCTCCCGCAGGCAGGAGCTCACTTATGCAGGCGCGGCCGCAACGACCGATGCGGTTAAAGTAAGTGGCATCAAAAAAACGATGCTGGTGACTAAGGCGTTCAAGATCCAGCTGTCCAAAAAGGTTGATGGCAAAGAAGTGCCAGGAGAAGAACTTAAAAAATTGGCAATGAGCATGATCAATCCCAGCAGGATCGGTATTAAGCCGACAAGGATCTATGCTACCAGGAATAATAAGGTCATCACTGAGTCCACCACTAATCATATAGAGAAAATTTCCAGCTCCAAGACAATAATAGATCTAGATATAAAAGTCGCGCCGCTGGGCAAATTTAAGCCGAGGTTGACGATATTCAATGTTCCTTCCGATATCGAGAAGAACTACCTTAAGTAGGAAATCGAAGAACAGAATTTCACACAAAATAGCACTGAAAAAGAGATGGACATCAACCCAATTTTCAAGTTCGGGCCCAGGGACAAACATTATGTTCACTGGGTTATCGAGGTCGATGCCAGGACAAGATCCGATCTATTAAAAAAGGCACAATCTATTTGGGATGGCATTCGTGCAGGGTGGAAGACCGAGTAGAAATAACCAAGTGCTATAAATGTCAAGGCTTTGGTTATACCTCGAATAATTGCAATAATGAGACTGCTTGCGGGCACTGTGCTGGGAAGCACGACTCAAGGAACTGTTCCAACAAAGGCAAACCAGAATTGTACCAGTGTATCCTCTGTTTGAATGCTAAGCATTCGGACACTAGACATCGTCCTAGGGATTCTAAATGCTTGGTGTTCAAGCGTAGAATGGAAACGTTTGTGGCCAATATCAATTTCGACGACAATAATGAATAGGAAGAACTATATAAAAATCGGACAACAAAATCTTCATCACAGTTGTGCCGCAACCCTGGACTGCCTAACATCGGCGGTTGACAGGAACATAGATCTATTACTGCTCCAAGAGCCGTATGTATGGTCGAGGGGTGGTCAATATACACTTCCGGGACTGGGAAGATCGGGACTTGTGGCGAAACAAGGCTGCAAATATAAAGCATGCATTGTCTTAATTAATCCCTTACTTTATGGTCTCAAGCTGTCCCAGTTCACAGATGAGAATGTAGCTACTGCCAATATTTCAATAAAAAGCAGCAAGTTAACGGTCTGCAGTGCTTACTGGTCTCCGGCCAGGAATTTTGAGCTTCAGCTTCAGCTCAACAAAATTAGACTCATCTGTGGTGTTTTTAGGTTCAGCCCCATATTATGGGCGATCGATTCCAACGCACACCACCATTTGTGGTTCTCACATGATATCAATGAGAGGGGAAAGGTTTTGGCGGAGTTTCTGGCAACGGAAGGCCTGAATACATTCAATGTAAGCAAAAACATCACTACTTTCAGTAGCCCTTTGGGGGACAGCAATATAGACTTGACTGTGGGGAATTATAAAACTATCAACAGAATAGACATTTGGGATATCTTGGAAGATTCTCTGAGTGACTATAGACTGATCACTTTTCACTGGCTGTTAAACTACGACTTCGACCAAATAATTTTTAAATCTAGCTTAACTACGATCGATGTTAGAAAAGCTATGGATATGGCAATCCTCGGATTGGCCGAAATAGAGAGACCAGTTTGGGAACCGTCAACGGCCCATATAGATTTGAGAGTACGGCAGCTGGAGGACCTTCTCAAGAGCATTACTGAAGCCACAGTCCCGAAAAGAAGAGTTTATCCTTCGAAACCGATCTAGTGGTATGATCAGATCAACAATCTCAAGAAGCTCTACCTGGCAGCTGCGAAGAGGCTGCGCTCGGCTATCAGCAAGGCCAAGAGTCTTGGAGCACTTTCGTCACGGAGCAACTAAAGAAAGATCCGTGGAGCATTCCTTACAAGTTGGCTTCTGGAAAAATTAAAGGTACAGGCAATGTCATAAGCTCCATCAAAACGGGATTTAATGATCAAGCAAGGCCCACAGACTTTAACGAAATAGCCGAGTTGATCTTAAATGAGTTTGTCTTGAGAGATGAATTGACACAAGATTCACCGGAACAAGCTCTGAGAAGGATGACCGGGGAAGACTGCGATGAGCCAAAAGGAATTGTCAAACACCTAACAAGGGAGGAGGTGGAAGAATACCTGATTGGTATTGACATTAGGAAAGCCCCTGGGCCTGATGGCATCCCGGGCATAACGATTAGAACGCTGGCGGTGATCATTTCAGACCGGCTCTGCAGGATCTTTAATGACTGCCTTCTGTTATCTTATTTTCCGACCAGATGGAAAGAGAGGGTTATCATAACCATCCCAAAATATGGCAAAAACCCGGAGGAGCTAAGCTCTATCAGACCAATCACCCTCCTACACATTTTGGGAAAGGCTCTCGAGTTCTATATAAGAAAGTAACTCTTCTTCTATTCAGAAGAAGAGCATTTTCACCATCATAACCAGTTTGGCTTTCTGAAGGATAAGGGCATCGAGCAAGCTTTAAGCAAATTCACCGGTCTAATAAAGAACAGTAACAATAGATACACCGCGGCCATCCTGTTAGACATTAAGGGTGCTTTGAACAAAGTATGGTGGCCATCCGTACTGTACTGCACGCTCTCAAGCCTAAAAGATTGCCTGGCCACTTGTTCCATCTTATTGTCTCATATTTCAAAGATAGACATGTCAAATTGGACATCGGACCTGACTCGGCTAGATCCATCATAAGTGAGGGTTGCCCCCAGGGCTCCAAATTGGGCCCTAATATGTAGAATCTGGTGGTGGACGACCTCTTGATTGAGTTTGACGTCCACCCAGACATGGAGATTATAGCGTTCGCGGACGATCTAGCGATAGTTGTAGGGGGCAACAGTCGGCCTGCTTTGCCTGCTAATGAGCCAAGCATTAGCGGTGGTGGACTTATGGGCGAGGGACAACAATCTCAAAATTTCAACTGAAAAGAACTGCTATCTCGCGTTTGGAAGGAAGCTAACGAGGAATCCCACGGTCAAGATTGGCCTCAAAAATATCAAAAGATCGAATCAAGCCAAATACTTAGGCATTCTGGTAGACGACAAATTGTCGTTTACAGCGCACATCAAAAGCATTGCGTCAAGGGCAAGGCCTTGTTTCAAACTCTGAAAAGATCGCTGAGCCGAGTCTATGCGGTTCCCGCGGACTCATTGCGGACTATTTTTTATGGGGCGGTGGTTCCGATATTATCATATGGGTTACAACTGTTCGAGGATAGAATTTCCCACGCCAAGAACTTACTTCAGCTTGAATCCTTGAGAGGGACCATCTCTCGCACCATACTAGGAGCTTACACTACTACGTCAACGGCGGCGGCTTCTGTTCTGGCAAAGATTCCTCCGATTGAGGACTTACTGTTTGAGATTTGAGATCTAAGAACTCATAGAAGAGGTGCAGATGCTGGTGCAGATGAGGTGCTGGTCAACAGATATGATAGGGATATCCCTGGAATACCGAGTCTACCCAAGAAAAGAATGAAGGAAGAACTTCGCAACAGAACTCTAAGTAGGTGGCAAGAAAATTGGGCTTCCGACTCGACTGGAAGAACGACCTTCGGCTTTGTCCCGGACATTATTGCGTTCCAGGAAGTACACATGAACTTTAACAGGAAGAGCGTTCAACTGTTGACTGATGTCAGAATTGGTAGACTGGATGATGCAAGATACTTGGCATGTAACAACAACGAAACAGACGACCCGGAACACAGAATATTCAGATGTTCAACTTTCATTCAGCAACGGGAAGAACTTAGGAACCGTGTGGGACCAGGATGGCCCTTCCGGATGGACCAATTATTGGCGAAGCTTGCACAACTGGATGAGATCAGTCTGCTGGGAAGCTTCGTTGCGGAAAGACTGGAGTAATCCGGCTGTTAGAGGGATTTTTGTTTTTCATTTTAGAGAACTTTTTAGTTCAGGTCAGTTAGTTTATATACTTTTTTGTCCTTTAAGCTAGAAAGATACCAATTAGTTTATATACTCTTTGTTTTTAAATTAGGAAATTTATTTAATCATTGCGTGTTAATTAAGTTCTCTTTTAAGAATTGTATTTCGCTGAACGATATTGGATTGGCACTGCGTAGAGTTCAAAAAAATTTTAGTGCACATTAAATTTCAAATAAGCTTTAGTTTTCAGGGGGCAATAAGGGACCGTTATTGGTACTTCCCGGACCACGGTTCATCTTGTGGGATCCACCCTCAACCTTTTTTTTTTTGTTTTGTTTAGCAGTACCAATCGAAGAGTCGGATAGCAATATTATTTGTCTTTAATAAATAAAGAAACTAGCAGAAGAAGCAAATTTTTCTTTTAAGATTACCTCGTTCAAGGTCCGATCTCTTCGATAAATTTTTGCCTTAATATTATTCAATTAATAATTAATTAATTAATAAGCATAGACCAAGAGGGGCACCGTCTGTCCCCTTCAGGGTCAGACGGTGGAGAGGGTTATGGTGGGACCCCTTTGCTTCTTCTTGTTCTTCTTATTCATTTCGATTTGATGGAATCCGCTGGCCAGGTCGAAGGTAGTAAAATACTGGCACTTCCTTAATTTATCTAAAAGGTCATTAATATTCGGTACCGGATACTTATCATCAACAGTTTTTTCGTTCAATTTTCGAAAGCCAATAACTACGCGCCATTTCTGCTTTCCAGACGCATCGGATTTCTTGGGTCCCACCCATATTGGCAAAGACCAGGGTGAATTGCTTGGTCTTATACTTTTTTGTTCTAACATCTTGTTAATTTGGCTATTGACTTCTTGTTTATGGATGACCGGATACCTGTAGGTTTTAGTGTACACTGGAATTTCGTCGTTTGTTCTGATTTTAAGTTTAATTTTATTCATGAACGTTAGTGGTGTATTTTCGTAGTAAAATACGCCCGAGAATTCCTGGCAAAGAGCAATAATTTTCGAACTCTCTTCGATATTTAAATGGGCTGTTCGAATTACTGATGGATCCAATTCGGTTGGTACTGAATCTTCAAAATTGTTTAATTCGATATTTTTAAATTCTTTTTTATTAAATTTTACCGCTTGAATTGGTTCAGAAATATCTAAAGTAATCGGGCTAGTTATTTTATTTAGCACTGTCGTCAGGGCATAGCCGTTCTTAGAAACTGTTAGACACGATGGAATCTCGCAATTTTGCAGTTTTTGATACGGGATGATAATCTCACCGTTACGGATGTTTGTCCTTATCTTAATGACTTGTTCTACACGTGGCGATACTGTACTAGAATGTACCTCAGGCTCGGTTCTATGAAAATGTAATTTAATCTTCACGTGTGGTGTGAATAAATAACCAGAATCAAAGTCTAAATTAGCTTGCAACCATTTCAGATTATCTAAGCCTATAAGACCATCAAAAACATTATGAAATTTAAATAGATAGAATTTTAATTTTTAACCTTGCGGCAAATTAAAAATTTTTGAAGATAGTAAAAATGCACTAAATTTGTGGACTGACTGTTGCTACAATAAAAGGATGTTCGACAATGTAATTTTGGAAAATTTTAAATGCTAAATTAGGATCAGTAAAAGACCTCGTCGATCCAGAATCGATTAGAAATTTTAAGTTATGTTCCGGGAATATCACATAAGATAGTTCACTAGAACTCGTTTCCTTCAAGAGAATAATAGGTCTTAGCTTTCGTTGTTGGTTATCGGGGTAGTCTGAAAATGTTCGTTTTCTTCTTTTTGAGATTTAATTTCATAATACTAAGAGCAATTGTTTCCTTGATCTCCATCGTAAAGATTTTGTGGTTCGGAGTAATTTTCCAACTGATAATCCTGATCGGATTCTTCGTGTGTGAAATGTGTGTAATCATGACTTGATAAATTTGTAGGATCAGCCTCCGCATTATACAATTCTTCGCAGACACATTTTGGAGGTTCATGTGGCCTATTGAAATTATTTGGCCTCACGTTACTTGTTTGTCTCGTGGATATGCTCATAGGGGTTGGTTGGTTGGTAGGAATTGTTGTTGCTGAGGATTTGGTTTGAAAAGGTTTGCGCTGTTTGGTTTTCTGAAAACTTGGATATTGGTTGAAATATGGGGCGGATTATTAAAGTTAGGTCTAATATTTATTGGTTGTGACGGAAAGTTTAATTTTAACCTAAATAAATTATTTGGAGAATGACTGTTAAAATTGCCAAATAGGTTTACAGGCGAATGTTTGAAAAACTATGATTAAACATATGTGGCCTGAATTTTGGCTGAACATTGATTTCGGGTTTCGAAAATGGTTTTGAATAGTTTTAGAAATATTTGGTGTTATGTTCCTGCATTACAGACTGCAATGCAGTGTATTCCCCAGCGGTTCTCTCAATCCTGATAAATATGTTTTTATGGCTAAATCGTTATATAGTTTGCGTTTGAGATGTTTTGCAGCATCATCTATTTCGTGAATGTTTACATAAGAACAGAGTAAACTTAGGTTTGGGCTTTCGTTAGGCATTTGACGAAGCATCACTAGATCACGATTTAGGCTGACTTCGTCGTGTTGATCAGCGATATGTCTATGTAGAGTTTCTTTGAGGTCATTCCATGTAGAGACGTTATGAATATTTATTACAATTCTAGCGTTCCCGGTTAGTTTACCAATCAAACAATTTAGGAGATAAACATTACGAAAGTTGTTGGTTCGTTGACTATATAAAAGTGATCGATTAAACTCTAACAAGTTGCCAGATATCTATTCAAATCATTTGGCGTTCCGTCAAATGTAGATACGCAATTAAGATATTCGGGTTTAAAATCGTTATTGCGATTAGTATTAGAATTGATAGGTTGTGAAGTTTGCATTTTATATCCGCTGTTACTGAAATTTTGAGTTCGATCGTTTAAATTAGAGCCTCTTAAAGGATTTACCGTCAAATTTTCAAATATATCTGACCATTCTTCAATCATTTAATTGTACTTATATTAGAGTGAAGATAAAATTGTGCCTTCTTTCAGGTAGATCCTGTAAGGTAGATTCTGTCAGATCAGATATTCCTTGCCGACACCCATCTTCCTTGCGAGGTTGAACTATACACTCCCAACGCTCTGTTAATTCTGTCCTTAGGGCCCGCCACAGGTTCTCAATTGAATGGGATACTTGATTTTTGAAGGGTCTCTCCAGTGTCGGTTGTGCCGAAAGTTCAAATTAACTTCGAATCCCCATTGAATCGTTAAATAAACTCGACGACACGATGCGCTCGATTTGGGAATCCTACCGACTGCGCCAGTTAACTTACCGAATACATGTCTCTTTTAAAAATTAATTTTATTACAAAAAATATTAAAATAGATGTTACATTTAAAGATCTAACTAACTGAACAAACTAAAAAAGTGAACTTGGAAAGAATACACTTGGGTTTATATTCCTCGTGAATTGTATATTCAGCGTTCTTGGGAAATCCGCTGACTTGGTACTGCATTGACTTGACTGCATAACTCATGCTTACCTGAGCGGAGTGGTTGTGGCCTCATCTTATTGGAATAACGTCTCATAGTTGATCTCCTAATGTTGAAGCTGAGGACTGAAAAACGTGCGCAACATTTCAATCATCAGTCTCTTTATTACAGTAATATTCACTGCAAATAATTGTAGAGTAGTCCCGGCAATTATTCCTCAAACAAGCCGCACATTGTGTCTTAGATTGTCTCCTTATTTTAGCAGGACATATTTTGCAGTTTCCTCTGTATGCACTGGAATTTGTGCCTGATTTGGCACACGAGTTTCCGTCGTTTATGCATAAGTAGTCCCTTATTTTTTTGAGTCTTCTCGGAAGGTACTATTTTATCTACGGTGGCCATCCTTGCTCTTCTCTCCACATACTTTTTTTATAATTACTTTATTTACCCTCAAAATAGCCATGGCGTTTATTATATAATTTTTTCGACGTCGGGTGTGCGTAAACTATTCGACGTTTACGCTTCGATTAAAACAAATGGTATCTGTACGTTACGGACCGCACGCAGGAAGGGGGCCCTTGATACATATCAAGAGCAGTCGGTGGTTAATAGAGTCAACTTGGTGCGCTTAATTCTTTAAACTACATGGGGTCTGTAATATTATTCAGGGAGATATTGTTAAACGTCATAGTAGGGAATATGTGGTGCTGAAGCATTCTCTTACAAACGATATGGGAAAAAACCAAACCAATCCTTGTGACCTCTAGAAGTACGGTCAAAAAACTAGAGTAAATTTTTTTGCTCATTTAATTATTAATCCCTTTTTTAATAATCGTGGAATATACGTGGGGATGGCACAGTGTGCAGGGAGCGAATGGAAATGTTAGAGGTTTTCCGAAGATTTTATTCAAAGTTATATGAGGATCACTGAATAACAAGTGGCTGATATCCTGGTGGAGAAAGTGACAAAAGCTGTAGACTCGATAAAAAATGGCAAAGCTTCAGGAAAGGATAGTATAACTAATGAGATGTTAAAAGCTGGTAGTCAGACAAAATTATACTCAAAATGCCTCAACGAACAATGAAAGAAAAATGCAGAAGTGATTCCTTTACATAAAAATAAAGCACAGGAAGATTTAAAGAACTACAGTCCAATAAGCCTCCTACCAGTGGTGTACAAAGTTTTTATAAGATAATATCCAAAAGAATACTAAGAAAACTTAATGACGCACAACCAAGAGAGAAAGTAGGATTCAGAAGTGGATTCAGTACAATGGATCACATTCAGGTTGTACAACAAGTCATAGTCAAGTCACACAACGAATAAAATATGAACTATATTAACTATAAAGTAACTATTTATATATATATATATATATATATATATATATATATATATATATATATATATATATATATATATATATATATATATATATATATATATATATTTATATATTTATAGTTTTGAAGTATTCACCGAGATATCGATGCCACAATGGAGGGGAATTTGTTTAACAGTCGTTAAATCAAGGCTCATATTTTTGTAAATTTCTTAAATTTTTGTATAAAAGTTTATATAAAACAAGTTTAATATACACTTAACAAAATGACAACAATCCGATCCCTTTATGAATTAGTTATCTCTGCCATTAGAGTGTAGATGTAGAGCCCATTAATGTAGAATTTAAACTCATTTTTTTACGAAATAACAACATATTCCTTTTGTGGATCAGACCTTGACGTGGTAAAGGGGTTTGAGCAGGGCAATGAAGTGTTGAGCTATGCCATCTGGAGTCTATGCTCCTGCGAGGGTCATCCCTGGCGGAGAGGTCAAGGTAGAGGCCTCAGACTAACATGATCCAAAATCTGGGAACCCGCAAACCCGTAAGCAGCGTGGCAGATTACAGTCCATAACCTTCAACATGGTATTTCAATATGACAATACAGCCTCGAACACGGCCCTCATTCCCCGGAGGCCAAGCGGCAACTACCTACGTCAGCGGGAAGACCTGCCCCAAGGCAGAGGCTGATAAGAATCACCGGGTTAGATCAGGCTGCCATTGCACTTTTGACATTGCTACCCTTAATATACGGACTATGAAAACGGAGGCCCGATTGCAATAACTGTTAATCCAACTTGACAACATACATTGGGATATTACTGGCCTCTGTGAAATACGAAGAAAGGGCGAAGAGTTAATTAAACTGAAATCTACTGGACACGTACTCTACGAGGGATCCGATTCCCCCGGATTCCTCATCAATCGAAAGCTGAAGAACAGTGTAGTAAAATTTGAAAGTACATCTGACCGACTAGTCCAATGTGTCATTCAGCTGAATAAAAAGTTTAGACTTCAAATCGTTCAAGCTTGTGCACCAACTATAAGCCATAGGGAGGAGGAAATTGGGGATTTTTATGATAATGTGGCCCAGCTTTTATACAAGTAGAAATGTAGGTATGAAATCCTGATGGGTGACTTTAATGCCAGAATTGGAACAACAAGAACTGGTGAAAATGCAACTGGCCCATTTGTAACTGGTAAGCGAGATAATAAAGGTGACATATTGGTTGATTTTGCTGAAAGACAAGAACTTTATATTATGAATTATTTCTATAAAAAAATATCAGCAGAAAATGAATATGAAAAAGTCCATCTGGACTGACTGAAGTGAAATTGATTACATCGTGACCAACTGTAAAACAATATTTTGCAGTTGTACTGTCCTAAAACAATGTTAAGTGACCACCGAATGGTACGAGCAAAAGTTTAGATTAACTGTCGAAGAAAACGAGAAATAATGGAAAGGGCAAAGTGGATTCTGGAGATTGATGGAGAGGGGCAGCGATTTTGAGATTACTTTATCGAACCACTTTGCTGTGTTATAAGATCCGGAGGAGATCGATATATCAGTTCAATATGTAGAGATCACTAACAATGTGCTTCAAACGGAGCCTTCAATAGCACCAGAAGAAAAAGGTCGCAAACAGACAAAAATATCCAGTGAAACCATTGATTTAATGAGCAAACGATGGACAATGAGAAATTCAGGGAGTAATTTTGGCAGGGTCGAATACTCTGAGCTCTGCAAAACTATAAGAAAACGTATCAGAGAGGACACGTGCCGGTTAACATAAAGCTAGTGCAAAAAAGCCATGGAAGAAAACAAACGAATTAACAAGGCTAAACAGAAACCGACAAAGAAAGGAATGCAAATGTATGCCTTAATGCGTGTGGATGGCACAATGTGCAGGACGCGTACGCAAATGTTAGAGATTAGAAAATTTTATTCCCAGTTTTATGAAGATGAGAAACAATCAATGAGAACAATATCCACAGAAGAATAAATGCCAGATAGCCTAGTGGAGGAAGTAACAAACGCTATAGAATCGATGAAAAACGGCAAGATTCCAGGAGATGACAGTGTAACAGCCGAAATGCTACAAGCTGGTGGTCGGACGTTACATAAAACACTGGCAAAATTATACTCAAAATGCCTCAAGGAACAAAATGTACCAGATTTATGGAAAAATGCAGAAGTGATCCTTTTACATAAAAAAGGAGCACAGGAAGTTTTAAAGAACTACTGTCTAATAAGTCTCCTATCAGTAATGTACAAAGTTTTCACTAAGATAATATCTAAAGGAATATAAACAAAAACTGAATAACGCACAATCAAGAGAACAGGCAGGATTCAGAAGTGGATTCAGAACAATGGATCACATCCAGGTTGTGCACTCTGTCATAATTTTTTTTATCGACTACGAAAAAGCATTGGACTCCATCTCAAAGCATGCCATAATGGATGCTGAGAAAGGGGGTAGACAAACCATATGTAAACCTATTAGGATCGATATATGATGGAGCTACAACGACAATTCACCTTGATGGTCTTGAAGTGGTAATTAATGTAGAACAATGTGTACGGCAGGGTGACGCAATATCGCCTATTCTTTTCTCGGCTGGCCTTGAAGAGGTATTCTGAAAACTGAATTGGAAACATGGATGGTGTAAAGATCACCGGTGCAAACCTAAACCATCTTATATTTGCAGGTTCTCCTTTCACAAGACCCAGAGGAGCTACGAAGACGCATTCAAGAGCTGCAAAGGGCTGGTGAACCGTTTGGCTTAAAAATAATCCTGAAAAAGAGTCAGGTTATGTTCAATAAATTCGCTCAGAATAAAAGAATTTTAGTTTTAAGAAGGTATTTGGAGACTATGGACTACTTTATATATCTTGAGCAGAGGATTTCAATGGAGAGTGATACCGCCCGGGAGGTGGAACGACGTGTTAAATGTGGCTGGCAGGCATTTGGCAGGCTCAACATAGTGTTTAAGAGCAGACTCCCACTTTGCTTGAAAAGAAAAGTCTTCGATCAGGGCGTCTACCCATTATGACATACGGAAGTGAAAGCTGAATACTCACATCACAATCAATTCAAGAACTTCAGAACAACAGATGTTGAAAATGACCTATATTTATCTCAATATACCCTGTAATTATTTTCTTCATAGAAGATCTTATCCTGCCGAAAATACCAGGCTTATTTTTGATATAATCACAAGCAGTAAATACACGTTGCGGCAATTCTTCTACAGTGCCAATCGGGATAGCATAGACCAATGCCTTCAAATATCCCCACAGAATGTAATCGTAAGGATTTAAATTTGGGGAACGTAGAGGCCAATGCAATGGTCCAATACGTCCTATCCATCGTCTTGGATATAACCGATCTAAATGCGCTCTTACATTTACAGAGAAATTAGGCGGAGCCCGATCGTGCATAAAAAACATATCTGAACTTATATGGTACATCTTCCATTAGGTTCAGCAAATGGTTTTCCAAGATGTGCAAATACTGTTGTCCATTTAAACGGTTGGAAACATAAACGGTCCAATCAAAAAATTCTCTAGTATGCCTGCCCAGGTATTGCCAGAAAACTTGTCCATTCAATCAGAAGCATTCATACAGTGAGGACGTATTTCCTGCGCTCCCATTGGCTAATGTGTTCTGATACTATCCAAGTGCAGCTACACGTGGCATCGAATAAAGAATATTCCGGAAATAGGTTGTTTCTTTAGAAACGATCTATTTTCCAAAGTTTTTAGTGCGGATTATATCGCTTCAGTGCGATACGAGTGAAGTGGAGAGTGTTGGATATATTTTCGACGACAGGTTTTCCTCGACGATCCTGGCCGGTAAGTGATAGGATAGTCTTTGGGCATAAAACTAGCATAAATAATATCTTAAGGCATTTAAATTTTCAATACAGCGCCTTATGCGCTGCTTTTGTCTATTTTCATTGCTTTTTATATTTTATTGTGATCATTGTTTGGCATAAATGGCATTCGTGTTACCGGGTCCGTCCAACGGGCCCGATGACGTCATCATGGCCCTTCAGGCTGAGTTAGCGCAGGCCCGTAGTGACAATCACGGGTTAAACGAGACGATATTTGAGCTAAAGGAGCTCATCAAGCAGCTAAAGGACCAGGTGGCTTCGCTTAATGCGAAAGTCGATAACCTGGAAAGGACAGAGACCGCCCGCACCAACGGGACGGAAAATTCTACTCGAAAAGAGACCGCCAGCACCAAAGGGTCGGCAAAAATATTAAAAAAGGAGACTGGCCGCACCAACGGGCTGGCGCCTAAAGAAGATAAAGAGACGGCCTGCATCAAACAGCAGGATGTAAAGAAAACAATCACTGGCGACGGGAAATTGAGCGATGCCGATTTCCCTCCATTGAAATCGCCAAAAGACGCCAAATCGATGAATAAAATTCCTGTGGTATCCAGAATGGAACAGGAAGAAAGTGAAGGTGAAGTTGTCTCCATCGGCGGAGACTCTTCAGACTCTGATTTCGAGGTCAGCACTGGCAGAAAAAGGCGCTGTACCAAGCGGAATAGGCCGTCCTCTGAGGAAGAGAGGCAGCCAGAACAGGCAACGAAGAAAAGACCCGTCGGAGAGGCGGGCCCCAGCACAACACCAACCCCGGTAGCCAAAGAGGCCACCGCAAAGAAAATACCGGTAGCGAAGACCGAAAAAGTCCCGCCGGTGATACTACGCAGCAAAGCGCAGTACATGAAGGTGATGACCTTTATACTAAAAGAGAAAATCGGCACTGACAAGGCGCTGAATCGCCCGGAAGGGGTCAAGATTCAGCCTAGAACGTCAACCGATTACAGGAAATTGACGGCGTTCTTGGATGGGAAAAAAATTCCCTATCACACGTTCTGCACAAGAGACGAAAAGCAGCTCCATGTCCTGCTCCGCAACATCGTGGAAACGGTCACGGAGGACGAGGTCAGAGAAGAGCTCGTCGAACTAGGGTTCACCCCATCCAAAGTCCAGAGATGGAGAAATAAGAAGGGACCACTAGCAATGGTACACGTCATCCTCCCCAAGTCACAAAAGGGGATATATAACGTAAAGTTTCTGGTGCACCAGAAAATCAAAGTGGAGAATGTACGATCCAACGGTGAGACCTCGCAGTGCTTCAACTGCCAGGTCTATGGGCACACGGCCAAGAAGAGCAACGCCCCACCAAAATGCATGAGGTGTTCGATGAATCACGCCTCAAAAGATTGCAAAAAGCCGAGGAACACTCCGGCTAAATGCGTTAATTGCGGTGGTCCTCACCCAGCAAACGCGAAAACTTGCCCCAGGAAACCCCCGAACAGGTTGGAGGGCAAGAAAGCACAGGAAACCGCTCCGGTCAAAACTCCGCCGAAGATTCCACCCCCTACATTCGTCTGGGGGACCCAAACCAACAGGAAAACCCCGGTCGAGGCGACGGTCGCCCCGACACAGGCCACTCTTCCAAAAATCCAGTTGCCGGACTTCTCCGCAATGATGGAGAACATGATGCGTCAGATGGCTGCCATGGTACAGCAGCAACTGAACGCAGCTTTAGCCAAGTACCAAACCGCCAATGAACAATAAAGATTCATTGCGCGTCGTGACATGGAATTCCAACTCCCTGAACGGGAAAAAGTTGGAATTAACGGCGTTTCTAGAAGACCACGGCATCGACGTAGCCCTGATTCAGAAAACTTTCCTCAAGCCGAGCCAACGGTTCGGCGTGAGGAACTTTTGCTGCTACAGGGAGGATCGTCTCGGCGGAGCGAAGGGTGGCCTGACGATTCTCGTCAAGAGAGGAATCAGACACAACCTTTTGCCTCCGACGGGCTTTACTTCCTCAGAGGTGATGTCGGTGCAAGTGGCTCTAGAAGGTAGTCCCGTAACCCTATCTTCATGGTATCAGAGAACCTGCAACAACTTCGATTCAGGTGAAGTGAGCAGGCTCCTGACTAACAACACTCCAGTCATCATTGGAGGGGACTATAACGCTCATAACCAAGTGTGGGGTTCGAGATGGATAAACAAGAGGGGTGCTGACCTGTTACCTATGGCGGATAGATACGGGCTGAACCTGCTTGTCCCGGACGAACCATCCCGTCTCGACAGCTTCCTAGATTTCTTCATCGTGAGAAATCTAACGAATCATTGCACCGTCCAGGTTGTTCACGAGCTTACGTCGGATCATTACCCGGTCATTCTAACCATAGGTACCAAGGTGGACACCTTCCCACCGCGAAAGGTATCTAACATCAGCTGGAGCAAATTCCAAGAGCATTTGCAAAACAGCGGGCCCAACCCGCGCATTGATAACGTTCAGCAGCTAGAGGATGCGGTCGAGAAACTAACCAAAGATATAATAGAAGCCACGAAAGTGGCTACTAGCTTCAAGACGGACCCTTCTCGGACCACCTTAGACATTCCGTCCGAGGTAAAAGAGAAGATCCGTCTGAAAAACAGACTATACAGACGCTATCGACTGACTGGCGACCCTGAGCTCGGGCGACGAAGCCAAAAGGGAGTCCTTACAGGCTCTCAGAGAGTTCAGGATTGACAGATGGGACGATTTTCTAGCGTCAATCGACAGGGCCGATCGATCGATTTGGAAAACGGCCAATCACTTGGTGGGAAAGGCGAGAGCGCCGATTCCTCCCCTGAGGACGGGTGATACTCACGCCGTCACGGGGGCGGAAAAAGCGGAGCTCTTCGCCGTGACCTACCAAAAGCAGATGACCTCTCTTCGGCCTTCAGCCGAAAAGAGGACTAAAGTTGAACAGTTTAGGAAAGAAATTCTATCTTACCAAGGAACTCCTAATCCTGGCTACTTGATCAGCCAAATAGTCTCGCCGAAGATAATACACAATATTATCCGAGGTTTGAAATCTAGAAAAGTTCCTGGTCGCGACCGTATCTCTCCGATGCAGCTGAAACGGCTACCAAACAAGCAAATAGCCCAGTTGGCAAATATTGTCAACGCTTCTTTCAGACTTCAGCACTTTCCAGCTATATGGAAACATGCCCAAATCATAGTAATCCTGAAAAAAGGAAAAAGCCCAAGAGAGCCAAGTAGCTATAGACCCATTAGCTTGCTTAGCGCACTCGGCAAGATCGTCGAGAGGGCGATTTTACATGCTCTCAACTTCGTTCTTGCCGACAAGAACATACTGCCGGACGAACAGCTCGGTTTCCGAAGGGGGCATGCGGCCGTCCACCAGGCGGCATGGCTCGCGACGGAAATCAGGCAGGGTTTCGGTGGCAGGCGCCATACGGGAGCCGTCTTCTTAGACCTCTCGCAAGCCTTCGACAGAGTCTGGCATCTCGGACTCATAGTCAAGATGCTCAGGCTGGGTATACCAACAGACCTAGTCAAGCTATTGGCATCGTTCCTGACTGGACGCACTTTCCAAGTGCTCGTCGATGGTACTTTGTCTTTAGTCCAGCGAATCGAAGCGGGAGTACCGCAAGGATCCTCTCTTGCCCCAGTAATCTTCAACGTCTACATGGCGGACTTTCCTAAAATTCCGCATGTAAAGACTGCATTCTATGCTGACGATACCGCTTTTTATACGTCAGCCCCCGGGACCTGGCTGATCACATCCAGGCTCCAAAGGCAGACGTTAAAAGCCCTAAAATGGCTAGCCTACTGGAGGTTAGCAATAAATCGCAGCAAAACCCAGGCTGTCCTCTTCACAAGAAGACAGCCGATAATCAGACAGAATATCCGCATCTACGGAGTCCCCATCAAATGGGCCAGATCGGCACACTACCTGGGCCTTGAGTTCGACAAGGCCCTCACGTGGGTGCCGCACCTAAAGAAGGTAACCGGGAAAGCAAGAGCCATGGCTCGTCTGCTTTACCCCCTAATGAACGGCAAAAGTAAGCTCTCGCTGAACATCCGAATAACCCTGTATAAAATCATGGTCCGATCCGTCCTCACCTACGGATCTCAGGCCTGGTTCCCGTACCTCCCCCCAACGTCGATTGCAATTCTGCAATCGTTCCAGTCACGTGTTCTTCGCACATTAGTAGGTGCCCCATGGTTTGTAAGGAATGCGCAAATCCATCGGGAAACTGACACACCAGAGCTTCAGACATTCCTGTCCAGACTTCTGGACAAATTCCTAGCGACGGCGTCCCTTTCGGACAATCCGCTAATCAGAGCCACGGCAGCCTCATTGCCGGCCGTTGCCCCAGTATGACCATCCTCTTCGGTCATCACCTCCATGCCTAAAGGACGGCAGCTAAAACCCTTCGAACAAGCGACATTGTCGTGACGTTCGAAAAAATCAGCGAATACAAGTCAGGGCTTTCGGGTCAACTTAACCTCCAGGACAAGTAGTAGTAGTAAAACTTGTCCTGATGCCCCTATTCGAAAAATTCAAGTAGATTTTCTTCCTCTAACACATGAGTATTGAGAAAAATAAAAATTCCATTGCGTGTGAACATAGCTTCGCCTGTAAAGAGAATATTCTGTACAAAATTTTTATTTAAACTTTTATTGCTTCCTTAACCATTGACTAAACTGGATACTTTGTGACATATTACCAGGATTTCAAGGTTTCTACAAATAATATGGAGAGAGCGCTTGCTCTCTAATAATTTCTGCATTCTTGAACAGCAATTCATCTGTCAGTTATTCCTGGGTTTTCTGCTACATTTTTTAAAAATCGTTCTTCATTTTCTACAGTTTTTTTTGCTCCGGCTTTGTCCACAATAACGTTTGGAAGGCATGAAAGATCCCTTTTCGCATAATCTTCTATGCAGGTTTGTAAATGTTTCTATACAAGGAAGTCCTCTTCCGGGAAAAGTATCTGCATACAATCTAGCATCACATGCGTTTCCATTCGCCTTCCCGTACATAAAATGCATATTCGCCATTTCTTCGAATAATAGGCCATTTTGCAGTTTAAAAATTAAAAATCTAGACTTTATTGCAAAAATTGTTCAGTTTTACGAAATGCCAAAGACTAAGATTAACAGTGATAGCCGCCTAATAATTAATAATTTAATTATCAAGATGCATTTCAATATCCATGTAATCGTGCATCAGTTTAGAATAAATCCGTTTGCTCGAAAACGGTCTATTCTAATGATATGAAATAAGAGAGGAGGATTTTTTGCCTAAAAATTATAGCGATTCAATAATTTGATTTAAAAAATTAAAAAACTCTACAAACAAAAAAGTTATGGCAGCATTTAACAAAGAGACGCCCCTGACTAAAATATTCAATTATTAAACACAAAAAATGTTTTTTCATTCCAACTTATTTATAAGTATATTATTTATATATACTTATAAATAAGTATATTATTTATTATATATTATATAAGCATATTATTATAGTATATTATATAGTATATAGTATATATATATATATATATATATATATATATATATATATATATATATATATATATATATATATATATATATATATATATATATATATATATATATATATAGTATATTAATTATAGTATACAGAATTTCATGACTTATAGAAGTATTTAAGAAGCAATTTTTGGGACATATATATATATGTATATATATATATATATATATATATATATATATATATATATATATATATATATATATATATATATATATTTATATATATATATATATATATATATATATATATATATATATATATATATATATATATATATGTATATATATATATATATATATATATATATATATATATATATATATATATATATATATATATATTTTAGACTATTAGTCCGGGAGTACATCCGATCGTTTGTGTCCCGTCTGTTGGGAACGTTGTTGTTGAGACTGAAAATCTTAAGTCTTCAGCAGACGTTTCGCCAAGGTCACACTTGGAATTCTCAATTTCTCTGTCTTTTCAGACAAGCATTGCGAAGTGTGACCTTGGCAAAACGTCTGCACGTTCCCAAAAAACGGGACACAAACGATCGGATGTACTCCGCGAAACACCATCCAAAGTCCATCCGCGAAACACTATCCTAAAAGTATACATGGTATTAGGCGGAATATAAACAATTACTATATTCATAATTATATAGAGGATATTTTAGAAAATATTCCGTTTTCAAAAAAAATTGAATAATGTTTATTGCAAATAATCAAAAAACCAAAAAGTGTAATTCTCTAAAACTGCCTAGTGTATATAATTACCGTAGATTAGCACTTTGTAATATGACCCTTATTCTTAATTAATGATTGACATTATTCCTTAATTTTGCAATTGAGAAGTCAAAAGGAAATTTTATGCATCTATTACGAATGCTAATAAATAGTTACTATGTGTAAGAGTTAAATGCCATAAAATATATTAATCAGGTCAGTAAACCTCGCCTAAGGTACTGGACGGGTCACGGGTGGTGGATAGTGAAAGTTAATAAAAAATTAAATCCCCTTAGCGTCTGACTTAAATCAAGCCGTTAACCCCTCCAGTCTTAACCTCCGAACCGTCATAGTTCAAACCTTTAATTCAAAGTACAAGATGAAGCGTTCTAGTAATTACAAAATTACCCCAGGAGGTAGACAATCCTCTGCCAGCTTTGCTGGTACAACCGGACTTTCGGATTCTGGGGCGTCCGGGCTTAAACGCAAAATATTTCAGAAGGAGTCGGAGACCTCTGGCCAACGTCTGAAACCGAAAACAAAAACTTTCTTTGGAACGGTAAATATCAATTCTCTCCTGCGTCCAGGAAAACTACACGAATTGGGGCGAACATTAAATCAGCAAAAAATCCAAATTTTAGCTTTGTAAGAAACCAGATTGACAGAAGATAACACCTTGGAATTTGGCAACTACAGACTTTTTAAAAGTAAAGCGGACAAAAGAATACTCAAAAATACACCACATCTCGGTGTTGCTTTCGCTCTCTCAAGAAACATTCTTGGTTCTATAACAAATGTCCAGCCAATAAATAACCGACTTATGACTCTATCCCTCAAGTGTGCTAACAAAAACTATACATTAATCAATGCACACCTCCCAGTTAACGAAGAAAATAAATCTAATCCTGAAAAAGTAAATAAGTCCTGGGAAATTCTGGAAAAGACTATCTCTAAAATTCCCTCTAACCATGTAAAAATCCTATTGGGTGATTCAACGCCCAACTAGGGAAAGAAAATAGTACAGGAAAACAGTCGGCAGTTTTCCCGCTTATAAATGGACTAACCATAATGGTAGAAGATTGGTTGAACTATGTTCGCAGTTTAATCTAAAAATAATGTCAACCCATTTTAAGAAGAAAATAACAACACAAAAGACCTGGAGGTACCCAGACCAGCAGGTACCCCCAAACACGTACATGGGTGAATTTCAAATTGACCATGTTGCCATTTCGTACCCCTATTATAAAGAGATTTTGAATGTTCAAGTCAGGAACGGAGCTAATATAGACACGGATCACTACTTGACTAGAATTAAACTTAGCTTAAAACCTCGAAAACTTATTCAAAAGAGGCTGCTAATACCAAAGTTTGACCCAACGAAAATAAAACCAGCCCTAATAGAAGAGCTTGATAAACAACCAGCACAGAACTGGCAAGAATTGAAACAAAAAATGATTAAAACAGCCTTAAAGTTGGCCCCTTTACAAAAACGTAGAAAATATCCGTGGCGGGATGAAGTTTGCGAGCAAGCAGTATTAAGCCGAAGTAAAGCGTTCAAAGATTGGAACAATCAAAAAACAGCAATAAACTATAACATCTTTTTGGAAGTAAGAAAAGAAACATCGAAGCTAGTTAGAGAAACTAAAAGAAAATATGAGAACAATCAACTTATTGAAATAGAAAAAGATTTCCAAAAAACTAACACCCGAAACTTTTATAAAACATTTAAAACTAAATTAATAGGCTATCAACCGCAAAGTCTTTGCTTCCAAAAGGAAAACGGACAATCAGCTCTAAATAACCAAGACAATTGCAAAGAACTTGCGAAATATTTTGAACAACTACTAAACTGTTCTGAGCCCGCAAACAAATTACCAACACTAAACCTTAAACAAACAAACCCAGATTCATTACCACCGAATGAAGATAAAATAATTAGGCAAATCAAGCGGCTGAAAAATGACAAAGCTTCTGGTGAAGATGGAATCACTGCTGAACTTTTGAAATCCGCTGGTCCAGGTACAATCAAGGAAATAACCACAATTCTACAAGAAGTTTGGCGAACCGAACGGATTCCGGAAGATTGGAAAGATGCTCTAATCCATCCACTATATAAGAAAGGAGATAGAACGGATGTAAACAACTATAGAGGGATATCTCTTCTCCCAGTTTGTTACAAGATTCTATCTCAATGTCTACTAGACAGAGCACAGGGACAGTTAGAACCTAACATTAGTGAATATCAAGCAGGTTTCGACCGGGCAGATCCTAGCCTGAACAGATTCTGAATCTCAAGTTGATTCTAAGACATCAAAAAGTGTACATTAAAAATCTCGTCTGTACATTTGTGGATTTTAAAAAAGCATATCATTCTATTGACCGCGAATCTTTATTTCGAATCTTGAAAGAACAAGGACTAGATCTGAAAACGCTGGCAATCATTAAAGCAACGTTAACTAACACATGGTCAAAAGTTAAATTCATGGGGGACATCTCAGAGCCCTTCGAAATTAAAACTGGAGTGAGACAAAGGGATGGACTCTCGCCACTCATATTTAACTGGGTTCTAGAAAAAATAATAAAGGAGTGGCGTGAAAAAAAATCGGCCCTGAATATTGACCAGCCCATTAAACTGGGGAGAACCAACCTCAAAATGGATTGTCTGGCATTTTCTGATGATCCAGCAGTTTTAGCTCAAGATGTATTTACGGCACAGAAACAGATTGAAAGAAACAGCAGAAAATGTAGGACTCCAAATTTCCTTTGAAAAGACACAATACATGACCTGCAACAGACTAAGAACACCATTTCTAAAAAACAAAATATGGTAAAATTCTCTCAATTTAGAGAGTCTCTCAATTTAAATATTTGGGTGAAATAATCATGGAAAATGGGTTGGAAAAAGCGGCCAATAAGGGTAGATGTCAAAAAATGGAAACGGCATTAAGACTTACACAAAATATTTACAACAAAAAATGCCTATCTAAAAACTCAAAACTGAGACATTACAACACAGTTATTAAGCCAGAATGTCTATATGCTGCAGAAACGCTCATTTTAAATAGAAAGAGGGACATCGAGGACATTGAAAAGAAGGAAAGAAGGAAAGAAAAATCATAAGAAAAATCCTAGGCCCCAAACAAACAAATAGCACAACATACCGACTTCGAGAAAACCAAGAAATCAAACAATACACAGATATACATAGCGATATGAGAAAAAGAAGACTTAAGTTTTACGGACACATAAAACGGATGAATCTGAGTAGGTTAACTAGACAAATAACCGAATTTTATGAAAATAGGGGTAGTAAAGTAGAAATAATTAAATGGATTGCTGCAATTAAAGAGGACCTAAGATCAGCAAATATTACACAAAGTGAAATTCAGGATAGAGGTTGTTTCAGACACAAGGTTAACGTTTGGAAGGTTGGCCAGAGAGAAAAATGTAGGAAGACTGGAACAACTTCTGACGAAAGGAAAAAAGCTCATAGCGAAAGAATGAAATTAGTATGGGCGCAAAGGAAGGCTAACAACAACAAGCGCCTCTAATTGTACTTCTCGTGGTCCACCAGGGCCAATACGTGAATAATAATAATAATAAAATATTAATCAGGCTGGGCCACTCTAGTTTTATTGGCATCCTGGGTGTGTATGTGTATGTGTATGTTTATGTGTATGTGTATGTGTATATGTATATATATATATATATATATATATATATATATATATATATATATATATATATATATATATATATATATATATATGTGTATATATGTATATATATGTATATATATACATATATATATATATATATATATATATATATATATATATATATATATATATATATATATATATATACATATATATATATATATATATATATATATATATATATATATATATATATATATATATATATATATATATATATATAACAGGTATTCCATTAAGAGGTTTCGAATGTTGGTAACGAATAAAAGAACAATTAAGAAATAAAAGAAACGTTTCATAACATACCTGAAAGTTATTTATGGCAGTGCGAAGCCGGATAGTGTACAACGTGGAATACAACATCTGTCAAATGACCGCCACGACTTCTCTGGCCGCTCACAATTCTTTTGTTGAAATTCTCGATTAGTGCTGAACACATTTGCGGAGTTATGTCATGAATTATTCGCCTAATTTCTTCTTTCAACTGTTGAACGGTTTCCGGATTATTTTCGTAAGCTCTGCTCTTCACATAGCCCCACAAAAAATAGTCTAGCGACGTCAAGTTGTCTGACTTTGGTGGCCAATTTACGTCCCCATTCCGGGAGATCAGCCTCTCCTGTCCTTACAAAATTCAGCTAACACAGGAGCTAAAGCCAGCCGACCATGGGAAACGCCGTGCATTTGCCAATTGGATCCTACAGATGAAGGCAAATGACAATAATGTTTGCGATAAAATCATTTTCATTAATGAGGCTCATTTACACTTAAACGGTTACATAAATAAACAAAATTGTCGCATCTGGGGTAATGAAAATCCTAGAGAAATCCCCGAAATCCCGATGCATGCTCAACGTGTCACAGTTTGGTGCGGTTTTTGGGCTGAGGGTATCATTGGACTGAATTTTTTGAAGATGAAGATGAACGAGCTGTTACAGTACACGGAGATCGATACCGAACGATGATTGATGTTTTTTTATGGGATCAAATAATGGACAGGGATTGAGGAGAATATGTGGTTCCAACAAGATGGTGCGACATGTCATAAAGCACGTGAAACATTGACTTTATTGCGTACACAGTTTGGAGGGAGGCTGATCTCCCGGAATGGGGACGTAAATTGGCCACCAGGGTCATGCGACTTGACACCGCTAGACTAATTTTTGTTTTTTTTTGGATTGGTCGAAGTGGGCCACATGCATGGCCGGCTCGATCCCCGGACTTAAACCCCCTGGCTTATTTCTTCTGGAGATATCTGAAGTCATTAGTTTACGCTACTCCATTGAAGAATTTGGATGATTTGCGAAATCGGATAATTGCTGGCTGTAACTCAATTAGAAACGACCCTGGTGTATTTGAAAGAGTTCGGCAATCAATGACGAGAAGATTGAATGCTTGTATCAAGGCTGGAGGAAGTCATTTCGAACATTTATTGTAGATTGAGCAACTTTACATGTATTTTTTTATGATATTTTGTCGTAACTTCGCGAATAAAGAAGTGGGGGGGAGTTTTACCTATTTAGATAAAAAGTCGTCTAATGTCCGTTTGCCTAAACCGATTTTCCTCAATTTGGATTCATTTAAAAGGCAATTGCCTGGACAATCAGATAATCTGGGAGATAAATTATTTAGTTTATAAATGAAACCGCGAGGTGGCGTTACATTCAACAATAGTTTTTTTGAAGTTTTGTTCAGTTTTTTCAAATGAAATGGTACAGCTTTTATTACATGGCTAGAAAGGTAATTTAAAGAGGAATCATCCAGTGAAAACCCGAAATCGATATCTCTGACATGTCAAGAGATATTTCGATTTTTCTGATATTCGATAAACTGATTTTTTTAGTTTGAGTTGAGTTTCATTTATAAACTAAATAATTTATCTCCCAGATTATCTGATTGTCCCAGCAATTGCCTTTTAAATGAATCCAAATTGAAGAAAATCGGTTTAGGCAAACGGACATTAGACGACTTTTTATCTAAATAGGTAAAACTCCCCCCCACCTCTATTCGTGAAATTACGACAAAATGTCATAAAACAAAGTTGTAGGAGACAGTTTGCTAATTATAACTGAGAATTTTTCTTACTCGGTTAACACTTGAAAATACACAAAAAAAAGATTTTTAAAAATGTTTAGCTCGTCACGCCCTCCTGCGGTCGTTTTAGAAGCTTAAAAAATTTTTGGTGAATTTCTCATGATCATTTTTAGTACAATTTTTTTTCCCCAAAGCTGTGGGATAAATAGTTTTCAAGATACGGCCAGAATCCATCCTTAATGGGACACCTGGTATATATATATATATATATATATATATATATATATATATATATATATATATATATATATATATATATATATATATATATATATATATATATATATATATATATTTACATCCTTCTATCAATTCTGACCCAACATACAAATCACACTTTTCCGTATCATCTAAATAGTTTATAAATATAAAGGAAAGAGAAAAAAATAAATGACAAATTTAGAAGTATATGTGGGGTAAGAGAGCCTATTTTCTAATATATACTCTAATATTTTAGAAATGCAAAAATTTATATATTTATATATTCTTATAAAGATCTTGAACCAGTATATTTTGCATACTAATTTGAATCAAAATATACAATTTTATGCAGTTTACCGACACTTCCTGAACCATTCCAGCGTTGCCATGATTTCTGACCTATGATTGGTCACTCTGCAATTTTGTACGTTTCATAAATAGATTTAATATTCGTTTTGTCTTGTCAAAAAGTTATATATAACCAATTTATAAGAACATGTGTTTTGTCAAAGTTATTTAATAAAAATAAAAAAAATAATCGATTAAATTGATATTTTACATAAATATGGATTTTATTTATATTTATGTACCTTGAATTTATTAACATAATTGAAAGTTAAGAAAAATGATATAACGGCTATCTGTTGCAAATCAAATTCAAGGATTTTTCCTCGACCATCTCCGAAAGTTGCCGAGTACTTCCGGGGTTTCCATTTAACGAAATCCGTAAAAGACCGTCCATTCAAAATATACCGACCATTTTCGAAAAGTGTCGAGTGCTTCCGGGCTTTCAGTGATTTTTAGCGAGGTCTTTTATTTATAACAAATTCACTAGTACGGTTTAGTTTTGTGTGAATAGTGCGACTTTTCCGTTATTCCAATATATTGCAGAGAACCAAACAAAAATATGCATTTAGCTCAACAAAGTACAGTGAAAGGTAACTTTTTCATATACTTTTTCCTGTATATTTCAATAAATTTGTCAATTACAGATAAAGATGTGTGTCCTTATATACCTTCAATTAACATAGTATCAGACATAATAATTGTTCCACCCGCGACTATATCTGAGGATAAATAATTTATAAATCAATTTAATGTCAGCAATGATTCAGATATAAAAAAAAAATATGGTGACGATACAATCATATTTGGTTTTAACGATGCCATGAAAGATATCCTTCATCCAACTTCATCTAAACAGAGTAATAATCGCAATAACAATGAAGATGATCCTTATAAGTTCCCCTCTTCACCAAGTAATTGTAGCAGCAATGTAGATAATTCAATGTATATTCCTTCAACGCCAAGCAGTTATGGGAGTAATAGAAATAGTGATTATCTTTACCACTTTTCTTCCGAGAGCGAAGACCGGGTAAAAGACAAATTTTTAGTTATATAGGAATTTGTATGAAAACTGTTTTTTCATTTAGGATTTAGAACCTCAACTTGATAGGGAGTCAGACAGTCACATAGGTTCAAATGCTTCTGAACTGGATGTTGAAATTAGTAAGCAAAAACCAATAGAAGTTTTAGTTTTAAATGAGGTGAGATTTTCTTGAATACGTATTTGTAGGTGTATTATTTCCTTTTAATTTTAGACAAAAAGTAAACTTAAAAATTAAGGATGAAGGTATCCCAGAGGAAAAAGTTAAAATCGAGGTAGGGGTTTTATTTAATTTAACTGTTTTATTTTTTGTTTCAAAACAGCTCAATTAATATAAGGCCTAGTAAGCAAGTAAACAAAAATAATTATAAAATAGACAAAAAAGATAGAATATTTATATAGTTCTTTTTACTTTTGATACACTTACTTATTACATATAGATTTATATTATTTTAATTAAATTATTTACAAGTTGATGAAGTTGGAAGAAAAAATTACAAAGATAGAAAGGATATGTGCATATTTTGCGACAAAGACGTTTTACATTTTGCTAGACATATGTTTACCTGGCATAAGGGTGAATTAGAAGTTCAACGGGCTTTATCATTTCCTGTGAATTCAAATAAAAGAAGAGAATGTTTATCAGCTCTAAGGCGACAAGGGAATTTTTGGAAAACCGAACAAACGTTACTATTAGACCAGTAAAAAGGGTATCTGTTGGTACTAATTCATCTGTACAAGGTTTTCTTCCTTGTCCACATTGCTTTGGATTTTATAAAAGAAAATATCTCTATAGACATACAAAAAAATGTTATAAAAATTGTGAACCAAAAACTAACAGACAAAACTCACAAAGTGATGGTCAGACCACGCTTTTAATGGGTACATTGCTAAAACATAATGAGCTGTTGAGGAAAGAGTTATTTCCAAGAATGCGAGCTGATGAAATTAATATGGTCGCAAAAAAAGATTTTCTAATATGGCTATACATATTTAAAAGGAAGAAGAACTAAGGGCAATTTTGATCTTGTCAGACAAGATATGAGACTATTAGCTAAACTCCTCCAATTTACTCGATCAAAAGATCAATCAATAAAAGATCTGATTTATATTTTTTAAACCCCTTTTATTTTCATCTGATTGTTGAAGGTGTAAATAATATAGCTCGATATAATTCTAAAACACATACATACGAGTCACCAACATTGGCAATGAATTTTGGAACTCTTCTGAAGAAATGTTGTTCTCTTGCCTATATTTATTTATTACAAATAAGTGAAAAAGATGAACAAAGAAAAGAAGTAAACATTTTAAAAACCCTTATTCAGTCTCAGTGGGCTAATGAGATATCCGCTCAAGCTGCAACAAATCTGGGGCAAAAAACATGGAATAAAAATGAGTTAGTTCCCCTTACTGCAGATTTGAAAAAACTAAACCGTTTCTTACAAGCAATGGCAGAACAAAGTTACGACAACATGCAAATGAAAATAGATGAAAATAAGTCATATAATACTCTTAAAGAGGTACTATATTGTCAAATTATTCTTCTAAATAGAAGAAGACCTGCTGAGGTGGCACAGTTAAAAGTTGAAACTTATAATTCTATTAATTTAGATGATCATACACAAAACGAATTTCAGAATTGCCTAACAGAAACAGAAAAAATTCTTTTGAGAACATATAGCCGCCTTGTAAGAGGCAAAAGAGGACGAGGGGTACCAGTACTACTTTCTAATAAAATGCGCGAACCCTTTGATTTTTTGGTGCACATTCGAAAAAACTTTGTTGGAACTAATGAGTATATCTTTCATACAACCGGTAAAAATTTTATTGATGGAACAAAAATACTTTATAAGTATGTAAAAATGTGTGGCATAGAAAATCCCCATAGCATAAGTGCAACAAAGCTTAGAAAACATCTTGCTACTGTAACACAACTATTGAAGTTTTCTGATAAAGACTTGGAGCAACTGTCTAAATTCATGGGACATACCTTAAATACTCACTGCAATTTTTACAGGCTACCGGATAATTTATACCAGACAGCAAAAGTGTCCAAACTTCTTCTTTTAATGTCTCAGGAAGGAGTAGAACAGTATAGAGGAATGAAACTAGATGACATCAATATTGATTTAAATCCTCTCGTAAATGACGATGAGCCAATTGTTGAAGCGCTTTCCCAACATGTTTTAAGTGATACTCTAGAATATAATGAATTAAATATAAATGCACAAGCACAACAAATTGGCGTAAAAAAACTTAAAACACCACATCAAAGAATTAATTGGTCTAATGAACATAAAAAAATTATCTTTTCCTACTTCGCACAACACATAAAAAGGAAGCTGGCCCCTAAAAAATCTGAAGTTGAAGAATTAATCAGAAAATATCCTGGTATGTTTGAGAATAAGACGTGGACATCAATTAAAGCCATAGTATATAATATTTATACTAAAAAATTGAAAGTTGAAGACAGGTTAGATTAGATTAGATTGATGAGATTAGAATATATTAGATTAGATAAGATCTTTTGTACTTAGATTGTAAAGAATGTCTCAACAAGAGCGGAAATATTAAATTTGGCCCCATTCTTTGCAATTGTACTTTGACAATCAAATTATTATGACAGTTCAAGGTTGATAGTCCGCCGTAATTAAAAACTGATCGTTATTCGACATAACAACGCATGACATAAACAATAGGAAATTGTTTAAAAAAAGAAGCGAGCGATGAGGTTTCCAACAAAATAATCTTTAGCGATTGAGGGTCATTTTATGATGATTCGTAAACAAGCACAATTGTCACATTTGGAGCTAAATGAAAAATTTCCTCAAAAAAGTGTTTTTTTTTATTCTCCGCTCTTGTTGGGATACCTTTCACAAATCAAATTATTTAATTATAAAAAAATAAATAATCTATATCATAATTCTTTTTTTCCACCTTATTTAGAACACTCTTCTTTGTATAAAATAAATATTAATTAAAGTAAATAATATATTTAAAATTGAAATTTAATATAGAATATAACTATATTTTTACTGAAATCAAATTGGATATTAATATAAGTCTTTAATCTTGCAACGTAACAATAACACCCGACTAGAGATTTGTTTTTAGTAATTAAATGTTGCCAAATCTCTTGGTTCAGGGTTTTACTAAACATCATCATGTGTATATATCCAAATAAAAGCAGCGCCACAGTCTAGATCGGACAAACCTTCAACTAAAAAACATATCTTTGTACATAAACTGAACCAGTAAAAAAGTGTCATTACAGTCTGCGATCAGTGCTTGAGGTGAACGGTTGTGTTCTATTTTTCTATTCTATTTTATTAGCCTGGTTTTTAAGTTAGCCTTTTCGGCCCTTACTTATATTGCATGAGATTGACCCAGAATGGGTTTCTAATTATTTTGAGGGTCTCTAGTTGACCCAGGAAATGTCGGAATGTTTTGGTCCCGAAGGACGGAGGTCCGACTGTTCATGAAGTGGTTTTTCAATGAAGTCCAGGCGAACTTCAGGAGGTTAATTTGGAAAACCGATGAAGTCATCGGCGTTGCGGTGCTAATTTCTGCCGTTGCCGGGCCGACGCTGCGCATAGGTGCAGTCGCCGGGCCGGCACAGACAGAAACGCTAGATGTTGTGCGACGGCGGTAGCGGAGGCTGAGACTTACACAAGTCGGAAAACGAGAAAACTTCGTTATCCGGGTCTTGATGCCGGAGATTGGGGACGATGATATCGGAGTATTGCCCTGTGGCTAGGGCAGGAGGTCCGATAATTCGCGTAGCAGTGGATTGCTACCTCGCGAGGCTGTGAGCTTCAGCTTGGCGAGTGTGGTTTGATGGAATTGAGAGATCGGTGGCACGCCGGCCTCCCGATGGATTTGGTTATTTCTAACGTACCAAGGTGCGTCTAGGGCCACACGCAAGGATTTATTTTGGAAGATTTGAAGTTTCTTGATCAGAGTTGGACCAAGGAACCGGTAGTACGTATGGAAGCCGTACAGAACTACTGATCTGACAAGGATTTTGTAGATCATGACTTTGATTTTTGGAGCGAGATTACTCGTTCTGCATGGGAGCGGGTACAGCAGTTTGATGATGCCGCAACCCTTGCAGATGGCTTGCTGGATTTGACTGGACCAAGAGAGATGTCGGTCGAAATGGAAACCTAAGTAGGTTGCTTTTTGCAACCATGGGATCGGAACTTTGTCCACCAGTAGCCTGTATTCTCTGGTGAAGCGTTTGTTGGTGAAGATGATCGCCTGAGTCTTTTTCGGATTGACTTGCAGGCGCCAGAATTTGAGCCAGTGGATAGCTGCGTTAAGTTGCTTCTGGAGTTTGTTATGGATCACAGAAGTCTGAGGAGACGCTACAAAGTAAGCTGTGTCGTCCGCGAAGAATGCGGATTTCACATCTTGTGAGTGTGGAATACCGGCCAAGTAGATATTGAACAAGGCCGGTGCCAGGGGGGAACCTTGCGGGACGCCCGCTTTTATTTGTTTTCTCGTGGAGACGGAAGAGTTTATTCGAACTTGGAAGGTTCTATCTTCCAGGAATGAACGGATTAACAAGGTCAGATCTCGGGGAAATCCGAGAGAGATGGTTTTGTAGATGAGACCATCATGCCAGACTTTGTCGAAGGCTTTGGACAGGTCGAGAAGAACTGCTCCGAGATGCCGTTTTTTCTCGAGAGCTGAGTGGACTTCGCTGGCCAACCTGGCCGCTTGATGAATGGATGAAAGACCTTTCCTGAACCCGAATTGTTCATCTGGAATGATCTTTTTGGAGTCGGTGAAGCTGTTGAGGGCTTCGAGGATGGTTTTTTCAGCGATTTTGGAAAGAGCGCTGAGGAGACTGATCGGCCTGTAGTCGGCCGGGCTCGGACTATTGCATTTTTTGGGTATCACGGCAAGAATGGCGTGCTTCCATGAGCTTGGATAGTATTGGAGACGCAGAATGGAGTTCACGATGTTTGTGATCTCCGCGATCTGCTTGCTCGGAAGATTCTGGAGTTGCCTGGCCGTGATACCATCAAAGCCGGGGGTTTTTCTGGGGGCGAAGCTTTTGATTATTGCTGAGATTGAACGGGGGGAAGCGAGATGATTTTGCAGGAAGGAGATTTGCGGGAAGATAGGTAGCCGGGCCGAAACCCTGCTGACCTCCGCATCGAAATTTGGATCTGCTTCGGGATGACGTTGACAGGTCATCTGAAGCTTGAAGGACTCAGCCAGAAGTTCGGCCTTGTCCACATCGGAGACGGCGACGGCGCCATCTGCATCCGATTTTAGCGGTGGAATAATCCTCCTGGATTTTCCCGCTAAAGACCTCGCCAGACGCCAGATCTGCCTGGAGTTCGATGAGTCCAGAGAGGAGAGCAGGTTGCCCCACTTTTCCTCTCTGAAAGACTTCATCGCTTGCCTGGCTTCTCTGGTCGCCTGGTTTGCCCGCCTTTTATCCTCGGGATCGAGGGTGGATCTGGCCCTTCTCAACAGGCGATTTCTCGCTCGGAGAAGGTTTTTCAGATCTAGCGGGAGGTCTGTGGTTAGCCTGGACTGGTTGGCTGGCCGTGGCTCCGAAGCGGTGTTGAAGGCCTGCTGAATGTCCGTGGACAGCTTGCTGACTGCAAGCTCGAGTTGCCTGGGGTCGTTGATCGTCGGTATGGGATCTGTAAGATGGAGAAGATTATTATATTTTACCCAATCCGTGATTCTATTTGGGGGCCTGAAGGCGGCGTCCAGCAGGTGGTTGTCACCCATCTCGAGCAGGACTGGCAGGTGGTCGGAGTCCAACTCGTGGATGACTCTCGTTGCTGTGGCTCTTCTGGAGTCTTTCACCAGGAAGAAGTCGATGACGGATCCGGTGTGCTGAGGTATTCCGGCGGCGTAGTGGGTTGGTTCGTCTGGATATGCGATGTTGAATCCCCAGGTGTCGCAGATGTTTTTGAGCTCGCGTCCACGACTGTTTGTGGACTGGCAGCCCCACTCTACGTTGTGTGCATTGAAGTCTCCGCCGATGATTTTGGCGGAGGTTCCCTGCGCCAACTTTTCGTAGTCAGATGGAGCGATGGTGTCTTGATTTCGCTGGTAGACTGAAGCGAGAATCAGGTTGCTTTGGTCTTCGAGCTCGATGGCGATTTGGGTAATTTCCAGACTGACCATGGCCGGAGGGAGCAATTCGTGGTGGCGAATGCTGCTCTTTATCAGGATCGCAGTGCCACCGCCTGGGCCGGTTTTTCTATCGTTCCGATAGATGGTGTAGTTGGGGATGCTGAATCTGGAGGAGGCTTTTAGGAACGTCTCCTGAAGGAGGGCGACGTCGATGTTGTAGGACGTCAGTGTGTCGGCAAGATCCTCCTTCTTGTCGCGCACTGAGCTAGCGTTCCATGAGACTATCTTCAGCGTCCTGGGTCTAGTGGCCATTGCTGGGTTGGAGTGCAGGGAGGAGATGAGCCAACATGCTTATCATCTGCTTGTTTTGTTCGCTCAGCATCACGAGCATCTGGTGGAGTGAGTCGTGGGTGGCTGCCGGAGGAGCCGAGTTCTGCTGTGTTCCCCATACGTGAGTCGGTGGGGGATCTTTACGGGGGTCTTCTTTGGCGGCGGTGGTTGTTGATGGGTGGCCTCTGACGTGACTTGTTGGCCTTTGGTCGGGCGACGTGGACACCCGGAATAGTTAGCAGTGTGTGCCCCCTGGCAGTTACTGCATTTGGCTGGAGTCTTTTTGCTCTTCTGGCAATCTTTGGTGTTGTGCTGACCGGCACACTTCACGCAGATGGATGGTGCGTGGCATTGTCTGGCTGTGTGCCCGTACAGTTGGCAGTTAAAACACTGCACGGGTTTGCCATTGGATTTCTGGGCTTCTACCCTGATGGATTGCCTCATGAATCTTGTAATATTGAAGATTTCGTGCTGCTCTCTGGGCACGACAACCTGTACGATTGCGATGGGGATAGGTTTCTTTCTCCTGTCCTTGGCTGGTCTTGTCCATCTTTCGACGTGGATGGGGGTGAAATTTAGTCTCGCCAGCTCGGCGCGGATTTCGTCGTTTCCGATGGTTTCAACTAGGCCGCGGAGTAAAACTCGGAGGCCTCTTTCTTCTGGCGCGCAGAAGGTGTGATATGGGTAGTTTTTGGTGTCAAATAGCTTGGTTATTTTCCTATAATCTGACTCTGCTTTGGGGTGGAATGCAACCCCCTCTGGTTTATTTGTGGTGTGGTGTTGCACACCATCTTTTTCCAGTAGTCTGGCAGCTTCGGAATAATCACCCTTGCTCCGCAGGACGATTGGTCTTGACTTGAATCTTTTGCCGCCGTTTGGTTGGTCGGCGGATGAGGACGCGGGAGGCACGGCTGGACGAGCGAATTGTTCGGGGCCGGCATTGTTTCCCTTCGCGGACGCGGAGTTTTTCACGGACACTGCACTCGCGGCACTGGTTGACGGCGCGGGGTCGGAATCGTTTTTTGACGCGGTGGCGGCACTAGTACTCGGCGCGTCGGTATCGGACGGGGGTGGAGCGTAAGTGTTTCCACTGGCACCTGCTGCAGAAGGTTTTTTTCGTCGGTGGGTTGTTGGCCGGCGATGGTTGGCTTGTTTTCCTCTTCTTCGAGGATCTGTGCCTGACGGTGGTGAACCCAATGTCGTCGGCATTTTTGTCTAGGGGGGAGAGAGAGCAATCCATCGCTGCGGACGAGGCTGCTGAGTTGCTGCGGCTGCGGCTTTCCGTTTGCGGGGCTTGGCTTGAGGTGGACCGGCTGCGGCTGGTGTCCTCGGCGGGCTGGTTTTGGTTTTCCAATATTTTCCTCATCATTTCTTTCAGTTGGGCGACTTCTTCCTTCAGGCTTGCGTTATCGGCTTCTGTTTTTAATAACTTTTCCTTCAGTTGATTAACCACTTCGATGGAGACGGTCTCCGCGGAGGGTTCGGCGGCGTCGGGTTGTCTCGCCATGGTGGCGTCTGGCTGGGTCGACATGGCAGCTGTTGTCGGCAGTCTTTAGCTTGTCGGCTACCTGACTGTGGAAACGGGTCCCCACAGCATCGGTGCCGGCGGCGTCGAACTGTCTAGACTCTGCGGCGATGTCTCGGTAGGTTGGTGGTTTCCGTTCGACCGTGCGAACACTGAACAAACGGCAGGTAGAAAATACAGAGCGGTTATCTTAGAGATGTTGTCTCTTCGATGACTCGGACTGAACTGATGATGTCGATGAACGGTTGTGTTTCTCTCGAGTGTCCTTTTCAGGTTAGGTTTTTCCTGGTGGTGACAAGCAGCGAGCGTGGTGTTTTTCAACGCCCCCACTGTGACAGAAGCTGAAGATTTTCGGCGTGTTTGACTCCTCCCATTTGTGGGCGGAGTAAAACCGCAATTCCGCAGTCGGTTGTAAGGTCGACTGTGGACGTGATCGGAAAAAACATCTCAGTCTCTGACTAGTATTCGAGGAGTGCAGACGTGTTCTTCGTGTGTTTCAGAGAGAAGCGATCCTGGTGGTGAAAATTGGAAGTTGGTCCTACGGATCGACGTCCGACCGAGCAGAAAGCGACCGGCGTGTTTGGTACCGCCCACTTTTGTGGGAGGTGCTAACCGCAAACCTCGTCGTCGGTGGGTGAGACCGACGGCGAATCGCGATCGGTTTTAGAAACTTTTTCGGCTCGAGATAGCGGTACAGACTAGTCGTTTTGACTTAGTCGACCGGCAAAAATTTTGAAAAATTTCCGATCGAAACTTATCGCGGTTTTTCAACGCGGAAAGTGGGCAGTTCCGTTTTTTCGGAACTGCCGGTCGGCGATCGACACTTTTCAGTGGCGTGAATTAAGTGGAAGTTTGTGCGAAGTGTTTTCCTTTCAGGACGATGGGAAAACAGGAAAAGAAGACCACAGAGGCGCAGGAGGCGCATACAAAGCGGCAAAAAGTCAGATGGTTAGAAAACCAACTGACAGAGAGAGACGCGCTGTTGGATAAGCAGCGCGCACAGATTGATGACCTTCAGGGAAGAATTAAGGCTCTGGAGGAATTGGTGAAAAAATTCACTGACGGGGAGGAAGCAAAAGCTCCCAAGAAGACATTAGCGGAGGCAGTAGTCGGTACGTCCGGCACTTCAAGTGCCCCAAATGCCAAGACGGCAAAAAGACGTCTAAATAATACGGCTAAAAATACGGTCTTCTGATGAGGACACGTCGGACAACGATTTTCCGACGTTAGAAGAAGCCGGTAAGATCAAAAAGCAACCGGCAAAGAAGACGAAAACTGTGCCTGAAAGGCCAGTCCAGGAAGCAAACGAAAAAAAGGCCCTACCGCCTGTCACCATTGTGTGTCAGGACTGGTCAGGGTTCTCCAAGTGCCTTGGTGAAAAGAGGATTAACTACACCAAGGCAAAGATGACCAGAGAGGGTATAAAAGTTACCCCACAAACTGCAGCAGATCACAGGGCTATGGTGAAGCTCTGTGATCAGAAGAAGGTGAGCTTCTTCACATATAAGCTGCAGGAGGACAAGAAGCACCAGGTGGTGCTGAAAGGAGTGCCTAAAAGCACTCCTATCGAAGAGATAAAAGAAACCCTGGTGAATCAGGGTTTCGACGATGTAGAGGTCGCAAGATTGCGATCCAGAAAAGCGGGCACCAAAGGCCGTGAACTCCCAATGGTCTTGGTGAAAAGTAAGAGCGACAAGGTCTTCTCAATCAAATACCTAGATAGGTTGGTTGTGAAGACAGAGAAAAAAGCCAAGAATGACAGACCGGTACAGTGTTACCGGTGCCAGCGCTTTGGACACGTGCAGGGTAACTGCGGTTACCCGGTACGTTGCGTGAGTTGCGGAGAGGAGCACAGGAGCTCCGAATGCAAGCGGTCTAAGGAAGAGGACGCGACCTGTGTAAACTGCGGAGGCAAACACCCCGCATCCTACATGGGTTGCAAGTCTGCCCCCACCAAGGGTGGGAAGAGCAAGAATAGGCAAGAGCCTACGCCAACGAGAAATGACAAAAGCAAAAAACCGGATATGGAGGAAATCATCCGCCTCGCGGTCGAGCAGTCAGTCCGCGCAATCTTGAATGCACAGAATGCCAAGTAAAGGACGGAAACCCTTCACGCTGAAGATAGGATCCTGGAATGTGAACGGGATCAGAGGAAAGAAGATAGAAGTAGAACAACTTCTAGAGGAATATGAACCGGACATTCTTGCACTGCAGGAAACAAGGTGTCCGTCCGGGTACAGGATTAATTTCCTGAACTATCGGACATACAGATTCGACAGACCGAATCCAGCTGGTGGTGGCGTAGCCATCCTGGTTAAACAAAGTCTGGAATCTGAGCCACTCAGAGATAACGATGGCGAAATTGAAGCTATTGGAATTAAGGTAGAGATGGCACAAGCACCCATTGAGGTGCAGTCCGTCTACCATCCTGGCAGGCCTGAACAGCTGCTAAGAGAAGACATTGAGGAACTCCCGCAGGGAAATGTAGGAAAAGTACTCATTGGAGATTACAACTGTAAGTCACCAGGCTGGCATAGCAGGATGTATAACTCCAATGGAAGGAAACTGGAGAGCTACGTGGAGGCTATGGGTGCAATCGTCATTGCCCCTGAAGAGCCCACGTATCAGCCATTGAATGGACTACCAGATGTACTGGACATTGCGGTCATCAACGATATCCCCGTGGATATAGACATTGAGACCGTATACGACGGGACCTCCGACCATAACCCAATTTTTCTAAAATTGGGTTCTGGTGACGGACAAAGGGATTTAAAGGTGAGGAGGTGGATGAACTGGGACTTGTTCCCGGAGAAACTCCACTCCAAAATCCAAATCACGAAGATCAGTACAACGGAAGAGTTGGAAAAAGAAGTGGAGATTCTGGAAAAGGCCATCGTCAGTGCAGCTGAAGAATGCACGACGAGGACGGAAGAAAGGCCAACGCAGCATCCCTACGGACCTGTTCCTCAGTATATTCGGAGGATGATCAGAAGGCGTAGGGCGCTGAAGAGAAGATATCGTGCCCATAGGACGGTGGATCTAGCCAGGGAGTTGACTAGATCCACAAATGTCCTGAGAGAGGCACTGAAGAATCTCAACGAAAAGAGGTGGGCTGACCGCTTGACCGAGTTAGGAAACACGGATGGCACACTATGGGGAGTCTACAGGGCGCTCAAGAGAGATCCGGATGTAAAGACGATTCATGGAAGAAATGGATTGGTCTACACGGATGCAGAAAAATCTGAAGCCATGGCGGACGCGCTAGAAAGAGAGTGTTTTATCAACTCTCACGACGACGATGACGAAAACCTCGAGAGGTTAGTAAAGAAAACGGTAAAGAACTTCCGCGAGAGGATTGGGCCCAGGCCGCCTCCGGAGTTTGCAACTCCGAAGGAGGTCAAGGGTATAATCCAGAAGATACGGCTCAAGAAAGCTCCAGGGTGCGATGGGGTAACCAATCGCATGCTGAAAAAGCTGCCGAGAAAAGGTATTGCTGCCATCACCGCCATTGCAAACGCAGTCATCAGACTGCGGTATTTCCCGGATAGATGGAAATACGCAATGGTGAGAATGATACCGAAGCCAGGGAAGGACAAAAAGTTCCCTCAAAATTACCGACCGATTAGCTTATTGCCAGCAATAAGCAAGGTCGTTGAGCGAGTGGTTCTAAAGAGATTTGCGAAGGTGCTCGAAGATAATAGCATCCTTCCACCCGAACAATTCGGGTTCAGAAAAAACCACTCGTCAGAAGAACAACTGTTATGTGTCACTGAATACATAACAGAAACCCTGGACAGAAGACAAGGCACGGCCATCGTCCTACTCGATGTTGAAAGAGCTTTCGACAGGGTATGGCACGATGGTCTGATACATAAGATGATCGAACTGGGTTTCCCAGAATGGATCACCGAGCTGATTGACTCATACCTAAGAGAACGAAGTTTCTCTGTGAAAATGGGTGCAGTCAAATCAGCCAGAAGATGGGTGGAGGCAGGAGTACCGCAACGAGTACTCTACAATGTATACACCAGTGATATTCCGCGGAGGAACAACACTAGGATAGCCCTGTATGCAGACGACACGGCCATTATGGCACGACACAAACGACCGGACCGCGCCGTCGGATTCGTCCAGGAACACCTGGACGATCTGATGGAGTGGTTGATAGCCTGGAAGATCAAGGTGAACATCACCAAGACACAGGCTATACACGTCTCGCAGAGAAAGAGCAGACCCGGTCATCAACTGGAAATAGAAGGCGAAAGAGTGGCATGGAAGGATACTGTAAAGTATCTAGGTGTCACCTTCGACAAGACGATGTCATGGAGGCAACATGCGAAGAACGCACGGTGTAAAGCCGTGTCTGTTGTGAAGATAGCTTACCCGCTAATTTGCAGAACAAGCAAATTAGACGTGAAGCTAAAGATCCTAATGATCAGATCATTAGTGAGAAGCGTTATGATGTACGGATCGATCGCGTGGGGCTACGCGGCAAAATCCTACATTAAGCAATTGGAAAGTTACGAGAACAAGCTAGTGAGACTAGCTCTCGATGCCCCTTGGTACATCTCCAATGTACAGATACACAGAGAGATGATGTGGACTCCCTTTAGGCAGTGCATGCAAGAAAAGGCAGAGAAAGCCTTTCTGAAGATACGGGACCACCCAAATCAAGAACTGCGAAGGTTAACGGACTATCGTCCGGAAGACATCGCAGCTTTGGGTGGTCGACGGCGCAGAAGACCGAAACTCCAACTCTTGGAGGATTAGGTTGACTGTTGCCCAACGCGGGATGGGACTATGTCCCCGTTTGGGAAAAAAGGAAAGAAATTGGCGATGTGCAGTGAAGTGAAGTTTTTCTCTCTTTCAGGTTAAAAGGTAAGAGATATACATTGACCGAAACACCATCAGTGTGATCGGAAAATAAATACTTTAAGATTACACCCCCCTCTGGTACTTGTCCCCCAGAGGGGAGTGGTGCGAAGCGCTTGGCCCACCCCGTCGGCGGCCAAGCAGCGGAAACACCAATGGAAGAGAAGATAACGGTTTTGTGAGTAGCTTTCGACTACGGAAACCTTATCCCATCTACCAAATAGTGCAGATACGGGATTATTTTAGAAAATAATCTCGGGTGGATGGAGGGCGCGAAACGCGAAACGATCGGAAAAAAGCGCGATTTCTGTAAAATAGCGGTAGAGCTGACTGTTTTTTGCAGTCTAGCGAGTTCGAAAATTTGAAAAATTTTCCGATCGTGAAAATTTGAAATAGTAGGCACGAGAAATTAGTTGGCAGTTTCGGAACTGCCGGCCGTTATTCCGTGCCAACCGGTGACGACGCGATAGACATCACTGCAATTGCAGGTGATGTTTATGAAGAAAATTAGTGGAAGTGATGGTGCTAGTGACAGTGGCAAAATGTCCAAGAAAGAAAAGCACGAAAAAAGGCAGAAGGCTCAGTGGATGGAGCACCAAATCGCCGAACGCGATGCCCTTTTGGACGAGCAAAAGGAGCAGATTGAAGACCTCCAGGCCAAGATAAAGAGCCTGGAGAAAATGGTAAATGCCCTGACGGCAAAATTAAACGACGCAGTACCGAAGATGACTGCAGCTGAAGTAGTGGCCGGACCGTCCGGCGCCACGAAATCGGCAAAAAACAAGAAGAGACCGGCAGTCTCCACAGATGACACGGAGTCGGATAATGAATATCCAACTCCACAAGAAGCGGCTAAGAAGGCAAGCAAGCCAAAGGCAATTGCCAAGAAACAAAAAAGGGGGGAGGCCGATAGGCCCACTCAGGACAACGAGAAAGCTGGAGAAAAAACTCCCGCAAAGGGAGTACCACCAGTGACCGTGGCGTGCCCGGACTGGTCCGCTTTCTCCAAACTTCTTAACGATAAGAAGATAGGCTATACAAAAGCGAAAATGACGAAGGAGGGAATCAAAATATTCCCCCAATCAGCCGGTGACCATAGAGCGCTGGCAAAGGTGTGTGAGCAAAAGAAGCACAGCTTCTTCACGTACACACTCCGTGAAGACAAGAAATTTCAGGCAGTCTTGAAAGGAGTGCCTGAATCAACCACAATCGAGGACATAAAGGAGGCGCTAGTGGAGCAGGGCTTCGCTGACGCTGAAGTGGCGAGGTTACGCTCGCGAAGGAAAGAAACGAAGGGCCGTGCACTCCCCATGGTCCTCGTGAAGACCCTGAATGAAAAGATTTTCGACCTTCGGTTTTTGGACAGATTGTCCGTGAAGGTCGAAAGAAAGGAAAAAGCTGACAGGCCGGTGCAGTGCTACCGCTGCCAGCGCTACGGACATGTACAGGGCAACTGCGGATACCCTGTACGATGCGTAAAACGTGGCGAGGACCACCGCACCTCAGAGTGCACGCGCCCTCGCGAAGAAAAAGCCACGTGCGCGCACTGTGGAGAGGCGCATGCTGCATCCTACCTGGGATGCAAGTATACACCCACCAAAAAAGGGAAGAAGACGAATAGGCAAGAGCCTGTAAAAACAACAGGCAAACGAAATGACGTGCTGCCCGATGAGGTCATGCAAAAGGTCATCACACAAGCGGTAGAGATGAGTGTCCGCGCCATTCTTGAAGCCAGAAATGCCAGGTAGAAGAAACAGACCAGCGAACCTGACGATTGGATCCTGGAATGTAAACGGGATCCGGAATAAGAAGATAGAAGTTGAACAACTTCTGGCAGATTACGATCCGGATATTCTTGCTTTGCAAGAAACTAAATGTCCGGAAGAGTTCAGGATAAATTTCCCGAACTACCGGACGTACAGATTCGACAGACGGAATCCTGTCGGGGGTGGCGTTGCCATTCTCGTCAGGCGAAGTCTGGAAGCTGAGATAACGTGATAACGAAGGTGAGATAGAAGCCATCGGGGTTAAGGTAGAGATGGCACGTGCACCCATAGAGGTGCAGTCCGTCTACCACCCCGGTAGGCGGGATCAGCTGCTACAAGAAGACATCCAAGAACTCCTACAGGGAAATGTAGGGAAAGTTCTTGTAGGGGATTTCAACTGCAAGTCACCGAGTTGGCATAGCAGGTTGTATAATCCCAACGGAAGAAGATTGGAAAGATACGTGGAGGCTATGGGAGCAATCGTGATTGCTCCCGAAGAGCCCACATATCAGCCGATAGAAGGACTGCCGGACGTCTTGGACATCGCAGTCATCAAGGACATCCCATTGGATATGGAGATCGAGACTGTTTACGACGGGACATCCGACCATAACCCGATTTTCTTAAAGTTGGGTTCTGGTGACGGGCATAGGGATCATGTGGTGAGGAAGTGGGTCAACTGGGACATGTTCCCAGAAAAGATCTACTCCAAAATCCAAATCCCGAAGATCGACACAACGGAAGAGTTGGAGCAAGAAGTCGAGATACTGGAAAAGGCCATAGTTGATGCAGTAGAAGACTGCACGACTAGAAGAGTAGAAAGGCCATCGAAGCACCCCTACGGACCTATTCCTCAAACCATACGGAGGATGATAAGAAGGCGTAGGGCCATCAAGCGACGATACAGAGCAAATAGGACGGCCGACCTAGCCAGGGAGTTGACCAGATCGACGAACGTTCTGAGAAAAGCTCTGAAGGATCTGAGTGAGAAGAGGTGGAACGATCGCCTCACGGAACTCGGCAACGAAGATGGCACACTATGGGGAGTCTACAGGGCACTCAAGAAAAGACCAGAGCCGAAGATGCTGCACGGAGCCAACGGGCTTGCTTATAGCAATGCCGAAAAGGCTGACGCCATGGCTGATGCACTCGAGAGAGAGTGCATCATAAATGTGCACGACGACGACGACGACGACGAAAACCATGAGAGGTTAGTCAGAAGAAATGTAAGAAGTTTCAGAGAAAGGATAGGACCCAGGCCGCCGACGCAGTTCACAACTCCGAAGGAGGTCAAGGAAATTATCCAAAGGATCAGGCTCAAGAAAGCTCCAGGATGCGATGGTGTAACCAATCGCATGCTGAAGAAGCTGCCCAGAAAGGGCATTGCAGCCATCACTGCCGTTGCTAACGCAGTCATGAGATTGCGGTATTTCCCAGACAGATGGAAATATGCAACGGTAAAAATGATACCGAAGCCAGGAAAGGACCAGAAGTTCCCGCAAAACTACAGGCCGATTAGCTTATTACCATCAATAAGTAAGGTCGTAGAAAGAGTGATTCTAAAGAGATTAGAGAAGGTGCTCATAGATAATAGCATCCTTCCGCCCGAACAATTCGGGTTTAGAAAAAATCACTCTGCGGAAGATCAGATGCTATGTGTAACAGAATACATAGCGGAAGCACTGAGTAGAAGACACGGAACGGCAATCGTCCTACTCGATGTCGAAAGAGCTTTCGACAGGGTATGGCACGACGGGCTTATCCACAAGATGATAGAGATAGGAATTCCTGAGTGGATTACCGAGCTGACTGACTCATACCTAAGAGACAGAAGTTTCTCTGTGAAAATGGGTGCAGTCAAGTCAGCACGAAGATGGGTGGAGGCTGGAGTACCGCAGGGAGCGGTACTAGCGCCCCACCTATACAACATATACACCAGTGATATTCCCAAGAGGAATATCACTAGGTTAGCCCTGTATACCGATGACACCGCCATAATGGCTAGACACTCGCGACCGGACCACGCCTTCAGATACGTCCAGGAACACCTGGACGATCTGATGGAGTGGATGATAGCCTGGAAGATCAAGGTGAATGTCACCAAGACACAGGCTATCTACATCACACAAAGAAGAAGAAGACCCGAACTCCAACTGGAGATAGAAGACCAAAATGTGGGGTGGCAAGATGCTGTAAAGTATCTGGGCGCCACATTCGATAAGAAGATGACGTGGAGTCGACATGTCAAGAACGCACGGATAAAAGCCGTGACGGTAACGAAGATGGCTTACCCGCTAATTTGCAGAAATAGCAAATTAGACGTGAAGCTCAAGATGCTAATGGTAAAAGCATTAGTGAGAAGTGTAATGATGTTTGGATTGACCGCATGGGGTTACGCGGCAAAATCCTACATCAAACAGCTTGAAAGCTATGAGAACAAGATATTGAGACAGGCTCTGAACGCCCCATGGTACATCTCCAACGTACGATTACATAGAGAGATGATGTGGACTCCCTTTAGGCAGTGCATGCAGGAAAAGGCAGAGAAAGCCTTCCTGAAGATCACTGACCACCCAAATCAAGAACTGCGAAGGTTAACGGACTATCGTCCGGAAGACCTAGCAGCTTTGGGTGGCAGAAGGCACAGAAGACCGAAACTCCAACTTTTGTCTCACGTACTTGTCGTACGTCTCTCGTACTTGTCCCACGTACGAAAAAGAAAAAAGAAATTGGTGAAGTGAAGTTAAAGTGCTTCTCTTTCAGGAAGTGTTTTTCATCCAGGTAAAAAGGTAAGAGTAAGAAAATAAATGCCGGTACACCTTCAGTGCTACCGGCAAATGAAAATAAAATAAATATATCTTAAGACACACCCCCTCTGGTAACAGTCCCCCAGAGGGAAGTGGTGCGAAGCGCTTGGCCCACCCCGTCCGGCGGCCAAGCTGCGGAAACACCAAGGAAGAGAAGATAAGGGTTTTTTAAGTGGCAAATAGCTACGGAAACCTTATCCCATCTACCTGCAGTGAAGTTTCGGGATTATTTTAGAAAATAATCTCGGGTGGATGGAGGGCGCGAAACGCGAAAAAAAAAGTGTCATTAGTTGTTACAATTCGCTTTCCTTCTCATGCAATTTAGTTGACAAAGAACGAACTAATTATTAACGTGTAGAAAAAAAACAGGCTAGTATCGAAAATAGATGGCGGGGATTTTTGTTTAAGCAAAACAAACCCGAACCAGATATACGGCTCAGCACCGTCAAGCCGGTTCAGATTTGTGCACTAAACTACCTATTACTGATTCAGTTTGTTACCAAATCTGTAAATATATATATATATATATATATATATATATATATATATATATATATATATATATATATATATATATATATCCATATATATATTTATATCCACGGTCACGATCCATCCTTAATGGGACACCTGGTATATATATATATATATATATATATATATATATATATATATATATATATATATATATATATATATATATATATATATATATATATAGAGGTAATATGTTTTTTTTTAATACACAGTTTTTAAAATATACTATTTCTTCTGATAAGTCAACACTTAATTATTATTATCACTATTCGTTATACAAGGTTTCCATTAAAGATATATTCATTATAATGCGTTTATTAAATATATCCGTCGCCATTTTGTCAACAGTACTTCAACAATTTATTTAATTGAATATTTAGTGTAAACACATTTAAGTAGTCAACACAACAAAAAATTACACACATATATATATATATATATATACATATATATATATATATATATATATATATATATATATATATATATATATATATATATATATATATATATATATATATATATATATATATATATATATATGTTTAATCGGCCACTCAAAACGTATTTTGCAAGCCTTTATATTTATAACAGAAAGTACAAAATAAAAGGCAAATTTAAATTAATTAAAAAACTATAATTAATAATTCTTATTTTTATTTCAATATTTATGGACAAGGACCTCGAATAAATTTGATTCAATATGATCATTGTTATATGTAATATGTAATTTTGCAGATTCAACCAAATAAGATGTGACTTTTCCCACAACAACAGCACCTTGATAGTGAATTCTCCCAATATTCGTAAACTTATTTTTCTCAAAACCTCTGTTAACTAAAGTTTTATTCAATAAATCAACCTGAAATTTGTCATGGTTTGTAAGTAACCAGTGAAAGTTATTAGGGTCATTTCCACATAAAATCTAAAAATCAAAACATATATTAAACATAAACTTTTTAATAAGAAGAAAATGTGGTTTCTACTTAAGCCATCTGATTTGATTTTTGTTATCTAAAAACGTAATAACCATATTATGTCTTTAGATAACAAAAATCGAAAAGATTTACCACTAATTACCAAATCACGTTATTTTAGCTTCTCGACACTTATTTGGCTAACCATGTTACCATCAGCAGATGATTTAGGCTATTCCGATTATTATTCTATTCCCTGATGATATTAACATGGTTAGAGAAACGTGAGCCAAAAAGTAAAGAAAAAGTGATCTGCGGTACATATGTTCGAGATTAGTGTTTTTCACCAAAGGTTTCAATAAAAAAATTGACATAATATGATTAGTAAAAAAATTAAAGGTTCTATCTTCGAGGGATTATTTGCGTTTTGATAAGGAGGGGATCCTTATCAAGATTATTGCAAAAACCAATCTTTATTTTTTTGAGAATTTTTGCAAACCTTTAGTTGACCCAGGAATTGTCGGGCTATTTCTGAAATTGATATATTTTCATGAAGTTCAGACGAACCTCACGAAGCTTAAATTGAGGTCTAATGAAGTCCTCAGTGACTTGGTGCTAATTTTTGCCATTGCCAGATCGATGCTGCACATAGGTGCAGCCCGCTGGCTGGCATCAACAAAAACGCTTGAATATTTGACATGCAGGCGGAAATAAGACTTGTATAAGTCGAGAATCGAGATAATTTCAAAACCCGGGTCTTGATGCTGAAGTTTAAAGTCGAAACTATTGGAGATGATGCGATATGATGCGATAATTCTCGCATCAGAGAGTTGCTGCTTCGCGAAGTTGAGAGCTTAAACTTCGAGAGCTAAAGTTGATTGATTTGGGAAACAGGCGGAACACCTGTTTCCCCGATGGATTTGGTTGTTTCTAACAAATCATGGTACGTTGAGAGTCACATGCAGTGATTTGTTTTAGAAAATCTGAAGCTTGTCAGCTGCTGCCAACGTCAGAAACCAATAGTAAACCTGAAGATCGTACAGAAGTCGGATCTTACCAGGACATAAAAAAAATTTAACCTTGATTTTCGAAGTTTCTGAAGTTTACTCGTTCTGCAGGAAAGTGGGTATAACAGCTTGATGACGACTATACCCTTATAGATTACTTGCTGAATTTGACTGGACCCAGAGAGAGAACGGTGGAAATGCAGACCTAGATAGGTTGCTTTTTGTAACCATGGAATTCGAACTTTGTCCACCAACAGCTTTGGAGAGTGCGCTTTTTGGTGAAAATTATTGCCTGAGTATTTTTGGGGTTGACCTGTAGGCGCCAGAATTTCAGTCATTGAACGGGAGCATTTAACTGCTTCGGAAATTTGTTGCATATTGCTGACGTCCGATAAGACGCAACAAAGAAGGTTGTGTCGTCGCGAAAAATGCGGACTACACTTCACGAAGACGAGGGATACTGGTCATGTAGATGTTAAGTGGGAGAACCTTGCGGGATGTTCGATTTGATGGATTTCCTTATGGAAAGAGAAGATTTGATTTTAACCTGAAAAGATCTTAACTGCAGGAAAGATTGAATGAACATGATTAGGTTCCCAAGGAAGCCAAATTCGATAGTTTTGTCGAAAACCTTGGAGATCTGGAAATTACGGCTATGAAGATGTGTTTCCGCGGGCTTGGGAAGTGTTACAGACACAAAAAGAAGTTCACGATGTTTGTGATTTCTGCGATCTGCTTAGTCGGGAGTTTTTGGATTTGCTTGACGGTCGTGGCCGGGAACTTTTCTTGGGACAACATTTTTGATGATAGCCATGATTGATTTGAGTGAGATTAGATAGTCTTGCAGGTCAAAAATTAGTTTCGGTAGACACTTGATGACATTTTGGTGGCGGCTAGAGAAATGCGCAATATTTTCGTCAAACAGATGATTATTTCTTGTTTTTGAATAATTTTAACATTCTGCACAGGCCTAGAATGCAACCTTTTATACTATAGAGCTGTTCAATTTTTCCAGAATACGAGGTTTACCTTTATAAACGAGTAATTTACTTAAAATCTTTACACACGCGTTATATTAACAACCTTCAAAGACAAAAATCGTATATGGAAAGGTCCGGTGATCGAGGAGGCTACGGAACATCATCAAAGCGAGAAATTGTTCGGTTAAGAAATACAACTCAAATTTTATTCATGGCCATATGAATAGTGGTAACATATTTTTAAAACCACAGTATTCAAGTTGATTTCTTGTCTCCGAAGTTCTGGTTTGAGGAAGTTTTCCATGGAACAAAAATGGCCCGAATATTTGGCACTTGGCAATACACCGTATATCGATTTTGGAATGTGTAGTGGTTTAAAATAAACTTTTTAGAGATGCTGAAAGTTGTATTATTAATCATATTTTCTGAGTAGTAAATTTTTTAGTGTCGAAAATTTTTAGTATTTTTGATACATCGTTAATCAGCGGCACTGAATGGACAAAATAATATTTTGAATCAAGCTGATCGAAATCTTTATCAGAAGGTACATATATTAAAATAAACGATATTAAACTAAATACTGGATTATTCCCGCAGTTTTTGCAATTTGTTTATTTTTCCTCCAATTCTATTTTGTTTGGCCGAGTGTATACATAGATTCGAAAGCTTCTTTCTTGCTCTATCAAACAGTTTTTCAGAAAAGCTTAATTTTAATTAACTTTCCGGCTTTTGAAACCGAAATTCCAGGTGCCAAGAAACTTAACGTAACGTTAACGTAACCGATGAGGTTTATCCGAGGTGCGGTTATTGCTGGGAGACGTTAAAGTGATTTTCTTTACAAATTACTATTGATTAAAGGCGACACCCCCCTCCTCGTGGGCTCCTGGTGGAAACGACTGGCCGGCAATTAGTCGTGTATTAGACTTGTGACACGCCATAAGCTCCGGTCTACGGCAAAGAGGTGTTTAGAAAGGGGTTGGGGAACACCTTTCATTTCTGGTGGGCTGGTTGGTTCTGCCAAAGTTCCGGTTGGGCCGGCCCCTGCAGAGCGAGATCCTCCTATGGTGAATCAGGATGGAGTTTGAAATCGCCAAAAATAAGAGGCAGAGAGACCCGGTATCTAGCCAGGATTCGGCTGATGAAGAATCCTGCAGAGCACCTGAGAAAAGATCCAAAGGCGACGACATCAACGAGAAATGAAATTAGTGATATCAATGGCAAATGGGAGAATGTGCTCGAGTAATTTTTGAAGTTGGAAGCCTGCTTCGAGCAGGTGAAAGACAAAAATAAAAGGAAGAAAATGAAGCTTCGGACAAAGTTAATCAAATCTAAGATTGAGGAAATTAGAACGCAGGTAGATGGTGCGCTGAGGAGAAAGTGCAGCGACAAGCAAACCGACCTCGCCGAGATTAAGAATATGATTAACGAACAAAATATCAGAATCAGTGAGCAGAACAAGAAGATCGATGAGGCTATCTCCGTTAGGATAGAGAAGACAGCATCGTATGCCAACGTTGCTGCAAGAAGTGCTGTCAAGGTAACAGATATAAGGAAACCCGTACCGGTGTCAAATACTTCCGAGGATACAACTGACAAAAATAGTTGAGGGCAAAGAGGTCTCTGGGGAAGACCTGAAGAAACTTGTTCTACAGAAAGTGAACCCTAGCGCAATCGGTTTAAGACCGAATAAGATCTATGCGACCAAACATAACAAGGTCATCGTGGAGACTCCTACCAGCGATTGCAGCAAGATTGCTAATGCTGCAATCATGAAATAACTGGATATATACGTCACTCCTGTGGGCAAGTATAAGCCTAGGTTAACAATATTCAACGTTCCATCAAACATTGGGAAAGAAAATCTTAAAGAAGACATCATGGAGCAGAACTTTTCTACCAACTGGGCAGAAGAAAGCATCGAACTACAACCGGTGTTTAAATTCGGTCCAAAAGATAAACACTTTGTTCACTGGGTGGTCGAGGTTGACGCTGACACTAGAAAGAGACTACTGAACAGGAGGACTTTGTACCTGGGATGGCACCCTTGCAGAGTGGAGGATAGGGTGCAGATCACGTCTTACTACAAGTGTCAGGGATTTGGGCATATCTCATCAAAATGCACAGCCGACATGGCATGTGGGTTCTGCTCACAGAAACATGATACGAGAAGCTGTCCTAGCAAGAACAAAGCAGAAGAACACAAGTGCATCTTGTGCATTCAAGCCAAGATGACGGATATCAAGCATCGACCGAGAGACACAAAATGCTCCATATACAAGAGAAGAATGAAGTCTTTCGTTGTGAAAATTGATTTTGGCAACAACGATGGGTAGGAAGAACTACGTGAAGATCGGTCAACAAAACCTCCATCATATTTACTCAGCCATTTGGACTGCGTCACCAATGCAGCGGACAGAGAAATTGACATACTGATTCTTCAAGAACCCTATACTTGGGTGAGAGATGGCACTCGCACGGTTCCTGGTCTGGGCAGGCTTGGACTGAAGCCGAGTTAACTTTAAAGCATGCATTATAATAGTCAATGCCTCGTTCCATGGGCTGAAGCTGTCGAGATTTGTCGATGAACATATCGCCACTGCGAACGTCTCTTTGAGAGGAAGCAAAATTGTGGTCTGCAGTGCTTACTGGCCGTCACCATGTGATTTCGATGTACAGTCACAATTAAATAAGATCAGATCCATTTCATTTCAATGTATCAATAGTCCTGTCATTTGGGGTATTGACTCCAATGCACATCATCCTATGTGGCATTCGTCGAGCACGAATGATCGAGGAGAGACGTTTACAGAATTTCTGACGACGGAAGGGTTACATGTCCATAACATCTGGAAACAAATCACTAGCTTTTACAGTCCCTTGGGGACCAGCAATATTGACGTAACCTTGGGGAACCGGAAAACCATAGACAGGCTGGAGGAATGGTCCATATTGGAAGATTCGCTAAGCGATCACAGGCTTATTACTTATAATTGGAAGCTACATTATGAGATTGATACGATAATTTACAAAGCGTGCATGTCTCGTATCAACTCGAAAAAAGCCTTTGATATGGCCATCAATGGTCTCGCCAAGATCGAGAGAATCGTGTGGGAACCAACAAGAACATGCATAGATAAACGAATATATGAATTAGAAGATCTGCTTAAAACTATCACTGAAGAAACTGTTCCCAAAAAGAAAATATTCTCCTCTAAGCCGGTATGGTGGAATACCAACATTGAGAGAATTAAAAACGACTGTTATAGGCGAAGAAGGGCATACCAGAATGAACGTGTAGCTGAAGATCGTGAAATTAAAAAGAGATTATATTTGGATGCAGCAGACCATCTAAGAAGAATGATTAAGAAGGCCAAGCAGGACTCATGGAATGGCTTTGTCACCACCGATCAGTTGAAGGAAGACCCATGGAGTATTACGTGTGATTTGGCTGCCAATCGGATGAAGGGTGCTGGGAAAATTATTGAATCGCTAAGAAATAACGCAAACGAACAGGGCGAAACTAGTGACTTTGGAGAGACCGCTGAAGTGATCGTAAGTGAATTTATTACTGAGGATGATTTGATGGAGGATTCCCCTGAACATGTGCTCGGGAGGATGACCGCAGAAGATTACGGCGTACCAAATAGAGAGATCTCTCACGTTAGTCGTGAAGAGGTGGATTTTTTCCAGTATAAACATAAGAAAGGCGCCTGGCCCCATGGGATTCCTGGCATCGTGCTTAGGACCTTAGCGGTTGCTATCGCAGATTTGCCCTGTAGGATCTACAGCGACTGTCTGCTTCTTTCATACTTCCCCAGAAGATGGAAGGAGGGACTGTTGGTGTTGATTCCCAAACAGGGCAACAACCCCGAATTTTTGAAGTCAATCAGGCCCATAACCTTGCTACCCATTTTGGGTAAGATTCTTGAACACATCATCAGGAAACAAGTTTTTGAATATACAGACGAGCAGGTTTTTCATCATCCAAACCAATATGGGTTTGTGCGGGGCAAAAGCACGAACCAGGCGCTTGTCATGTTGACTGGTTCAATCAGAGAAAGTACGTATCGTTACACTGCGGGAATTTTCCTGGACATTAAAGGGGCGTTTAATAACGTCTGGTGGCCAGCTGTGATGCACGCGTTGAAAACTAAGAATCCTCCAAATTATCTTTTCAGGTTGTTTATTTCGTATTTTTGTAACAGGACTGTGAGACTACTGGACATGGGACGACCAGATGCGGTCAGTAAGACCCTCCAAAGGGGATGCCCTCAGGCTTCTAAGCTGGATCTAACTGTGTGGAACCTAGTCGTAGACATTTTATTAACCGACTTTGATACTCATGAAGATTTTAAGATTATCGCGTATGCGGACGACTTGGCCATTATAGTTGGTGGAAACAGCAGACCAGCATTAGAAAGCAAGATGAATCAGGTTCTGGCAGTGGTTAACAACTGGGCCACTAACAACAAACTGGAGAAAGCGGCCGATAAATCCACGTACCTGGTCTTTAGCAGAAAACTAACAGGGAATCCCACAATCAGAATAGGCCCAAATACAATCAGGAGATCCAATCAAACGAGGTACCTGGGTGTGATGATGGACGATAAGTTATCGTTCACATTGTTTGTCACACATCAGGACGATGTGTGACAAACGGAAAACATTATTTCAAATACTGAAGAGAGCCCTTGGCGGAGTGTATGCTCTTCCGGCCGAATCTTTAAGAACCATATTTTTCGGCGCAGTCGTTCCGGTTCTGACATATGGGTCGGAGATCTTTTCAGACAAACTTGTTCAGATCAGGAATGCAAGGTGACTAGAGTCTCTTAGGGGTGTTATCCCTCGCACAATTATATATAGGGCGTATACTACAACTTCCACGGCAGAGGCTTCGGTGTTGGCCAATATTCCACCAATAGAAGACCTAATTGATGAATAATTGGATGCGAAGACCCACCGGAGGGGACTCAACATTGTTAAATACGAACAGAATATTGCTGCGGATCCCAGACTCTCGAAGAAGACCCTGAAGGATGTGCTCAGAGGAAGAACTTTGTTGAGATGCCAGGAAGAGTGGAGAACGGGACTGATCGGAAGAACTACGTTCAGATTTTTGCCAAATATCAACATCATGCAAGTGCTCCGTCTTGTCTTTGACAGGAAGGCAGTTCAGGCAGCTCATCTTGCTATGGATGTAGATAACTACAATAATAATCACGAGCAATGGAACTACAGGAACTGCAAACAAAATGGGAATGCGTTAGTAAAATGGGCAGAAGACGAACATCCGACCCTTATTTTTGATGCTAAAGACCGTTCCACATTTAAATCCACTGCCTGGAAATGAGAATATAATCTGGATCTGTGTTTCCTCTTGGCTGATGATGGAGGCCAACCAATTTTAGCGGAGACAGGAACGCATATCCCTCTAATTACTTCTGTTCCTCGCGAAAGAAGAATCTTAAAAGGGCTAACTAGACTAAGTTCTCCATAGAACTGTACAAATTCTTGGACTGGATACCCCAGTAAAAATTATTAGAGATTTATCGGCGCCGTAACAAGTACCGCCAAAAAGGGTATACCAAAAGGTTACCGTAAAGAACACATTCCTGTCTGCTAAGGAGATGATATCAAACTAGTGAAGAGATATAATAAATCTTACTTGAGACTCGCAGTCGACATGCTCTACAACCTAGATGCGGTGAGACCGAAAAAATTGACAGAAACAATGTATGCAACCTTGAACATCCAGACCTGGAGCAGACAAGCGTGGACACTTTTGAGGAAACTAGGAAGAAGCTTCACACAACAAACAAAGGACGACTGTTAGGCCAAACGCTATTGCTTCACACGTAGTAGCGATATCGAGAGCACTTAGAGACTCAGCAAACACAACTGCGGTGAAGCGAGAACTTAAGGCTCTAAAAGCTGAAGCAACATAAACCGAATATTGCCGCCCCTTCTCGTGCGAACAGGTTGTGAATTCTCTTAAAAACATGAAGCAATGGAAAGCTCCAGGGTTTGACAAAATTCACCCTGGATTCCTAAAAATACTGCGGCAGGTACATACAAACTGGAAATATTCCACAAGAATTTAAACACTCGATGAGAGTTGCCATATTGAAGCCGAGCAAACCAGCTGACAATCCTAAAAACTACAAGCCGACAGCCCATTTGTTCATGATATAAAAGCTACTGGAACGGCGTATTTATAACAGATTTTATACAGGACTGTTCCAAGCAATTCTGATCGAGCAGGCGGGCTTCAAAAAAAACTTTCAAAGAAAACTTATACTCAGCTGCATTTATCGATCTACCAGGGGCCTGCGACACAGTATGAAGAGAGGGCATGATATATAAGTTTCTTCGAGTAAGTCTCTGCAAACCGATCGACAAGATGCTGAACAACTGACTGTTTCAGGTAGCCACGGTATCCAAAATCAACTCCACAAGGAAACTAAAGGACGGGTTACTACAGGGTTACTATCAGTTGTTGTTCCACTCCTCTTTAGCTTGTATATTGTAGACATGCCTGAAATAAGATAAAAAAGTTTGGCTACGCCGACGACTGGGTACTTGCGACAAGGGGCAATTCAATTGAACAGTCAGAAGGTGTTTTAACGGTAGGTCTGGACTTGGGAAAGTATTTTCGAAAATGGAGGCTTCAACCAAACGCCAGCAAAACAGAAGTAAAGAATTCCACCTAAATAATAAACTTACTAGTGGGCAACTTAGCATGCACTTTGACAACACCATACTTACCCAAAATAAAACACCAAAATGCCTAGGAGTCACCCTTGACAGAACATTATCATTTAGAGAGCACTTGACAGAAACTGTCGAAAAACTTAAAAAAGAGGAATAATATTACTCAAAAGCTATGTGGCACAACCTGGGGAGCATCGGCATCAACTCTGTGTTCTTACGTTCTGGGCTCAATCTCGACTGCTGATTACTGTACTTCCAGTCTGGCTAAATAGTTAAAAAAATAGACGTTTAGATGAACAACTGAACAAATAGGTAGGTTACCGGTATTATCAAACCAACCCCCACCAGATGGCTACCGGTTACAATATGCAGAAATAGTGGATAATAGAAACCTACGAATCCACCAATATATTAAATAGGCCAGCCATAATCGACTCCGCTCGAGACGACCACGGACAAAAAAGGGTACGATTATATACATCGGCCTTGTTGGATGTAGGTTACAATTAAACGCAGCTCACACCATTCTGTGATGACGGTCCGCAATAGCTAGACTATCTATCTTTTTCTCACTATCTGCATACTACTTTTACAATTTTCTTTTAGAAATGTATTGCTTATCAGAGAACCTATAGTAAATTTCTCACTTATGAAATATGATAAGAACTCTCTTCCCAATGAATTTTATTCCTCCCACTTTAGAAATATTTATCAAGCCAATCCTAACAAGATTATTAACAGAAAACTGGAGTCGGCTGTAGGTTTTTACACGGTACAACGTCTTCAATGTACAAACTACCTATATTCACAAATACTACAACTGCAGAATTAGTAGCGATTTACAACGCTATTGACTATATCCTTACTAAGAATGAGACGGCATGGGTAATAATATCCGGTTTCAGAAATGTTCTTATATTGATACAAAAACAAAGTCTCAAATATTCTGTCGTGGGCAAAATCCTTGAGAGAATTGAAAACATTATAGCCACCATAAATTGTGACCAAGACACAAAGAGGTACTTGAAAATGCAAAGACGGATGAACTTGCTAAATCAGCATATCTGAAGGCATACCTCTCCTATAGACATTCTACTATAGGGACCTTTACCTTCGGGTAAACACTTTGTCACGAGTAAACTAAGGGGAATCAAAAAATCATTCTGTCCTCCAATCTCAGAGACGTTTCCAAATAAAATGTGGTCAGTAACTATACACCACCTTATGACAAGATCACTAAGCTCACTCATCAGCAGTTATTAAAAAGTAATGATGCCTCAAGATGCATTCAATGTAAGTATCCCCTAATAATTCAACACCTACTAATCGAATGTACACCTTAACACCTTAGGGCTTAGAAACGCTCTCGAAATTAAGAAAGAACTATCAGCAATTTTCTTACCAGAAAACTTACCAAAAAACTAATAACATTCGTAAAATCCTCAGGATTCGGAAATTATGATAAGAATAACAATGTATGTCAACAAGCACTAAGAGCCAAGGGAAAAGGTTCATTGCGGCTTAAGCTTTTACTTTTGTTTTGTCTTCATTACTTCAATATTTTTATCTATTTTCTGCTTACTTTTATTTATACTCAAATATCTGTTAGTTTAAATTGCAGTATACAATTCAATCAATGTTACACATAAAAAATATATGTACATACTCTCTGTTGTCTAAATAGCTTGTGCCTAAAGTACTTGTTATTTTAACTTTAAATATCCCACTTATCTATATCTACATAAAAATTCCAAAGCACGCGTTTATTCAAAAATTAACCCCCATCAAATCTGATCATGTTCAACTTTGTGAAAACACCAAAAACCGGATTAGATGCATCTTCATCTACAAGCATAGTGATTTGACCGATAATCTACGTACGGTCGCTAAATGACCTAAGGGTTGAAGCGGCCTCACTCTCATAAATTCTATCTTTCTCTCTATATCTCTCGCTTTTAGAACATTCTCGACATTGGACTATTGAGAATAGTTTAAGAATTATTAAAAGAGTTTAAAGAATAAATATAATAATAAATATAAAGAATATATATATAAATAAATATCCTGCAACTCGTCTTTCTTATATTTGACAATCTGCACAATTAGATATAAATGATATCTGTAATTCTTTACCATTTTTTTTTATTAAACATACTGTATGAGCCCATTTAGAAAATGCATTTTAATTAACTAATGCAACATGCAAATGACACTAATAAAGAATTTTGTGTAAAAACAAGAATTATCTATTAAACAATAACTGGCAGCTATAGGTTTATTCTATAATTAATCATTCATTAATTTCATTCTTTCGCTATTAGCTTTCTTCCTTTCGTTAGACCAAGTTGTTCCAGTCTTCCTACGTTTTTCTCTCTGGCCAACTTTCCAAACGTTAACCTTGTATCTGAAACAGCCTCTATCCTGAATTTCACTTTGTGTAGTATTTGCTGATCTTAGGTCCTCTTTAATTGCAGCAATCCATTTAATTATTTCTACTTTAACTCTACTCCTATTTTCATAAAATTCCACTATTTGTCTACTTAGTCTATTCGGATTCATCCGTTTTATGTGTCCATAAAACTTAAGTCTTCTTTTTCACATATCGCTATGTATATCTGCGTATTGTTTGATTTCTTGGTTTTCTCGAAGTCGGTATGTTGTGTTATTTATTTCTTTAGGGCCTAAGATTTCTCTTATAATTTTTCTTTCCTTCTTTTCAATGTCCTCAATGTCTCTCTTTCTATTCAAAATGAACGTTTCTGCCCCATATAGACATTCTGGCTTAATAACTGTGTTGTAATGTCTCAGTTTTGTGATTTTAGATATGCATTTTTTGTTGTAAATATTTTGTGTAAGTCTCAATGCCGTTTCCAATTTTTGACATCTACTCTTGTTGCCCACTTTTTCCAACCCATTTTCCATGAATATTTCACCCAAATATTTGAATTGACTCATCTGATGTTGCCATATTTTGTTTTTAGAAATGGTGTTCTTAGTCTGTTGCAGGTCATGTATTGTGTCTTTTCAAAGGAAATTTGAAGTCCTACCTTTTCTGCTGTTTCTTTTAGGATTTCAATCTGTTTTTGTGCCGTTAATATATCTTGAGCCAAAAGTGCTAGATCATCAGCAAACGCCAGACAATCAATTTTGATGTTGGTTCTCCCTAGTTTAATGCGCGGGTCAATATTCAGGGCCAATTTTTTTTCACGCCACTTCTGTATTACTTTTTCTAGAACCCAGTTAACTAAGAGTGGCGAGAGTCCATCCCCTTGTTTCTCGCCAGTTTTAATTTCGAAGGGCTCTGAGATGTCACCCATTAATTTAACGTTTGACCTTGTGTTAGTTAATGATGCTTTAATAATTGCCAACGTTTTTAGATCTAGTCCTTGTTCTTTCAAGATTTGGAATAAAGATTCGCGGTCAATAGAATCATATGCTTTTTTAAAATCCACAAATTTACAGACGAGATTTTATTACAGTTTTTGATGTCTTAGGTTTAACTTTAGATTCAGCATCTGGTCAGGGCAGGATCTGCCGGGTCGAAAACCTGCTTGATATTCACCAATTTTAGGTTCTAACTGTCCCTATGCTCTGTCTAGTAGACATTGAGATAGAATCTTGTAACAAACTGGAAGAAGAGATATCCCTCTGCAGTTGTTTATATCCGTTCTATCTCCTTTCTGTTCGTCTGTTCGGTTCGCCAAACTTCTTGTAGAATTTTGGTTATTTCCTTTATTGTGCCTGGACCAGCGGATTTCAAAAGTTCAGCAGTGATTCCATCTTCATCAGAAGCTTTGTTATTTTTAAGTCGTTGATTTGCCTAATTATTTCATCTTCATTCGGTGGTAATGAATCTAGGTTTGTTTGTTTAGGGTTTAGTGTTGGTAATTTGTTTGCGGGCTCAGAACAGTTTAGTAGTTGTTTAAAATATTTCTCAAGTTCTTTGCAATTGTCTTGGTTATTTAACTTTATAAAGATTTTGGGGTTGATAGCCTGTTAATTTAGTTTTAAATGTTTTGTAAATGTTTCGGGTGTTATTTTTTTGGAAATCGTTTTCTATTTCATTAAGTTGATTGTTTTCATATTTTCTTTTAGTTTGTCTAATTAGCTTCGATGTTTCTTTTCTTACTTCCAAAAAGTTGTTGCTGTTTTTTGACTGTTCCAATCTTCGAATGCTTTACTTCGGCTTAATACTGCTCGCCAACTCCATCCCACCACGGATATTTTCTACGTTTTTGTAAAGGGGCCAACTTTAAGGCTGTTTTAATAATCTTTGTTTCAATTCTTGTCAGTTCGGTGCTGGTTGTTTATCAAGCTCCTCTGTTAGGGTTGCTTTTATTTTCGTATGGTCGAACTTTAGGATTAGCAGTCTCTTTTGAATAAGATTTTGAGGTTTTAAGCTTAGTTTGATTCTAGTCAAGTAGTGATCTGTGACTATGTTAACTCCTTTCCTGACTTGAACATTCAAAAGCTCTTTATAATTGGGGTACGAAATGGTAACATGGTCAATTTGAAATTCACCCATGTACGAGTTTGGGCACCTCCAGGTCTTTTGTTTTCTTATTTTCTTCTTAAAATGGATTGACATTATTTATAGATTAAACTGCGAACATAGTTCAACCAATCTTCTACCATTATGGTTAGTCCATTTATGAGCAGGAAAACTGCCGACTGTTTTTCTGTACTTTCTTTCATTCCCTAGTTGGGCGTTGGAATCACCCAATAAGATTTTTACATGATTAGAGGGAATTTTAGAAATAATCTTTTCCAGAATTTCCCCGGACTTATTTTCTTTTTCAGTATTAGATTTATTTTCTTCGTTAACTGGGAGGTCTGCATTGATTAATGTATAGTTTTAGTTAGCACACTTGAGGGATAGTGTCATTATTGCAATTATTTACTGGCTGGACATTAGTTATAGAACCAAGAAGGGTTCTTGAGATAGCGAAAGCAACACCGAGATGTGGTGTATTTTTAAGTATTCTTTTGTCCGTTTTACTTCTAAAAAGTCTCTGAATTCCAAGGTGTTATCATCTATCAATCTGGTTTCTTGCAAAGCTAAAATTTGAATTTTATGCGGATTCAATGTTCGCTCCAATTCGTGTAGTTTTCCTGGACGTAGGAGAGAACTGATATTTACCGTTCCAAAGAAAGTTTTTGTTTTCGGTTTCAGACGTTGGCCAGAGGTCTCCGACTCCCTCTGAAAGATTTTGCGTTTAAGCCCGGACGCCCTAGAATCCGAAAGCCCGGTTGTACCAGCGAAGCTGGCAGAGGATTGTCAACCTCCTGCGGTAATTTTGTAATTACTAGAACGCTTCATCTTGTACTTTGAATTAAAGGTTTGAACTATGACGGTTCGGAGGTTAAGACTGCAGAATTTAAATTTCAGCCGCACCACTGATGAACAGACGCCGGACTTAACCGCTTGATTTAAGTCAGACGCTAAGTGGATTTAATTTTTTTTTGCCTTGGTTCTGGGCTGCTTATTTTGAGATATTCGCCGCTGTCCATTAATATCTAATGGAACTTTCACCATTCACCACCCGTGACCCGTCCAGTACCTCAGGCGGGATATACTGGATATTTATTTATTTATTTATTTATTCATTCATTCATCCCATACACACACAAAAATGTCTTCAGTATTTGGATCTATATTCACTGGAAATATTCCTTCGCTACTGAATACTTGACCAATATAAGTCACTTGATTATTAACTGTTCGACCACCTGGAATTGCATCTGGTGGAATTATACCAGAATAATCTCTCCAATAGTAACCTAGAAATTATGACATATTGAAATTTCTTTTTCTATCATGACAATAATTCAATAATCCACTTTAGATATCTATAAATAAGGGCTGAACAATTCGTTCATAGGGATTTCCCATTATTTATTCCTTTTAAAAACTTGTTAGATTAGACAGATTTGTTAATATGTGTTACTTACAATTAACAAGTGTTATATTACCTTTGAGATTTACAACATTAAAGTTCAGATTCGCTTTGATTTGTCTTCAGTTAGTCAATTTGATTCAAATTGAAAATGTCGTTCAATAACTTACATTTACGCCATGTTATGTTTATATATTTCAAAAAGGGTTCTCTTGGACAGCCCACGGTGCAAAAATAGTTTGCTCGGTTCATGGATGGAGATTTAGACCTGAAAGGCCGACATCACTCTAACAATAGGTAAAATGAAGGTCATAATAATCGGAACTCCACGCACTACGGTGCGTGAGATAGCAGATAATTTAAATATCGTAACCTTTTGGACCATTCGAACAAAATGGGTACGTCTGCCTATGCGATGTGTGGGTTCTTCGTGAACATATTGAGCGCATTTAGCTGGATCTAATCTCTTTGTGCGATCTTTTGCTTTAAAAAATGGCCAGTGGAATTAAGTACGCCAAAAGATGGCCTTCACTCGAAGAAAATTATGTTTTGCATTTAGTATGATTGGAAAAACACTCCATACACTTTGAGCTTCTTCCACCTCACCAAACCATCAACACCGACTGTTACCGTGCATAATTAGATCGACTGAACTCAAGAAGTCAATTCATTTTGGTAATACTGATGAGATCAGAATAAGTTGCGAAATGGCAAGCAATGTAATACACAATTTGCAAAAGATCTGGGGGAAGAAATTAATGAACGTACAAAGTTATCCCAAATTATTCACACGCCACATTGAACGCAGAGATGGCAGTAACCTATAAAGACAGGTGCTGCAAGGGTCTAGAACACGCAGAAGACCTCCAAAAAGACGAACAGACCAAATTATGGATCTAACTGGTTCAAAGGGGAACACTGGCGTGAACTAGTCCGAAAACGCCGCAAAAGGAACGAGTTTGATGAGAATGAGGTCATATCACTTATGTAAAGAAGAATAACCTGCATTATGCATTCTTTTACACATAATAAATATAAACATACGCATTTTTACAGTAATATATTTTGAATTATTTTAAAGATTTATCGCATCCAGTTTTGATTGCATTGCGACATGGCAATATGACAATTATAATTATTAGTGTGAACTAATATAGTTATGTTTATACATGGCATGTCTAATTATATCTATTTTCTTTCTTTCTTTTTTCCAGAAGTAGATCTTAATATAGTAAGTAGTACGTGTTTTTAAAAATGCAAATAGAAGTTGTATGTTAAGAAATGAACTGAAATAAGAATATTTCTCATATAGAGGCACTCACCTTGACTATTTTTTTCGTTTTAAGTTATCCATTTTTTTAGATAATTTTTTATAGGTCCCTTGAGGTTATTTTCTATTTTCTAAAACTACGCAATTAGTTCCGATATTTGCCTTATTATGACCAAATATTTATAAATCATTTATGATTGCACTACCAGAATGAGCGGTTGTACATTGAGTGTGGCGATAAGTAATCTCACTATTGTGGCTTATCACAATTGTCTAAATCTAAAACTTATTTCATATTGAAATATATTAGTCATGCTAGATTGTTGATGCAAATAAATTGAAATTAATAACAATGTATTATTATTTTTTAATTTTATTATTAGTAATAATAATAATACTAATTAATACTAATGCAGATGGTAAGAAAGATTGAAATTGCCAAACGCAGATAATTCAATGTTCAGCATGAGTGTATGGAACTTATAGGGATTAGATGGAAAAGAGAGCGCTCCTCTCTGTTGGTGATTTTAAGTGTAAACACAAGGCTAACTTTTGCTATTTCATACTGTATCCACACAGTAGATGGCCAAAGCGAGAGTAGAAGTACTGGATAATAAGCAGTATATCAGATTTGTAAGAGGATAGAAATTAATGACTGAAAGGACTAATAAGACTGGATGTACAAATGAGAAGTTCTGACAGTAAAAAATTGGCAATTTAGGTATCTTTTCGGAAACACTGCAACAACAGAAGGACATGGTAGATAATTAAATCGGAAATATAGATATATCAAATAGGAAAAGTTATATATCTAAAAGTATAATAAACCCCAAATTGGAAGGGTAAATTACAAATTGAAAAAGTAATGTGGACTGCATATGTTATATTACTGTCAATTCGAATTTTTATATTGTTGCCAATTCACTTTATACAAATATATAGAAAAAATACCACTACACTTAGATATATTCCTAACGATTCTTATCATTGTATTGGTCATAAAATGGCTAGTTTCAATTTCTTAATACATAGACCACTCAATTTTCCGCTTAATAACGAAAGATATGAAATAGAGAGGAATTATATTAGGAATGTAGCCGCGTGTAATGGATTTGCTCCCTCGTTAGTTCATAAGATAATTAGAAAACATAGATATAAGGTTTTAGTTCGTGAAAACTCGACTTTTCAATTGGAAAGAGACACCTCAAGATTTGTTTCATTACCTTTTCATCATAATTTAACGCGAGGCTTAAAAAAATGTTTTTAAGAATGTCAATCTAAAACTGGTATACAGTGCTGGTTTAAACTTACGACATTTATTAGGTAATTCTAAAGATAAAACTCCTCCAATGGAAAGGTCGGGTATTTATAAAATTTCTTGTAAGGATTGCGATCAAAGGTATGTTGGGCAAACGAGAAGATCAATCGGAACAAGGTTCAAAGAACACATAGCTCAATTAAGATACAATAGGCCCGATAAATCTTGTGTTGCTCAACATATTTTTGAGAATGATCATTGCATAGATATCAACAATTTAAGATTAATAAAACATGTAACAAACAATAGACAATTAGACGCTTATGAGAGTATAAAAATCAATAAATGTACCAGTAGTATGAACAGATACAACGGTCCTATTCTTTCGAGTTCTCTGTTCCTACTGCTCTAGGTCCTCACTTGCTATTGGTCGCTTGATTAGCATTGTCAATGCTAAGCGAGCCCACAATGCTAAGCGAGCATTATATAGAGGAGTTTTTAGAACAAGAATTTAGGACGACACGCGTATGTGTGTTCTCTGTATTTCACGGAGCTCTCTGCATGCGTACAAGTGTACCGCGCAAGTGGTGTGATCAAAAATCCGTTAAAAACCGCTACGTTTCGCGGACGGTAAAAACGCGAAAAAGAACTATGGAGAGCTCGGGTAGTGAATCCGAGCTCTTTGAAGAGGTGGCCAGGGAGGACCGTACCGTACCCCTTACTTAAAGTTAGCTGAATTTGACTAGACCACTGAAGAGAGCGGTCGAAATGTAAGCCTAGATAGGTTGCTTTTTGCAACCATGGAATAGGCACTTTGTCAACCAGCAGTCTGGCCGCGCATTTTGGGCACTTTCTGGTGAAGATAATCGCCTGGGTCTTTTTATTGGATTGACCTGCAGGCGCCAGAATTTAGGCCAGGAAATAGCAACGTTAAGTTGCTTTTGCAGTCGGTTAGGAATAGCCGACGCGTGACGTGACGTGACAAAGAAGGCAGTGTCGTCTGCGAAAAATGCAGATCTAACGTCACTGAAGCAGGGAATTTTGGCTATGTACAGGTTGTACAAAGCCGGAGAAAGGGGTGAACCTTGCGGGACGCCCGACTCTATGGGCTTTCTCGTTGAAAGAGACGAATTAATATTTACCTGAAAGGATCTGCCTGACAGGAAAGAGCGGATCAGTATGGTAAGGTCTTTTGGAAAACCTAATTCCATGGTCTTATAAATAAGACCACGGTGCCATACTTTGTCAAAGGCTTTGGAAATATCGAGAAACACAGCGCCAACGCACTTTGTTAATCGAAAAGCCTGATGAATGTCGCCAGCAAGCCTTGCGCATTGCTGCAGGGACGAATGTCCCTTTCGGAACCCGAATTGCTCGTTAGGTATGATACCTTTGCTGTCGGTGAAGTCATTTAATGCGGAAAGAATGCCCTTTTCGGCTATCTTGGAGAGATTATTCAGAAGGCTTATGGGCCTGACATCAGAAGAGAGGTTCGCACCTCTCTTCTTCGGAATTACCGCTAAATTAGCGTGTTTCCAGGAAGCGGGAAAGTATTGCAAACGCAGAATGGAATTCACGATATTCGTGATTTCTGCGATTTGCTTACTGTGGAGCTTCCGGAGCTGCTTGACGGTGATACCGTCGCAGCCCGGAGCTTTATTTGGGGCGAAACTGCGAATGATAGCCACTACTGACTTTGGAGAGATCAGGTAATCCTGCAGATACGAAAGTTCAGGCTTGTCGGAAAGCCGCGCGTAAGCGCGGTCGACTGCCTGTTCTTCCGCCTGCGCCTCGGTCAGCCTCGGACTGGTCATCTGAAGTCTGAAAGACTCCGCCAGCATTTCAGCTGTTTCCAAGTCGGAGACGGCGAAAGAAACGACATCATCCGACTTCAAGGGGGGAATGTCCCGTCGGGACTTCCCCGCCAAGGACCTTGCCAGACGCCAGATCTGCCTCGGATTTGACGTGTCGACAGAGAAAAGAAGTGAATCCCACTTTTCCTCTCTGTACGACGCCATCGCCTCTCTGGCTTCTCTGATCGCCCAGTTTGCCCGACGTTTATCCTCGGGATCGAGGGTGGATCTGGCCAACCTGACCAGGCGATTTTTCGCCCGGAGCTGGTTTTTCAGATCCGTCGGGAGGTCGGAAGTTCGCTGAAGCTGGTCGACCGTCCGATGCTTCGTGGCAAGGCTGAAAGCCTCTTGGATATCCCTTGTCAGTTTACCGACAGCGAGATCGAGCTGCTTCGGGGAAGCAATGGTCGGGATCGGCTCCGTGGAGGGCAGCTTGGGCTCGGAAAACGTTCCAATCCGTGACTTTGGAAGTCAACTTGAACGGAGCGCCCGAGAGCCGGCCGTCCCCCAGTTCGAGGAGGACAGGAAGGTGGTCGGAGTCGAGCTCGTGCAGGACCGACGTGGCAATCGCTCTGCAGGAATTCTTCGTGATGAAGAAGTCTATAACCGATCCCGCGTGTTGCGGGTGGTTATAGGCGTAGTGGGTGGGCTCATCAGGAAAGGCGATGAGGCACCCGAGCGATTCGCACACGGTGCTTAGGGTGCTACCACGATCGTTCGTGGTTCTGCAACCCCAGCTGGTGTTGTGTGCGTTGAAATCGCCGCCGATGATGATGGCGGCATCTGTGTCAAAGATTTTGGTGTAATCAGCCGGAACCAAAGGTTCACCGAAACGCTGATACACGGAATATAAGATGATAGGTCGGTCCTTGAGCTCGACAGTAATGGCAGTGGCTTCCAGAGTGGCAAGCTCTGGTTTAGGAAGTCTGAAATGCCGGATGTTTCTTTTCACAAGAATCAACGTGCCGCCACCACGGCCGTCGATTCTGTCATCCCTGTGAACTTTATAGTTCGGGATGCTGAAGCGGATAGAGGGTTTAAGAAATGTCTCCTGAATCAGGATGACATCGATGTTGTGCGCCGAAAGTACGTGAGCAAGTTCCTCCTTCTTGTCACGTACGGAGTTGGCGTTCCAGGAAATTATTTTGAGGGAGTCCGGTTTAACGGACATTATTCGGGAAGGCAGACGTTAATTGGGCCATTACTAGGCCCATAATCTGGCTGGTTAACTGGTTAACAATCTGACTTACGTCAGATTGAACCTGGTTAACTTTGGCTTGGGGTTGCGCCGTTTGGCGCTGAGATCCCCACACGAAGGTGGATGTGGGGATTTTCGCGGCTTTTGGCTGTGGAGCAGCCTTCTGGGCGCGCTGCGAGGACGAAGCCTTCGAAGTGCGGGGCGCGGGACGGGCCGTGCAGTTGCGGTAACTGGCGGTGTGATCACCGCCGCAGTTAGCGCACTTGGCCGGGGAGTCTTTCGGTTTGGGGCAGTGCCTAGACCTGTGTTCGGCAGAGCATTTCACACATTTGGGGGGGGCATGGCACTTGCGTGCCGTGTGACCAAATTGTTGGCAGTTGAAACACTGACCAACTTGGTTCGAGGGCTTTTGGGTCTGGACTCGGATGGTCTGGTCCAGAAAATATTTGGTATTGATGATGCCTTTTTCGGTCTTAGGCACCGTGATTTGGATAATGGCCAGAGGGCCTTTTTTATTTGACCAACGTTGGACGTTGGTGGGGTGGTATCCCAAAGACTCGAGTTCGGCTTTGACGTCCTCGATGGAGATACTCTCGAGGACGCCACGGAACAGAACGCGGAGATTGCGCTCATCGGGGGTCGTATATGAATGATACGGGTACTTCCGATCATCAAGGAATTTGGTGAAATCCCGATGATCATTGGAAGTGGGTGGCTGGAACGAAACCCCCTTGGGTTTCGTCGTGAAGATGCCGTGGTTAATATTCAGCTGCTTGCACAGCCGAACGACTTGCTGGTACGCCGCTTTGTCGTGTAGCACGACCGGCGGTACCCGGTATTTCTTGGCTGGCTGGTCAGAATTTCCGACGGAAAATGTCGGTTTCTGACTGGCCGCCGCGACAGGGACTTGAGTGGGTGGGGCTTGGGTCGGAGACCCGGATGCCCCGTCGGAACGGGTACCCGCTGCCTGTGTCTTCGACAGTGCGGGAAAATGCACGTCGTCAACTGGCGGCGGGGAGGTTTTTCGCTTGCGCTTGGGCGCAGCGCGAAAACCCTCGGAATCGGAGGTCGAAGGTTGGCCTCCGAGTTCTGGTTGGGGAATATTCGCCTGGTTTCCCAGGTTTTCTTCCTCCATCGCGGATTCCTCTTCGTCGGAATCCTCCTTGTGTGGCAGCGATGCTGACCGCTTCTTCCTGTGTCGTCGCTTCTTCTTTTCCGGCGCCGCCACGGGGGCTCCGGATGTCCCTGGGTCGGTCGGGACTTCCTTTTTCTGCTGGAGGCTCAGCATCTGCCTCAACAGCTCCTCGTTCCTTTTTGCCGACGCCGCAATTTCCCTTTGCAGCCTGGCGTTTTCTTCTCGAAGCTCTGAAAAGAGCTTCTCGGAGGCCAAACGGGCCTCCTTCTCCTCCTGGAGCAACGCCAGGGTTTGGTCCAGCTGTCTTCTGATTTTCGCTATTTCGATGTTGGCCAGTTCTTCTCTGGCCACCTCTCGGAGCACCAAGAGCTCGGATTCACTACCCGAGCTCTCCATCGTCCCTATTCCGCGTTCTTCCCGTTCGCGAAACTAAACGATTAAACTACGTAATCGAACGCACCACTAGCGCGGCACACTTGTGCGCATGCAGAGAGCTCCGTGAAACACGTCCGCTCTCTTCGACACTCGACACAAGACTTTTGGTGCCTAGCAGTGAAGTCAGGCGTTTTTCAACGACCCCCCCCCCCCCCCCCCGAGACATCAGCAGAAGATTTTCGGCGTGTTGACTCCTCCCATTTGTGGGCGGAGTAAACCGCAATACCGCAGTCGATTGTAAGGTCGACTGTGGGCGCGATCGGCCGGAAAGAGATTTTCGGCTCGAGAATACGGTAGGCTGACTGCATTTGCAGAGAGTTTTCGATCGCAAAATTTCGAAAATTTTCCGATCGAGCCGGCATCGCCGATATAAAATATTTCGGTGGCCATCTTTTGGCATAAATAGCGAGATTCAGTTTGGTGACTGTGAAGTTTTTTTGTGAAATTTCGTGAAATGTTGTGGAAAGTGTGTGAAGTGTTTTCGTGAAGATGGCTGGAAACACTAACCAGGACTTACACGGGAAAAAGAAAACAAATAAGTGGCTGCAGTCGTAGATTGCAAACCCAGACAGCTGCTGCACAAGCAGCAAAAAGAGATTGAGGAGCTAAAGAAGCAAATAAAAGCCCTCGAAGGGATGATGCATGCGATGACTGAAAAGTCAGAAGCAAAAGAGACGCCAAAAGTCCCACAGAAGACAACCGCAGAGGCTGTGGCCGGCACGTTCGGCACTAAAAATGCCAAGACGGCAAAGAAGAGGCCAGCTGTGTCCACAGACAGCGAGGACACGTCGCAAAGTGAATTTCCGACGCTGGCCGAAGCGGAGAAGCGCAAAAAACAACCGGCGAAGAAGACAAAAGCAGCTGAGCCAGAAATGCCAACAAAACACCAGACAGAAAAGAAAGCCCTGCCGCCTGTCACGATTGTGTCTCAGGATTGGTCAGGGTTTTCAAAAAGCTTTGGTGAGAAAAATATAAATTACACTAAGGCAAAGAGGACTAGGGAGGGGATTAAGGTCACCCCCCAGACGGCAGCTGATCACAGAGCGATGGTGAAATTCTGTGATCAGAAAAAGGTAAGCTTTTTTACCTACAAGCTAAACGAGGACAAGAAGCACCAGGTGGTGCTAAAAGGAGTGCCTGAAGGCACTCCTATTGAAGAAATTCAAAAAGTTTTGGTGGAACAAGGCTTTGAGGACATCGAAGTCGCGAGATTGAGATCGCGCAAGAAAGACACCAGGGGCCGTGTACTCCCTCTGGTCCTGGTGAAAAGCAAGGACGAAAAAATCTTCGCCATCAAGTACCTAGATAGGTTGGTGGTGAAGACGGAGAGGAAGATGAAGGCTGGCAGACCGGTACAGTGTTACCGATGTCAGAGCTTTGGACACGTGCAGGGTAACTGCGGTTACCCGGCACGCTGCGTCAGTTGTGGCAAAGAGCACAGGAGCTCTGAATGCACACGACCGAAAGAAGAAGACGCGACTTGCGTCAATTGCGGGGGTGACCACCCCGCATCGTACATGGGGTGCAAATATGCCCCCACCAAGGACGGAAAACAGAAGACCCAAAGGCAAGAGCCGAATACGCAAAGGAGAAAGGACGGAACACAAAAAATGGATATAGAAGCAGTAATCCGAACAGGGGTCGAGCAGTCAGTCCGCGCAATTTTAGCAGCACAGAATGCCAAGTAAAGAACGGAAACCCTTCACGCTGAAGATAGGATCCTGGAACGTAAATGGGATCAGAGGCAAGAAGATAGAAGTTGAACAACTTCTAGCCGAATATGAGCCGGACATTCTTGCACTGCAAGAAACAAGATGTCCGTCCGGGTACAGGATTAATTTCCTGAACTATCGGACATTCAGATTCGACAGACCGAACTCAGTTGGTGGTGGCGTAGCCATCCTGGTTAAACAAAGTCTAGAATCTGAGCCATTGAGTCTAGAATCTGAGCCGTCTACCATCCTAGCAGGCATGATCAGCTGATAAGAGAAGATATAGAGGAACGCCTTCAGGAAAATGTAGGAAAAGTACTCATTGGGGATTTCAACTGCAAGTCACCGGGTTGGCATTGCAGGATGTATAACTCCAACGGAAGAAGAGTGGAGAGATTCGTGGAGGCTATAGGAACAATCGTGATTGCTCCCCAAGAGCCCACGTATCAACCAACAGGCAGCTTACTAGACGTACTGGACATCGCGGTCATCAAGGATATCCCCGTGGATATCGACATTGAGATCGTGTACGACGGGACATCCGACCACAACCCAATTTTTCTAAAATTGGGTTCTGGTGACACACAAAGGGATTTTACGGTGAGGAGGTCGGTGAACTGGGACTTGTTCCCGGAGAAACTCCACTCCAAAATTCAAATTCCGAAGATCGGTACAACGGAAGAGTTGGAAGAATGCACGACGAGGACGGAAGAAAGACAAACCCAGCACCCCTACGAACCTGTTCCTCAGTTTATTCGGAGGATGATTAGAAGGCGTAGGGCGCTGAAGAGAAGATATCGTACCAATAGGACGGCAGATCTGGCCAGGGAGTTGACCAGATCCACCAATGTCCTGAGACAGGCACTGAAGAACCTCGCAGAAAAGAGGTGGACTGACCGCTTGACCGAGTTGAATAACGCGGACGGCACACTATAGGGAGTCTATAGGGCTCTCAAGAGAGATCCAGATGTAAGGATGATCCATGGAAGGAACGGACTTGTCTACACAGACGAAGAAAAGGCCGAAGCCATGGCGGACGCGCTTGAAAGAGAGTGTGTCATCAACTCTCAAGACGACGATGACGAAAACCTCGAGAGGTTAGTCAAAAGGACGGTAAGGAACTTCCGCGAGAGGATTGGGCCCTGGCCGACTCCGGACTTTGCAACTCCGAAGGAGGTCAAGGGTATAATCCAGAAGATTCGGCTCAAGAAAGCTCCAGGGTGCGATGGTGTTACCAATCGCATGCTGAAAAAGCTGCCGAGAAAAGAAATTGCCGCCATCACCGCCATTGCAAACGCAGTCATCAGACTGCGGTATTTCCCGGATAGATAGAAATATGCAATGGTGAGAATGATATCGAAGCTGGGGAAAGACAAAAAATTTCCCCAAAACTACAGACCGATAAGCTTACTGCCATCAATAAGTAAGGTCGTAGAATGAGTGGTTTTAAAGAGATTAGAAAAGGTGCTCGAAGATAATAGCATCCTTCCGCCCGAACAGTTCGGGTTTAGAAAAAAAACCACTCTGCCGAAGATCAACTGTTATGTGTCACATAATACATAACAGAGACGCAGGACAGAAGACATGGAACGGCTATCGTCCTACTCGATGTCGAAAGGGCTTTCGACAGGGTATGGGACGATGGCCTGATCCACAAAATGATCTACATGGGATTCCCGGAGTGGATTGTTGAGCTGACTGACTCATACCTAAGAGAACGAAGTTCCTCTGTGAAAATGGGTAAAGTCAAATCGGCCAGAAGATGGATGGAGGCAGGAGTGCCGCAGGGAGCGGTACTAGCGCCCCATCTCTACAACATATACACTAGTGATATTCCGAGGAGGAATAACACTAGAGTAGCCCTGTATGCCGATGATACGGCCATTATGGCCAGGCATAAGAGACCGGACCAGGCCGTCAGATACGTCCAGGATCGCCTGGACGATCTGATGGAATGGTTGATAGCCTGGAAGATCAAGGCCAATATCGCCAAGACACAGGCTATCTACGTCACGCAGAGAATGAGCAGACCCGGTCACCAGCTGGAAATCGAAGACGAAAGAGTGACATGGAAATATACTGTAAAGTATCTAGGTGTCACCTTCGACAAGAGGATGTCATGGAGGCAACATGCAAACATGCACATACGGTGTAAAGCCCTGGCTGTTGCGAAGATAGCTTACCCGCTAATTTGCAGAACCAGCAAATTAGACGTGAAGCTGAAGATCCTAATGATTAGATCATTAGTGAGAAGCGTCATGATGTACGGATCGATCGCGTGGGACTACGCGGCAAAATCCTACATCAAGAAACTGGAAAGCTTCGAGAACAAGCTAGTGAGACTAGCTCTCGATACCCCCTGGTACATCTCCAATGTGCAGGTACACAGAGAGATGATGTGGACTCCCTTTAGGCAGTGCATGCCAGAAAAGGCAGAGAAAGCCTTCCTGAAGATACGTGACCACCCAAATCAAGAACTGCGAAGGTTAACGGACTATCGTCCGGAAGACTTCGCAGCTTTGGGTGGCAGGAAACAGGTGACAGGAAAAAGGTAAGAAAGATAATTTACGCCGAAACACCTTCAGTGTCATCGGCAAATAAAATAATATCTTAAGACTACACCCCCCCTCTGGTACTTGTCCCCCAGAGGGGAGTGGTGCAAAGCGCTTGGCCCACCCCGTCCGGCGGCCAAGCAGCGGAAACACTAATGGAAGAGAAGATTTTGTTTTGTGAGTACGTTACGGTTTGTGAGTAGCGTTACGACTACGGAAACCTTATCCCATCTAACCAGCAGTGAAGTTTCGGGATTATTTTAGAAAATAATCTCGGGTGGATGGAGGGCGCGAAACGCGAAAAGAATTTAGGAGCGGTTTGTCTTGTTCTTCGATGTGAGCAGACGTGTTTTTCGTTGCTCCCTTGCATGCGCACAAGCTAGTACGCAGATAGAATCACGCGATTCAAAACCTCTCGATAAAACCGTTACATTTCGCGAAAGGGAAACGCGGTAAAGAGACTATGGAGAGCTCGGGTAGCGAATCCGAGCTCCTAGAAGAGGTGGCCATGGAGGAAGTGGCCGAATAGCAGTTCCAGAGGTTGGAAAAACAGCTAGAGAAGGCACTGGCGTTGCTCCAAGAGGAGCAAGAGGCCCGATTGGTTTATGAAAAGCGCTTCTCAGCGCTCCTCCCCGCCGCCAGTTGACGACGTGCATTTTCCCACACTGTCGAACACACAGGCAGAGGGTTCCCGTTCTAACGGGGCATCTGCAAGCCCCGCCCACTCAGGTCCCTGTCGCGGCCAGCCAGAAACCTGCATCTTCCGTCGGAAATTCTGGCCAGCCAGCGAGAAAATACCGGGTGCCGCCAGTCGTTTTACACGACAAGGCGGCATTCCAGCAAGTGGTGAGGCTGTGTAAGCAGCAAAATATCAAACATGGTATTTCCACCACTAAACCCAAAGGGGTTTCTTTTCAACCACTAACTTCAGACGATCATCGGGAATTTACAAAATTGACCGCAAATACCATTCGTACACCACCCTTGACGAACGCAATCTCCGCGTTCTTTTCCGTGGCGTTCTTGAAAGTATCCCCATCGAGGACGTCAAAGATGAGCTCGAGTCTTTCGGCTACCATCCGACCAACGTTCAACGTTGGAAGAACAAAAAAGGCACTCTGGCCATTGTTCAAATCACGGTGCCTAAGACCGAAAAAGGCATCACCAACACTAAATATTTTCTGGACCAACACATCAGAGTCCAGACCCAAAAACCTTCTAACCAAGTTGGGCAGAGTTTCAACTGCCAACAATTTGGTTACACGGCACGCAAGTGTCATGCTCCCCCAAAATGTGTAAAGTGCTCTGCCGATCACAGGTCTAGGCACTGTCCCAAGTCCAAAGACTCCCCGGCCAAGTGCGTTAACTGTGGCGGTGATCACACCGCAAGTTATCGCAATTGTTCGGCCCGTCCCGCACTCCGCACTGCGAAGGCTTTGTCCTCGCAGCGCGCCCAAAAGGCTGCTCCACAGCCAAAGCCCGCGAAAATCCCCACATCCACCTTCGTGTGGGGATCTCAGCGCCAAGCGCAACCTCAACCCCAAGTTAACGTTCAATCTGATGTAAGTCAGGTAGTTAACCTCCTAACCCAGCAGATTATGGGCCTAGGCCATTACTAGTAATGGCCCAACTAACGTCTGCCTTCCCCAATAATGTCCGTTAAACCGGACTCCCTTAAAATAATTTCATGGAATGCCAACTCCGTACGTGACAAGAGGGAGGAACTTGTTCACGTACTTTCGGCATATAATATCGATGTCATCCTAATTCAGGAGACATTTCTTAAACCCTCCATTTGTTTCAGCATCCCGAACTATAAAGTTCACAGGGATGACAGAATCGACGGCCGTGGTGGCGGCACGTTGATTCTTATCAAAAAGAACATTCGGCATTTTAAACTTCCTACACTAGAGCTTGCCACTCTGGAAGCCACTGCCATTTCTGTCGAGCTTAAGGACCGACCTATCATCCTTTATTCCGTGTATCAGCGTTTCGGTGAACCTTTGGTTCCGGCTGATTACACCATAATCTTTGACACCGACGCCGCCATTATTATCGGCGGCGATTTCAACGTACACAATACTCGCTGGGGTTGCAGAACCACGAATGATCGTGGTAGCACTCTAAGCACTGTGTGCGAATCGCTCGGGTGCCTCATCGCCTTTCCTGATAAGGCTATCCACTATGCCTATAACCACCCGCACACACGAGATCGGTTATAGACTTCTTCATTATGAAGAATTCCTCCAGAACGATTGCCACGTCGGTCCTGCACGAGCTCGACTCTGACCATCTTCCTGCCCTCCTCGAACTGGGGGACGGCCGGCTCTTGGGTGCTGCGTTCAAGTTGACTTATAAAGTCACAGACTGGAACGTCTTTCGAGCCCATCTTCGTTCTACGGAGCCTATCCCCACAATTGCTACCCCGAAGCAGCTCGATCTCGCTGTCGGTAAACTGAAAAGGGATATCCGAGAGGCTTATAGGCTTGCCACGAAGACGGTCGACCAGCTTCAGCAAACTTCTGACCTCCCGACGGATCTGAAAACCCAGCTCCGGGCGAAAAATCGCCTGATAAAGTTGGCCAGATCCACCCGCGATAACGAGGATAAACGTCGGGCAAACCGGGCGATCAGAGAAGCCAGAGAGGCGATGGCGTCGTACAGAGACGAGAAGTGGGATTCACTTTTTTTTCTCGCCGACACGTCAAATCCGAGGCTGATCTGGAATCTGGCAAGGTCGTTGGTGGGGAAGTCCCAACGGGACATTCCCCCCTTGAAGTCGAATGATGGCGTTTCTTTCCCCGTCTGCGACTTGGAAAAAGCTGAAATGCTGGCGGAGTCTTGTAGACTCCAGATGACCAGTCCGAGACTGACCGAGGCGCAGGCGGAAGAACGGGCAGTCGACGGCTTTCCAACAAGCCCGAACTTTCGTATCTGCAGGATTACCTAATGTCTCCAAAGTCAGTAGTGGCTATCATTCGTAGTTTTGCCACAAATAAAGCTCCGGGCTGCGAGGGTATCACCGTCAAGCAGCTCCGAAAGCTTCATAGTAAGCAAATCGCAGAAATCACGAATTCCATTCTGCGTTTGTAATATTTTCCCGCTTCATGGAAGCATGCTAATGTAGCAGTTATTCCGAGGAAGAGAGGCGCGAACCTCTCTTCTGATTTTAGGTCCATAAGCCTTCTAAATAATCTTTCCAAGATAGCTGCAAAGGTCATTCTTTCCGCACTAAATGACTTTACCGACAGCAAAGGTATAATACCTAACGAGCAATTCGGGTTCCGAAAGGGACATTCGCCCCTGCAGCAATGCGCAAGTGCGTTGGCGCTGTGTTTCTCAATATTTTCAAAGCCTTTGATAAAGTATGGCACCGTGGTCTTTTTTATAAGACCATGGCATTAGGTTCTCCTAAACACCTTACCATACTAATCCGTTCTTTCCTGTCAGGCAGATCCTTTCAGGTAAAGATGAATTCGTCCCTTTCAACGAGAAAACGCATAGAGTCGGGCGTCCCGCAAGGTTCACCCCTTTCCCCGGCTTTGTACAATTTGTACATAGCCAAAATTCCCTGCTACAGTGACGTTAGTTCTGCATTTTTCGCAGACGACACTGCCTTCTTTGTCACGTCACGTCATGCGTCGGCTATTCATAACCGACTGCAAAAGCAACTTAACGTTGCAATTTCCTGGCTTAAATTCTGGCGCCTGCAGGTCAATCCTAAAAAGACCCAGGCGATTATCTTATCACCAGAAAGCGCCCTAAGTGAGCCGTCAGACTGCTGGTTGATAAAGTGCCTATTCCGTGGTTGCAATAAGCAATCTATCTAGGCCTGCATTTTGACCGCTCTCTTCAGTGGTCTAGTCAAATCCAGCTAACTTTAAGCAAGGGGTACGGTATCTTCAAACTCGCGTACCCCTTAATTTCCAGGTCGAGCAAGCTAAACCCTTGCATCAAAGTAAATATTTATAATACTTTAATTAGATCCGTATATTTATACGGTCTAATAGTGTATTTTCGCTTCCTGTCACCTTATTCGGTGTACAGATTACAAGTTCTTCAGAACAAAAGCTTGCGTTTGGCGCTCCATGGTTTGTTCGGAACGCCCAAATTCATGCTGAAACCGGAGTCCCCACGGTTTCGCAATTCTTTGAAAAAGCTTACGAGAGGTTTGTTCTAAAAGCCTCTCTAAGCGAAAACCCGCTCGTCCAAAAAATTCCGGAAAATTTACCCGGACCTCCCGGGTAAATTGAGCTACAAAAAATCCCCAAAGTCAAAGCCCACGGGTGGCAAGCAGAAGGGAATCGAATATCGGTTCCTGGCTTGCATAAGGCCGCTTCGACTATAAATAATAGAATGATGCTCACTCCCTGGTGTCATCGGATGGCGGCCGATAGGTCACTCTCAGGTCGGACCGCCATTCAGCGAAATACTCCATCTTTTTCCGATGGAAGTAAAAATAATAAAAAATAGAAATCTAGCTTTTCCGCTATTTTTTCTTTTCTTATTAACCTCAAGAAGTTCGCCAGGACTTCTAAAAATTGAAAATACTGTCCTTGTCTTTCTTTTAACTTTAATGACAGCCGGAATCTTCAATTCCGGCAGGTCAAGGGTCAGCTAGAGACCTTCAAAAATAAAAAGCGCCCATCTTAGGGTTTGAAAATTCATTGTAAACTAGTAGGAGCCTCCGGGCTAACTAAAAAACCTGGCTGAGGAAGTCGAAGTCGAATAAGACTTTAGTTTTAATCATCTGCTGATGATGCTAACATGGTTAGCGAAACGTGCGTCCCGAATATAAAAATAGTGTTTTGGTGTATTGTGAAAAAATTTTTGTAATAAAAGTTTGTTAGTGTAACGCCAAAGGTTTCAAACCCGCAGTGTATTGAACTTATTAATATTAAAAATTTAGAGATACCGAAAAATTGAAAACTTGTGTCTTTTTTGATATCTAAAATTTATTTCCAAGCATCCCGCCAGAAGACTCAATCATCCTAGTGGAGAATTTATTAATTAACAACAAACTAAACCCGGTAGGTAACTACTGCTATAAAGCAGATATGAGCTTGTCAAGAACGTGTCTTGATCAAAATTACATTGCTTTCGAAGACAAAATTTACAACTGTAGAAAAGGCTTAAGTATGGGCAGCTCACTAAGCTCTTTACTTGCAGAAATTTTTGTGAATATTGAGGAGACAATTTTCAAAAACATTAGTAGACAATGCTTATATCGGTACCGATATGTTGATGAAATTTTGACATGCTTCACGGGTACTAAGAGACAGTTGGATGCTTTGTTATTATATCTAAATTCTATCCATAAAAAAATCAAAGTTACAGACGAAATGAAGACAAAAGTTCAATAAACTTTTTGGACCTACGATTTCTAAAAATTCGAATAAGCACTAGTTTTCAATTTTCCATAAACCTTCCCACACTGATATATCGATTCACAATACATCCAACCACCCACAACAACATAGACGGGTAGCCTATAATAGCAGGATTCATCGTTTAATGAATGTTCCTCAAATCCAGACAAATACAATACAGAATTAAATGTAATTAAACAAATTGCGGTTAACAACGCCTATCCAGTTTTAATAGTTGATAAAATAGTCTCCAAAAAATAAAGCGCTTTCGGAAGCCTACCCTAGGATTAAAGTTAATGAATTTAGATTTGAACTCTCATTATGGACATATGTCATAAAAAATAGGACAAGCAGGTAGATCATTTAAACACAGAATCGCAGAACACAGGTGCAGCTACCTAAATAATAAAATGGACTCAACATACGCGGAACGTCTTATTAAAAAAAAAACATACATTTAACAATGACTTTGAGATCTTACACATAGAAAATAAGGGTCACAAATTAAATTTACTAGAATGTTTGGAAATAAACGGTCATAAATACACATACGTATTTCTTAACGACCAAATAGACTTCAATCACTCTCCGCTATTAAATATGTCGAAAAAACAGTCTGAATAAGGGTTCTGACAATTCCCAGAAGAAAACATGTAAAATTACATGATTACTATACTACCTACTATGTCACAATACCATTTAATTATTTGCCAACCATCTGAAGAAGCTACTGTGTAGCGAAACAGAACAGTTCAGTTGTAGAGAAAAATATAAGTGGAAATTAGATAACTTTGTTTTATTTATACTCTTTAGTATGAATTTCCATCAAGAAACTCTTTCAACCATCCTCAGTTAATAGACTTTCTAATAGCAAATTTTAAATCGTTATACGTTCCAAATGAATATTTGCCTTGACGAGACACTCTTACCATTTAGAGGACCATTGGGTTTTAGGCAGTACATATAATCAAAGCGACACAAATATGGCTTGAAATTGTTCAAGGCATGCTCTGGCATGGGATACACATACAACTTAAAAGTATACGCAGGGATTGAAAATAATCAGGTCACTCCAGAACGTATTGCATTTAATCTTCTTGACGACTTACTACATTGCGGAAGGACACTTATAACTGGTATACAAGTTTACCACTAGCAAAAAAAATGCTGAATGCAAACACGCACTTAGTAGGAACAATTCGAAAGAAATGGAAAGATTTACCAAAAGAAGTAATAAATGCAAAGTTGAAAAAAGTTCGGAGGTTATGAGGCTGTCCATTAAAGGGCATCGTTTGAAATTGTTTTACTTTAATAGCAGAACGACATTCTGGGTTCCATCAAGTGACATGAGAGCAAGAGAAATAAAGGATATTGACAGGGATGGAGAACCCACTGACGAATTGCGTAAGTGAAGCGCACAATTTTACCCCTCAGAATATCCTGAATCAACAGATGTGGAAGGCGGATCGAGAGGTCCCAGTCTGTCTGGGATATTTTGTAAGGTGAAAGAGGGCGATTAGTTATTTTCAGAGAATAATGGGGAAATGGTCACTACCATGGAGGTCCTCAAGAGGGTTCCAGAGCAGAGAAAGACATCAACGGAGAGATGTGCAAAAACAGTTATAAAAAAAACTCTGAAGAGCATGGTTGTCAATATGCAATTAATAAAACTAAAAAAAAAGTGAATACCTTCTGTAAAAGTTGTACAAACGAGCCATTTTGTGCATAGTTTGTTTTAATGAAGTGCATACAAATTATATATTTATTTGTTGTTGAACATACCATTTTTTAACTTTACCTGTATATGGATATAGATGAATATGTAATTTGCTATTATAACGCAAATCTTTTGGTAAATAAAGGTCATTTTAAAACAACAACCTTTGTATTATACTTATACAAATAGGAAGCATGTTTCGATATGGGCCACGTAACTCATTAAAAAAGAATATAAGAAACCGTATGTACGATATATAGCTTCTAGGCCATGTTGGTCAATTTATACAGTTAAACATGGCTAAATATGCATCAACGGGGTGATAGGCATACAAAATGCATTGAAAAAATTTGACCTGCTGACGTAATTCTTATTGGGTCCATAGGACCAGCATGGCATGTTAAACAGCATTAATGTTGAGCCCATAGGAGCAATGTGTTAATGAAGATATGAATTGTTTGTGGATGGTCGAATGTAAAAAAAGTCAAAATCTAAAAGGTTAGGGGAACAATGTGAAAACGGTGCTTCAAGGTGACAAGGGAAGAAAGCCTGTGTATGTGGAGAGCAGGAGACCGGCGCTGATGTTGCAAGTATCGTGAGGTTGAATTCTTATATTTAAAGGTGTAAATAAAAGTGCTATTTACAATATATATGTCGAAAGATCAAGAAAACATATTCAGCTAAGGTTGCATACATAACATAAAAGTCAGCTGGTTATATAGAAGGGGTCTCCAAACGTTCTAGCCTTAGGGATACTTCAGAAGTTCCAAAACTGTTTTAATTTTCCTGCCATTATCTATAATTTCTAAACTAGTATTTCTAGACCCACAGAAAACAAACCAAAAGTCCATTCTGTTTTGGGGGACTTTTTCTCTAACATATTTCTTATTATGAATATTTTAACAAGCTAATTTGCTCCTTCCCTCTTTATAAAGTTTCCTATCATAAAAATCATATTGCATGTAACCAGACAATACACAGAATTTTGTAGTCCTGTCCTTTATTATTCCCAAAATATGCAGATTAAAAAGAACACCAAAGGAACGAACATATTTCATGATGTTCATATATTACCTAACAATCCAAATGTCACAAAATTTTAATATCCTTAGAGGATATGAAGCAGATAAAACTTTTTATATATCCAAGATGGCATCTGCCTTTTTTCGATGCATCATCGAAAATTCCATCTCATTTACAGTTATATGATACAATTATAAATAATATTAATTCCAACAGATAATTGCTTGATATATGGAAATATTATCATTAAACCATTTGTTGGAGTAAAATTCTTGTCAAATTTCAATTAGACAAGAACAGCTTCAGTACTAAAAATATATCAGGGATTGGCGGCATGATATTTGAAATATGCGACTAGTAAAAATCGCTTAAATTTATAACTCAAATAGTATAAAAATGTAGAAAGCTGGAAAATTGATTAACAGCCTTAGGGATTAAAAAAAAAGCCTATGGTTCAAATTAATCAGATAAGAATGATTGAATCCGTTGAAGACAAAATATCCAATTACCAAATATTTTTATTATGACATCAGAGAAAAAATTTAATGTCCAAAAGAGGCAAACAAAAATTAAACATAGAAGAAATAATAGATGGTAACAAGTAAACATTGCTTTCTATCATATTCCATCGCAACTCATTTTGTGAAACTATTTCATGCGTTATGCACCACTTTTTAAGAGTGATTGTCAACCAACACACAATAGAGTTTCCAGCCAAACCAATCCAACAGTTTCCATAATTCTGCTGCACACCCTCCTTTAATCTACACCATATTAAAAATCAGCCAGCAACTCCCAACTGGAACCTGTAAACAAAAGGAAATGGAATAAAAGACAAAGAGAATGGTTTTTATTTTCACAAATAACAATCGATTAACAATATTATATTCATACATCTACAATGGACAACAAAAATTGTAAATATCATACAAGCACAGCTTCATTCAAAATTAAGAAGCACATGGTAATAGAACTTAGTAATATTCTTCAGTGACTCTGAAGGAATTTACGATTTACCACTAAATACCAAATCACTTTCCGTCTCCAGATGATGTTAACATGGTTAGCGAAAAGCGCGTCGAGAAGTTAAAGCGATTTGGTGTTTAGTGGATAATCTTTTCGAGTTAGTGTTTCATACCGAAGGTTCCGGTAGAAGAATTGATTCTGCAGTGAGTTGATTTAAATCCAGGCAATCAAAGATCTGAAAGAAAAATAGTATTAAATATAATGTAAAAATAAAATATTGAATTATAAAAATTATTTTATTTTTAGCACAAACGAACAGGACATTTTTATTGGTTTATTTTCTGTGAATGTTTGTAATATTTTTATGACATTATCAACTTTAGCAGGACACAGTGGCGGCTCGGGAGGGGGGTGGTGGGGCGCCACGGTGGAGAAATTTTTTAAATAAAAAAAAACAATTAGTTATTTTGCCAAAATGATTTCTTTTTATTGTATAATATATCTCTTGCGCATCAATCTACCCTTGGCACGTTTAACCAATGCTAGCATACATATTTTTATGTCTTTTTTCAGAATAACCTCAATTATCCTCGACACAGCTTCTTGGACATGTGTAATACTGTACGTTGTAATAAAATATTCCTTTCATGGCCCGTTTGAGTATCAGGGACTTGAAATAGTCACACAGAGATAAATCAGTGGAATACGGAGGTCGTTGATGTTACATTTTTTAGGTAAAAGTAAATGAAATGACTTGATATCTGTTGAACGATCTAACAACGTGCTATTTTATTTTTGGTTATCTCGCAATATATTTTGACTTAAATCATATATATGACATGACAGATGACAACCGACATTATTAAAAACGGAGCATATATAATGGTATTGGTATTTCCATTCTTTGGGATACTACCAACAGTTGAAGCACACAGACTTGTTTTAAGTTTTTGTGACGAGGTGACAAAAGGTACAGACACTTTAAGTGCTATAACTTGACAATTCGTTGATCAATAGTAATGATGGTGGCATCGATTTATAGAGGAGATATACATCTTTCAGATTTCAAATTGTTTTAGTAGATGGCGCTAGTAAAAAATGACTTTAAATTAAAAAAATTCTGTTATTTTTCTGACATACTGTGTACATCGAAATTTCTTTTTTCGTCATTATTTTAGACATTTCAACATATATTACCTCAATTCTTCTATTGGAACCTTTGGTATGAAACACTAAACTTGAAGAGATTTAACTTGAGATTTGAAGACTTGAGAAGAGATTTAAACTTGAAGATATTTAATAATCTCCTGATGATGCTAACATGGTTAGCGAAACGTGCGTCGAGCAATTCAAAAAAGTGTTTTGGTTTTTAGAGGTAAATCTCTTCAAGTTTAGTTTATATATTACCTCAACAAAAAATGGCAGTGCCCACATAACAGACAAATGTTTCATTATGACTTGGTCATAATAAATTTGAAATATATTCATAAAAAATTGATTAGTTCTTAGTAAATACGCATTTGTGTAATTGAACCCAACTACCAACCACTACTTGAAGTATCGTCGTTTTTTTTATGCACAAAATTTTTACAACCTACGCCTATAAACTCCATAACTATGATAGTTTTTATTCCCTTTTTGTAAAATAAGGGTGGTTTAACAGTTGTCGCAATAGGATTTCTTGTTTCACTAAGAAAATGTGCCATAAATCTGGTATAGATGGAAACCTGTAAAAGTACTTCCCCGCCTAACTGTTTACTTCTTGGTTGATTTTGCTCTAAGGTCTTACATTGTTATGCTACAAAATCACATATTTTCGATTAACCAATCTTGGACAGACTAGAATGAGCACAATAATATTAGGTACATATGGTTTCATTAAGATTCAGAGCCTCATAGTGAATTCCTGTAAAATCCCACCTTGTTGACAATAACACTTTTTTAGGGTGAAGGTGTGATTTTGAAATGTAAAGTTCTTGCCCTGGTATTAACCATTGATTTTCCTAATGTGGTTTGCTGTATAGAATCCACATTTCATCTCCAGTAAAAATTTGTTGAAGGAAATGATCTCTGCACTGAACGCTGTTTTCAACTAAAAGTGGATATGGTCCCAACATTCATTTTCTATACACTTTGTTGAATTGTTTTTATTTGGGATCAGCTTCAATTTCAATTGTGTACTCTTTTCAATATACCCTTAATAAAGGTTTTCCGAAGTTTATACCACCAAAAAAATTGAAATTACCTTTCTTAATTTGTTGAAACCAACGCTGGCATGTTCTGCTATCCAACGCACCAGAATGAAAAGCATTCATGGTATTTGTAGTATTAGTGGCATTGTTATGCTTTAGAAACTCATGAAGCCCCAAATGTCTAAAACGAAACTTATCCAGACTTTGCTCTCTCATTCTTATAGAATTCACCTAATTTTGATTAATCTTTGTAAGCACATTTTTACAATTTTAATAAAACTTGAAAAAAAACAACATTCCTCATGGGTATGCCTGTTATAAGCTAGATATTGCTTAGAGTTATTAAGATGACAATAAAAATATACTATCTATTCAGAATGTAGTTTGTTATAAAAAAAAAATTAAATCAATTGATTTAAAAAATAAATATTTAAATTTAAAAAAAAAAGAGATTCAAGCACCTACTATCAAATAATAAGTTTAGTTCTATACATATGAAATATACATAGATAAACTTGAAAAGATTTACCACTAAATACCAAATCACTTTTTTAAACATCTCGATACACGCTTCGCTAACCATGTTAGCATCATCAGAGGATGATTCACTCCGAATACAATTAAACTGAATCATTTCCTGATCTCCATGCTTAGCAAAGTATGCCTCGAGAAGGTAAAAAAGTGGTTTGGTGTTTAAAAGTGAATCTCTTTGAGTTTAGTGTTTCACACCGAAGGTTCCAATAAAAGAATTGATATATACATGATTCCAACAATATATATCCCCATACATTCAAATCTAAATAAAACTGTTATTTGCAAAAATTGAAAGGAATATTTGAATAACTCAATTGACTGTGAAGTTATTTGAAATGTCAACTTAAACTTTCATTGTTTTAATATTATTCCACCAGTCATATCAAATCCATATTAAATAAACAGGATACCCAAAATAACCAATTATAACAAAGCAATAACAAAAAATTAATAATAACAAAGATAGAAAAGAAAGATAAGATAATGTAACAAAAATCTACAAAAAATAAGTATCATCAAATGACAAATGCCTGATTGAGCCTGAAATGTCCATTTATAAAATAACAATTAATATGTGCCTTATTCTGCTTGATGTACTGAATCTCACTTAAACCACAGATATATATATATATATATATATATATATATATATATGTATATATATATATATATATATATATATATATATATATATATATATATATATATATATATATATATATATATATACATATATATCATCATCATCATCATCAGCCCTAATATACTTAACGATGTCATCAGTCCATCGTGCTTTCGGTCTTCTTCGCGGACGTTTGCGATCAAGCGGTATCCACTCCAGGATTGCCTTGGTCCATCTGTCGTCCCATCGCCTCGCTATATGGCCTGCCCATCTCCATTTCAACTGTTTTACTCTTCCAATGATGTCATAATGATGTCATTTATATATATATATATATATATATATATATATATATATATATATATATATATATATATATATATATATATATATATATATATATATGTATGTATATATATATATATATATATATATATATACATTGGACATTGAAAAGAAGGAAAGAAAAATCATAAGAAAAATCCTAGGCCCCAAACAAATAAATAGCACAACATACCGACTTCGAGAAAACCAAGAAATCAAACAATACACAGATATACATAGCGATATGAGAAAAAGAAGACTTAAGTTTTACGGACACATCAAACGGATGAATCCGAGTAGGCTAACTAGACAAATAGTCGAATTTTATGAAAATAGGAGTAGAGCTAAAGTAGAAATAATTAAATGGATTGCGGCAATTAAAGAGGACCTAAGATCAGCAAATATCACACAAAATGAAATTCAGGATAGAGGTTGTTTCAGACACAAGGTTAACGTTTGGAAGGTTGGCCAGAGAGAAAAATGTAGAAAGACTGGAACAACTTGGTCTGACGAAAGGAAAAAAGCTCATAGCGAAAGAATGAAATTAGTATGGGCTCAAAGGAAGGCTAACAACAACAAACGCCTCTAATTGTACTTCGCGTGGTCCACCAGGGCCCATACGTGAATAATAATAATAATATATATATATGTATATATATTGGGTATATATATATATATATATGTATATATATTGGGTATATATATATATATATATATATATATATATATGTATATATATTGGGTATATATATATATATATATATATATATATATATATATATATATATATATATATATATATACCAAACAACGGCTCGAAAAAAGAACGCGAAACTAAATCAAAATCTCAAGGGATAGAAATGTTAATGACGCTGGTTATTTAGAGGGAAATAGATGTGTATAAAAGGACTCTACTATCGATATTTTAAATGTCAATCAGCATACCGATATGTATAATACTGATTTGAATATCGGGTATTGTAATGTCGAATTCCATATTGACGTTCCGGAAATTTAATTAATTATAAAAACTGATATTTACGTAAACAAATTAGTGTGCATTCTTTCAGATAATTAATAAGTTTAGATAAGAAAAATAACAAACACTTAAAAAGGTAGACCAAAGAGCGTTAACCCTTTGTGATAAAAATCGAATGGCAATTAAAATTTTGGGTTATACACAATCCAAAGTAAAATTTGAATATCTCGAGAAGGAACGATCACCAAATAGATCATGTTGGGAAGGAGCACATTACAATGTTTAACAGAGCTGACAAACTCAGGTCAGTTTTTAGAATTTGCATGAGAAAAATATAAAAATACTGGCAAAAAATGCCAGAAAGGAAAATTGAAATAGGAAGAATTATTTCAAATTATAGAATATCAGATTGTTTTAAAACTGTAGCCTTGGTGGTATATGAATATTTTTACCTTTCTATTGCATTGAAGCCTGTGCTGTACTTACATGATTTAATTCTGGCAACTGATTAAAAGCACAATCCAACTCAGAGGTACTACAAATTTATAGGATACTCCATGGCTGAATCAAGTTTTGTTTATTTTCTGCTTCTCCTACAATAATCAAAAATATATATTAAAACCCTAATATTACATGATTTGTTCTAAAACAATAGACTAAACAAAACATACGTTGTTACATATTAAAACTATAGAAATACTTATTTAACACGTATAATGAATTTCCATATAATAGAACCGAACACAAATTCAAAAACTAAAGTTCCATTCTATAGTTAAGAAAAAATTAAATCTTACATTGCCAACATTTTTTATAATCCTCAGAAATAGCAAATCAAAATGATTTGGTTTAGACGTAAAGAAAGAAATGGACATTTTCCTAATGTGTTGTTTGTGGATATTAAATTGACAATGTTTTTTGTAGCCCACTGCTGGATATTGTGCTGAGATTGGTGCCCTCACATTTTGAAGAGGTTGGTGAAATGATAGATAATGGGGATAACTCCCCATAGATGAATGTCTGACACAATGATGAGAACTTCGTTGGTGTGGTTTTGTATCTGTCACTTCTTCACTGCCTTTTTCTTTAGTAATGTCCATTCCCTAGGCTATTCAAGTGATTGTGCTAGTAGCGCATTAGGCATGTTAACAACTACATCTATGACTTGGATTAGCTTTACATTTTTCCTTTGAAATATCAATGCTGTACATGTTAAAATGACGAGCGGAAAGAAGTAAATCTTACAGGATCACAGCTTTTGATTTTGTGCAGAAAGGTAATTGCTTTCAGACCTTCAAGTGAACTCATTTATCAATTAGTGGATTTCACTAGTTTACAAAATCATTATTTGAATTCATTCATTTCTGATATTTCAAGTACATATTAGATCAATCATGTAATTTAAAACATTTACGAAAAGCTTTTGTTAATCAGTTTATTTTTGTCTGTCATCAATCATGTAGGAGCACTGAGGAATTAAAATGTGTATTCAGCAATTAGAAAAAACGACCCACCAAAAACTGTATTAATTATAAATTAATAGGTTCCATATATTGCAATAGGCTCTCCTTGAAGTTCCTTTTTGCCTTTGGATTAAAGTTTATTTCACATTTCAAACTCCTTCCACAATACTGACAACTTATAAGGTATTCCCTGACCTGAGGTTTTCTGTGATTTTACTTCTATAATAGACAAGTAATGTTAAAAAGTATGGTTTAATACATTACAAACCAAAATAAACATTCAGGCAAATTCCATACCTACTTCACTTAACATATTTCTATAAAGGAAAGTGAAAAACCATCATTTGCAGCTGTAGAATTCAGAGAAATTAAAATCATAAAATTGATGTGTTCTCTTTGAGGATTTTTAAAATAATAGAATATAAAAAGACAATTTTTTACTAATGCATATTTATAGATATTTACTTGTAATTATTTGTAACTATTTATAAAATAGAATTTGTTTGGTATTATATTGAGAATGTCTATATAATGCAATAAACATTGCAAGTAGTGCCTTTTTCAAATATGAATTATATCAAACTAACAGTAGGAAAAGATTATCACAGTAGTTTATTAAATATTCCAATGTCAACAGATAATTATAACAAAGAATGTAGTGCCATCGAACAGCTCACAGCAAATAACATTAAGAATACAGCCTACAAAACAATTTCATATACAGGTAAGGTTATCAAATTAGTTTCTAGATATATATCAAAAACGAACAGTATAAATATTACTTTCAAAACAAAGAGTAGTCTAGGACACCTCTTTAAACACAATAAAAGTCAAATGAATAAACTTTATATATCAGGAGTTTCTTTAATTGGGTATGATTCATGTCCATAAGTTTATGTTGGACAAACAGGAAGATTTTTTTCCACTATGCTCAATGAACATAAAAGAAATTATACTAAGAAACAAAATATTTCTCATTATGCCTCCACTTAATGTTAGAAAATCATACTTCAATGATAATTGAACTAAATCTCTTAGAGCCCAGAAATTAATAAAAGGATGTGTGAATTTGAATAGTTCACCCATGATAAATTTATATTGCACTTCTAGAGACTGAGAAAAAAATAGATTTGCCCACCATCATCATCATTTATGGTATTGCTAGGTAGATGACAGTTTAGGTTGTATTAATTTTCTTAGTATCACTTTAATATAGTTTATATTTAGTGCCATCGAACAGCTCACAGCAAATAACATCAAGAATGTTGCCCACAAAACAATTACATATACAGGTAAGGTTATCAAATCAGTTTCTGAACAATCAACAAAAACGAACTATATACATATTGCTTTCAAAACAAACAGTAGTCTACGACACCTCTTTAAAAACAATAAAAGTCAAAAGAATAAACTTTATATATCAGGAGTTTCCATAATAGGGTGATTCGTGTCCATAAGTTTATGTTGGACATACAAGATCTGTTTCCATTATGCTCAATGAACATAAAAGAAATTATACTAAGAAACAAAATATTTCTCATTATGCCTCCTTAGAGAGCCTAGAAATGTATAAAAGGATGTGTAAATTTGAATGGTTCACCCTTGATAAATTTATATTGCACTTCTAGAGACTGAGAAAAACATAGATTTGCCCACAATCATCATTTATGGTATTATTAGGTAGATGGACAGTTTAGGTTATATTAATTTTCTTAGTATCACTTTAATATAGTTTATATTTAGTGCCATCGAACAGCTCACAGCAAATAACATCAAGAATACTGTCCACAAAACAATTACATATACAGGTAAGATTATCAAATCAGTTTCTGAACATTCATCAAAAATGAACAATATAAATATTACTTTTAAAACAAACAGTAATCTAGGACACCTCTTTAAAAACAATAAAAGTCAAATGAATAAACTTTATACATCAGGAGTTTCTTTAATTGGGTGTGATTTGTGTCCATAAGTTTATGTTGGACAAACAGGAAGATGTTTTTCCACTATGCTCAATGAACATAAAAGAAATTATACTAAGAAACAAGATATTTCTCATTATGCCTCCACTTAATATTAGAAAATCATATTTTCAATGATAACTGAACTAAATCTCTTAGAGAGCCTAGAAATTAATAAAAGGATGTGTAAATTTGAATGGTTCACCCTTGATAAATTTATATTGCATTTCTAGAGACTGAGAAAAAAATAGATTTGCCCACCATCATCATCATCATCATCATCAGGTATTACTAGGTAGATTGACAGTTTAGGTTGTATTAATTTTCTTAGTATCACTTTAATATAGTTTATATTTGAAAAAGGCACTATGTGTCGAAACAATTGTTACACACAATTTTAAATTAGTGGAAATTTAGATATAAATATTAGTTTATTTATTATCACTAGGTTTTAAAAATGGTGATTTAATTTACTTACCACATTGCATTTTACTTCCATCTTGATTTTCTGCATTGATTGCATGAAGGTTTCCGTCGTCAGCTGCGCAATTAATTGAAATATGATTCTAGAACAATAAAAATGTCTATTTCTAATATCAAACTTTTGATTTCTAATATCAAAGCAAGTATAGTTATGAAAGTTTAACTAACATAACACAGTATCTAATGGAAATCCTTTAGTCAGGTATCCACCCCCATATTTTTGCAAAATTCAATTAGTTTGTCTTAATTATCTAACATTCCAGACATATTAGATACAATGGAATTGCACTTCACTGAATAAAATCAAAATAGAAAAATCCTACTAGACTTGTGTTTAAAATTGTATATTTTGATGCAATAAGAGAAAATAGGATACCTGTCTGTTTTAAGATATTCTAACTGGGTTTCCTTTAACAAATTGATGGAAAACTGATCATAGGCAAACTTGAATAGTCCAAATAGTTTTTACCTTATTCTCTCATATCGACTAGCTCAAAAAAAAAGAAAGAAAATTCGGGTAGTGATGGGTTCACGCCCTACAATTTGTTGGAAAAATGGGGGCCCTGATTTCTAATAGTTCACAAACTGTTCCTTATTCTTAAGCAAACAGGCCAATCGTTACTGGATCAAAGATACTTTAAATGGTTAACAAAACCCCCACATTAGAAAGGTATAAATTATATTGAAAATTTTACATAAATATCTACCTATTTTAACCGGTTAAGGTTACGTTGCAAGGATTTACCCTACTATTGGCTTCTGTTGGAACATCACTGGAAGCATCCCGTCTGGTTACCAGAGTGACAATGGGTCGCAAATTCTTAATGGCCCAAAGGTTTTCCTTCAAAAAAACAGAAATTTAATGGTGGAATACAAAAACACAGTTTCACTGACTCACATCACTACTTTTTCTCGATAATAACGGTTCAAATTAAAAATATTAAGAGATTTCTAGGCGATTCCTAGGAATCGCGACCATCAACCCAAAACAAAGGAAGTTTTTAAAGGTTGTTACCGATGCGCCAACGCGCTGATGATCGTAATGCTGTGTTGCCGAGTACAGCGTTGCCAAAAAATAATTCGTTAATTTTTGTTTTCCGATTGTATGAATCAATTATAATAGAGGTTAAAATAAAAAGATTATTAAATATTTTTATTTTATTTACTCCTATACCTTTCTACTTTTGGGTGTGAGGCTGTTTATTTAAACTGATATTTGCCGCCATATATTTCTTTACCCAACTCTTCCTATCCTGTTTCATTTGTTTAATACCTTCGGACTCTATTCCTCTTCTTTTTGCTCCTTCAATCCATTCCATCCATCTTTTTCTTGATCTTTCTCCATCATTTTTCTAACTTGTTTGCCTTTCCTACGTTGCCTTCGTTAGCCTGTTATCTGGCATTCTACACATGTGTCCGAACCATCAATTTTCCATTTATTGATTTTACTTGTAAGTTCTGTCCGTATATTTCATTTCATATCATGTCTCTTTTTGTTTTATTTTCAATCTTACAGGCGGGAAAAATGTTTTTCGGCCAATGTCCATGTATCCCTACTATATAATATTGTTTGTTTTATTATTTTTTACCAATTCTGTTTTTATATTATTTGATGTTTCTCTTTTATTTAAAAATATATTCATCATTTTGAAAATTTTACCATCTTTTCCCATTTTCTGATCTATGTATTTTTCTATTTTGCGATTACTCTCAATTATCGTTCCTAAATACTTTCAAAGATTTTCTTATCTTTTTTCACTTCTTTTATTGCTCTGTCTAATAATATTGAAAATAACACCTCTTTATTTCACGTTTGTCTTCGTTATATAATATTTTGATTCTTCATTGTTTATTTTTTTTACATTTCCGTTATCTTTATACATATTCTTTATTATTTCTACTGTCCCATCTATATCTTGCTTTTCCAGTTCTTTCCAAATAGCATTCCTTCTTTACCGATCAAACACTTTTTCTAGGTCTATAAAGCATACATGCATATCTATTTTTGTTTATGAATTTTTCGCTGGCTTTAATGATTATGGATATTAGGTCTTGTGTGCTTCTTTCCATTCTAAATCCACATTGAGTTCCCTCCATGGTTTCTTCTGTTTGATTTCTTATCCTTGTTTCTAATATTCTAGCCAATACTTTCTCTGGTATAATCGATAAGGTTATTCCACTATAATTCTCGCATTTTATTTTATCTCCTCCCTAATCTATCGTCCTTATTATCTCATTTAGAAATTCTATAATTTTGTTAATTCCTTCTGTACCTATATATTTCACCATTTCTAGAGTGATGTTGTCTCTTTATCATATCATATCAATACCATCAATATCATGTCATCTTGGTTTTCCATTGGATTCTTTTTGATTCTGATAGTTGCTCGAAATATTGTCTGTAGGTTTCCATTATTTTAGCATCTTCGGTAATTAATTTTCCTTTTTTATCTATGATATTCATCATATTATATTTTTTCCCTTTCTCAGTTACGTTATAGTTCCATAAAATAGTTTTTAGTTTTCTTTGAAATTGTTTTCAATATTAATTTTCCAAACTTTTTCCATGAATCTTTAGCTCTTTTTCCTCAGAAATTTCCCTAGAATTCCTCATTTCCGTAATTCTTATGTTCTTCATAATATTTTATTTTCGTTATTTTTACAATGATATTATAATATTAAAGTCAATATAATTTTAGTCATTTAATTTAAGTCATTTCGGAAAGTGCTTTCGATTTTCACAAATAGATTTAAATTGAACTCTTATCTGAAAATAATATTGATTAGTACTCAGTGCTTGAATTGTTATTGAGGAAATTGTTATTATTATATTTGACTAATTGCCGTTTTTGCGCTATTTCGTCATAGTCTACTTTTTTATTTCCGGAAAATATAAAACACCAATACACAAAGAGAAATGTGTAAGTACAATAGGTATTAAACAAAAATAGTATTAGTCAATCATGTATTGTTTGTATTCAAAGCTCCCTTAACTCATGCATACCGACAAATCGGCCTTATTGAAGTTAGGGCAAGACATTAGCAATAGTTAACTATTCGAAGCCAAGGTAAGGGGAAAAGGCAAAAGATCCAAACCAGCCTAAAAGTCAACGTCAATTGCTCGAGTAGTGATTTAAACAATCGGTTACACCCTACTGGATAACAGACGAGGCTGTGGTGACTGGGTCATGGTGGTGTACCTGTTCCCTCAAGTATTACTGAAATATAATACTTAGACCTGACGAAGGTAATGGGAAGATACCTCAGTATTTTCCCATGAACATTAATGGATTATTTCTGAGTTAAAAGCTCCAGAGGTAAAAATAAATCCTTTTATCGGATTTCCAGGGAGATTGCCTTGTGAGAGTCCGGTAAAAGTTCAGAAAAGCTCAATAAAGGCAATAAATGCTGCTACATGGAACGTCCAAGAAATGCTCGATGCAGGCAAAACTCATATAGTGGAAATAGAACTTGAGCGATACGGGATGTCGCTCACTCGTTTATTCCAGACTTACAGAAGAGGGCCGAGATCACTTCACAACACAAAATAGTAGCATAATATTCTTTTCAGGTCATAATAATTTGAGCCGAAACGATGCCGCATTTATGTTGACGAAATTTGCTAGTAAATGTGTAAATGTGTAACAACAACTTCAATCTCTACGCTCTAACAAGTCAATCAACTGAAGAGGATGTAGATGAATATTATGGAAATCTTGAAGAAACCATCTGTAAAATTCCGAAACAAGAAATTATGATCATACTTAACATTATCTGACGGTCATATCAGGAACATTGGTGGCAAATACGGAATAGGAAAGAGAAATGATCGCTACAAACGACTTAATTTTTGTTTGCATAAAACAACAGTTGATAATTGCAAACACTTTATTTCAACGCTATATTCATCGTATGTCCATTTGGCAGTCCCACAACGGCAACTACAGAAATCAAATGGGTTATATTTTGATAAGGTTTCGATGGCGATGCTAATCCATTCAAAATGCTAAAACCCAGAATGTGGAAATGACAGCCGACTACTCTATTCTAGATTTTATATAACATTGAAAGATCCACTTAAAAAGCCAGAAAGCTACTGTACAGCATTCTTGTGAATTTCAAAAAAAGATTCGCGAAAATCAGGGAAACATTTCACTGTCTAATGATATGACATCTTCCGAACTTGGCATAGGACATGAACAATTATTACTGATTTCGTAAATGAAACAAACTCAACACAAACACAATAATTTTAGAAACACAAACATTTGCTGACTGGTGTCACCCTTGATGTAATCGAAAAATAAACGCACACTCAAAAAAATTTGTCATAAATACGGTTAAACGAATAGCGCCTTAAATACTCTTCGTTAAATCGAGAAATCCAGAGAGCCTGCAGAATAGATAAAAATGATTACATAAAAAAAAACACCAAAGTCCTCTCTAAAGTTGTAAAGAAAATTACAAGAAAATATAAAGCACGTACATGGATAATTCAGAAGGCACTTGGCGAAAAAATAACAGATATCGAAAGAATTTTAATCGAATAGAAACATTATTGCAGCAAACTCTTTCAAGATGGGTAATAATCCCATAAACCCATACTTAAATGGGAAATACGTGAATCTAATATTTAAAAACAGAAATAAAAAATGTTATACGCAGTCTAAAAAACGATAAGGTCCCAGCTTTCTATGAAGTCACCGCAGAAGTAATTGAAACAATTGGTGGAGTAAGGGTAGCCATGTTTCAGAGCATCTGCCAGAAAGTGTAGGACAATGGATTGTGGCCAGAAGATTTGTCGATCTCACCTTTTAGACCTCTACAGAAAAAAAGGTTTAGAGAGATATGCGAGAATTACCGCCTCATTACTCTCATTCCACATACAAGCAAAATCCTCCTTTATGACCTTCTTTACTTATCATGGCAGATTTCTTCAAGGCCTTTTCTTTTATTCTCGACGTACGTATCGACAGCCATGTTAGCATCTGCAGGAGATGATTCAATCTAAATCTAAAACTAAACCATGTTTTATTTATATGATAACCGTACCTAATGAAGTGTGAAAAAGTCATGAACCGCGAAGTTAAATAAGCGTTTCATTGTAATATTCATAGCGTTTAAAAATTATTTCCCTCTACAGGTAGTATTGTCTTCCGCATATCTTACTTCAAAGTGCACCTGCTTACTCCGGGATGAACGCCGAGACAGTCGAAAATCTCGCCTCGTGCCGACCACTTACATCCACGCCAACAAGACGAACAACGATCTAAGAGTTGACGCCGCTGATAGTCCTGGTTGAGTAATCCTTCCATTAGAGGTATGTTGATTAGCTGGCTAAACCGTACACAGCCATATTTTTTTTTTGTATTTTTGTAGAGGGTTTTAGAACCTGGTAAATGACTATGAGACTATTAGACTATGGGCATTTTGGGCTTTGGGCATATTAGACCATGAGCATTCTAGACTATGGACATTTTAAACTTTGGTAATCGCTCATCTTAGTAACTGAACTATCCGGATAGTTAAAGAGCACCACAAATGATAAAGGAAAGAATTATGTTTACGATTTCGATAATATTTTTGTTGGCAGCATGACAAAATTCGTTTTAGATTATATTGGTTTCAAATAGTATTGCATTTTTCTAAATTCTGGGTTTGAAGCAGAGATAATTTATTTTCTGTTACTGTTTTTTGAAATATTTTATCGTATTTAGGATATCGACATGAGTTAGTTCTATTTCTATACAGGTATCTTTAAAAGAGTTGGAAGCGTTAACATATTTGATACATTTGATTTTTATTATTACTTAGTAATTTTTTAATTTTATTTCTGGGTCCTTAAATTTTGTTGGATTATAATGGCTGACGAATGATTCCAATTTAATCATTTATTAGACTATGAGTTAAAAATTCGTTCAGCTTTTGGGTTTTGTTGATTTCTAGCCTCACCAACGTAAATCAAACTTTGTCTATGACAATTAATGTAAGTCCTGTTATTGCTGTTCTGCTAGTAAACCATCGGTCTAGACTTGGAACGTTACATTTAACAGTGATTCGAAAAATGTTTATAATTTCTTAGAGCGAGTTTCAGGCTTGTCCCAGTCTCGTAATTTTTCTGAAGCAGACCTTTTTAATTCGGCTGTAGAATTTTTCGTCGGTGATGCTTTTGTGGTTCCGCTCTATTAAGCTCGTTGTCTATCCAGTATTATATTTCTCCTTCCCTTGATCAATTTATGGAAGTCGTGCCTGGTAACAGGGGCACTTATGCTGACAACTTGATAGAGTTTCATAAACTATTTGTAGAGGTACGTCTGAAGCTTTACTCCGCATATGAAAGGAATTCAAAGTCCTATAACCTCCGGAAACGGGATGTATATTTTATGTGAGTGATAGAGGGAGATATCGTAATAAAAATTTATCGAACGCCTCGGATAAATTTGCGTCAAAACTTGGTCCCAACCACGTACTTTCCATAGTTTTTAGAAAGTCATCTCCATTAGTTTGTGAACTAGAAAAAGTTGATGGATCATTTGCAGGAAAATGGCACGTAAAGATGTGTTGCCTCTTCGTAGATCTTCCGGTGTTTTGGGGGATGACCATAGTTCGATTCAGATGTTTTCGATTCAAAACCTTTTCGTTTTCTTTTCCGTTTCAGGCTATTTGTTTTTTGCATAATTGTTGCTTAGCCTTGGAAAAGCGGTTTTCAGTTTTTTTGGAAAACGTCATTTTTTCCTTTGGTTGCTTTTTCTGTACCTGTTTTAGCATTAGTTTTGTCTCATCTTTGAGGAGAAATGCCATTTCCTCCTTTTTAATTTTATCTAGATTTACTTGGGAAGTAAATCTGGAGTTTATCTATATAAAGTTCTGCTTTGCGTTTTTCTTTTGTCGGCACTTGACACTGCTGTCTGGCTTTGGTTTCACCGCACCCGAGTAGCAATTGAACTCGTAACCTTAGGATCTGATAGCATTTCCATTCGGTGTCGCTGGCTTTAGCCAGTTTACGTAGATTTACTTGGAAAATAAATCATGAGTTTATATCTGCGAGTTTTTCGCGTGAGTTGTGCGTTACGTTCGGTGTTGGTTTGATTCGTTACGGCGTTTCGTTACGTAACGCTTTCTTTTGTTGACACTTGACAGACCTGTCTGTCTTTGGTTCCGCTATGCCCGAGTGACGATTGGACTCGTAACCTTATGATCTGATAGTGTTTCTGTTCAGAGTCGCAGGCTTTATTTAGCCAGGTTAAATTTACTTGGGAAGTAAGTCTGGAGTTTATTTCTGCGAGCTTCTCGCGGTAATTCTGCTTTGCATTTTGAGTTGGCCTGATTCGTCACGGCAAAGGATTCTTTAGGTCGACAATTGCTGTTTGCATTGCTGTCTGCTTTTGGTTCTGCTCGACCCGAGTGGTGATTGAACTCATAACCTTAGAATTTGATAGCGCTTCCGGTCTGTATCGTTAACCTTAGCTAGGTATGATGGTAAACATGTTGGTACTACTTTTCGTCAGTTAGTTTGGCGCAAGGCGTGGGAAGGATATATGCAAATATAAAAGAATTTATATTTGGATTTCAGGTCTTTTTTCAGTTTTTTCAGTTGTCTAGATTTTTAATAGGTACGATTGAATGCTTCATTATATATATATATATATATATATATATATATATATATATATATATATATATATATATATATATATATATATATATGTTTCACTGTCTCAACGACGAGCTTTCCTGTTTGATTTCCTGGTTTAGTAGTCCACCCCAATTATCACTTCTACCGAATTTGACCAATTTTCCCCAGGGACGTATGATACGCGAAAGTTATCAAGACTAAACCTACTACCAACCACGCTTCTTGTATTTTACGAGCGCTCGTTATTAATCAACCTGCTACTCCTGTTATCTTCCGTCCTATTTTCTAGACTAGATCATGTTCTGTGATTATCTGGTTGCGACTTCGCCTCGTAGTTGGGTGTCACTACTGGATAGTATCTAAGATCCCATTATATGTGCTCTAAAATATTAGTGGCAGTGCCTAATTACGGAGCACCTAATAGGGTGCTTATTAATTTTCTAGTGCTAATTTATTAATTAGTTTATTATTAATTTTCCTTAATTTTTTTTTTTCAGTCTAGTGGAAACTATATTTCACTTTCTTATTGTGGTGGATATAGGGGTCATCTTTGTATGTTCATATACATTTTGGAGACTTGTTTGTTCTCAGGCCGTGTCGCTCAATTCATGAACGACGTTCTGGGTGAATGAACCAATACCTGAAATTTAACAGTGTTTGTTTTTCTGTTTATTGTTTCAGCAAAGTTCTTGTGGTGATTAAGATATCGTTCAGTGTGTATTTTAGAGTGTCCATGCTGTGTTATGGCTTAGTCTTCTTCTTAGCTCTTTTCAGCTTTGACATGCTAGTAAGGTATTTCATTTTTTGTTCTTCTTTATATCGATACCTCTTCATTTGTTGCATTCTATCAGGTTACATCTAGTAGTCTTTAATTTTTTTTTGGAGGGAGGTAATGTAGTGTTAGAAATTATCGGCCGCTACTGTATACTCATAAAGTACTGTATACTCATAAAGTGCACCTGTATACTCCGGGATGAACGGCGAGATAGTAGAAAATCTCGCCTCGTGCTGAACTCTTGTCTTCACGCCAACAAGACGAGCAGCGATTTAAGAGTCGACGCCACTGATAGTCTTGGTTGAGTACGCAAAAGTTCCCTGCCAAGTGCAGAAATGGTGTCTCCGACCGCTTTCATTGTGTCTGATGAGGCGTTGTCGTGTTGCAAAATTCATCCGATTTATCAGATTCTAATTCATCCATTGTTGATAGTAGAGAACGGTATTAACTGTTTTACCTAGTTTTAAAAGCTCATGGTACTCGACACCCTTCTGACTCCATCCAATGTACAGTATTGTCTTCTTTCCAAAGCGATCGATGTTGACGGTTGTCCTGGGTCAACCCATGATTTTCTGTGCTTTGGTTTCTCGAAATATATCCATTATTCATCTAAAATCACGATTTGATGCAAAACGGCCTTTAATTCATGCCGAGAAAAGAAAACTGCGTACATCGTTTTTCACTTTTCCATCTGTCTGTCGTTCAGCTGATGTGGTACCCATTCTCCTGCCTTCTGGATCTTCCCCATGGCATGCAGATGATCCCCAATTGTTCTGCGATCAATATTTAACCTCTCTGTCATTTGTTCTTAAGTTTGCGCATCGTCTTCCAACAATTCGGCATCTTCAAATTTTTTCGGTTGACCTGGACGTTCTTAATCTTTCAAGTCAAAACCACCACTTTTGAATCGTATAATCCACAAGCGTCTTACATTGGTACATTGTACGTAAGTTTCCATAAGCATACGGCGGCTTTCACTCACGTTTTTTTTTCTTTCACTCACGTTTCTTTTGATTGAACAGGAAAGGTAGTATGTGCAGCAAATGCTCTTTATTTGACTCGAAACCTGCCATGTTAACCACACGAAAAAAATATGAAGCTAACTCGAAATCGTTAAACATTAATGGTGTTTTGAAAGGTACTGTCCTAGCATATAAAATGACATAAGAGTTTAGACTGTGTTTCCAACGCTATCTCTTAAAAAATATTAACCGCCAGATCTGCTAAGTTGAAGTCTATATTTACAAAATTTAAACTCATTTATAAAAAACATATATTTCTTGCGTCACCATGTATAAGTCTCACTGAATCGGTATTTCTTGGTTTTGTAACTGATGAAGTCGGAACCGCATTGAAGACCAGCGATGAAATATTTGCCGATGACCTGTCTGTCCCAGGAGGTAAAACTTTAAAACTGTTGCCTCGAGATGGTGCTAAAATAAGATTCGTGGGAAAAACGGTTTCAGTTATGCCGAGTGAGTTGGACTTCTGGTTGCCATTAATAGAACCAACATTTCCATTGAAGGTGACGGATGATCAAATCCATTGGATGGTAAAGGATAGTTGTGTTGGGATGTAAACGGGGAATGAGGATATTATACAGTTACACAATTCATCAACGGACAATTTATATATTTTGAATTCTCCGGTATATGCGTTTTGTTTATTGACACTACAATGTAAAGTTGAGCAATTGGGTTATTAACAACTTAAGTGGAGATGAGCTAAGTCGTACTAAATTTAATAAGAAATAATAACTAATGTCGTATTTCTTATATAGAGTTCCTTTGAAATAACTACTGGGGGAAAAAACATTCGAACAAACTGATTTTCCTAATTTTCCTCCATTATTTTAGTTGGATTTAAATATATAAGTTATATCAACACAGACCGTAAACTCGTTATGGATTGTGTTTATATATCGTTATTAATAAATCTTGTGAATGTCAATTGACAAAATTAGTTTATTTTATTGCCAAAAACTATAGGCAATGTAAAATACACAGATATACCAGTAGAGAATGTACATGTACATTCAATAGCTACTTGATGGCGTTGGAAGTCTTATTTTAATATCAAATACTAACACCTCCTCTATATCAAAATAAAAAACAACGTTATAATTATACATAACAAAACAATAAAGTCATTTTTCATCGACACCAAGTATTTTCATAAACTTGTAATGTTTCACCCCGGCTAAACCTTTAGTCAATAAGTCACCGGGCATGTTGGCAGCGGGCAAATACTTTGTTTTAACAGTATCATTATTAATTATCTGTCTAATGAAATTCTATCGCACATGTGAAATTATATCAGGCTTCAATACGCTCTGACTATCATTGTATAGTACAATCTTGTTACAAAAACCTATTATTTCTAGTTTTTAGTTCGGTAAATAAATGGCTACGAGGCAAACTTCTGACGAAGCCATATATTCAGCTTTACAACTGCAAAGGTACAGTTCTTTGTTTCTTACTTTCCCAAGAAATAGCAGAGCCAAATTTCATAAAGCAAAATTCTGGGTATGAAAGTCTGTCACTGGCATTACTTACCCAATCAGCATCCACAAATCCAGCTAGTTCTGCTCTTTCTTTGGAATATTTTAAACAATAGTCTTTTGTTTTCAACAAATACTTCAAGATTCTTTTAGCATGATTCCAGTGAATGTTTGAAAAAAAATGTTAAATTGACTTAAATAACCGAAAAATAACACAATAAGCAATATATGACTGGGTCAGTACAGCTAAAAAATCAAGCTACCTATTAATTTTTGATAAGGTAATTTCTCTTCACAAATGTTTGACTTTTCAATATTTAATTTACACTCAATAGGAGTTTCAGTTGTATTACGATCAGACATATCAAAATTTTTTAACAATTGCTTAACATAACGTGTCTGATCTACAGTAAATACATTTGAATTATTGTCAATATTAACTGTCATACCTAAATATTGCTTGACTTGGCCCAGATTGTTTATTTTAATTTTTTTACTAAAAGCTTCTTTTCAGGCAATCAGTTTCTGATTTATTATTCGAAAATATAAAAAAATCATTCACGTCAATTCCAGCAATAGTTTTCTTATCATTGCTATGATTCTTTATAAAAACACTAGGCTCTATTTTACTTTTACCAAATCCTAAATGACATAATGTTTCCTCTACTATTAGGTACCAAGCAAGGGATGACTATTTCAAGCCATAAACTGAAGCTTCTACAATTGTTACCAGCTCTGCGAGAAGCTCTGTTGGTAACATGAGTTTTAACAGAAACAAGTCCTTACGTTTAACGGAAATAAGTACTTTCCATCTTTGCAGAAACACTAACATCGACTGGCATAAATGGCTGTTCAACAATAACTGAACATTTTATATGATGCTTGATAAGAAAAGTTTGTTTACTATTTTATGAGCAAAGGAAAATATATCCAAATAGCCACTATCCCTAATATTCTAACAGGAAAGTTTACGACGCAAAGGATGTAAAGATGGTTTATTCTTGTTAATAAGCGCTCTTTCGGCCTACTGCTGCTAATAAAGTCCCGGCAGGAGGCGACAGGAAGCGAAAGGAGGCGTGAGGAGGTGAGGCAATAAGAGACGACAAGAAGCGACAGAAGAGACCGGAAGCGACATGATGTGATAGGAAGTGAGATAATGTAATAGGAGGTGACAGGAGGTGAGTAGAGACGACATGAGGTGACAGGAAGCGACAGGGGGTGAAATAAGGTGATAAAAACTACAGGAACGGGCAGGATCTTTACTTATGAATTATATTGTTCTATCTTTCATTAGAGTACCTCTCCTGGTGGTCTACAGATCTTAATTTTTGTTAGGTTATATTCTTCGATATCTAGTTGTTAACGCTGTTAACGTCCACGTTTGTGTAACATAGTCAAAACTGATAGCATACCACTGCCCAAAACATGTTTTTTGAACATTATGGGATGTCCTAATTTCTTAAGATACTACTTCTTACTCTAAGTCCAACTTCTTATTTCTTAACTCTAGATTAAAATAATATAAGGCTAAATTGTTTATAGAGACTTCAATAATAGATATTAGGTAACTTAATATTAAGTAGTACTAAATTTTCACTATATTTAAAACTTGTAGTACAATTGTTTCGACGCACATATTTTTCAAATACCAATACTATATACGAACACTATATATTGTGTTTTTATTTGAACAAGTCATTGTGTACCGAAACAATTGTAATACGAGTTTTAAAGATAGTGGAAATTTAGATATATAAGGGTAGTTTGAAAAGTTTCGTGCCTCAACATAAAGATAGCCTTCCTCGTTAAAAATATTCTGGCAATATAATTATCCAAAAGTTCACGGTGGCAAATGATGGTGCAGAGTTCCCGTAAACAGCATCAAATTCTCAAAAACAGCTTTCAAATCCAAGAATTTAATGACGTTGATGAATTGTCCAAAATTTCACGGCGGCAAATGATGGTGCAGAGTTCCCTTAAACAGCATCAAATTCTCAAAAACAGCTTTCAAATCCAAGAATTTAATGACGTCTCGATATTCTATTTTTTCCATCTTTACAGAAACACTGACATCGACTTGCATAAATGACTGTTAAACGACAACTGGGTATTTACGCATGTACAGTTATATTACCAGAATATATTTGATGAGTAACACCATCTTCTGGTTGGGACTGGACAGGCGGCGACAGGAAGTGACAGAAAGCGACAGGAGGCAAAGGGAGGCGATAAGAGACGACAGAAGGTGACAAGAGGTGACAGAATATGATAGGAGACGACATGAGGTGACAGAAAGCAACAAGCAAGGCGAAAAGAGATGACAGAAGGTGAAATGAGGCGATAAGAGACGACAGGAGGCGACAAAAAGTGACAGGAGGCAACACGCGGCGATAGGAGACGAAATGAAGCGATAAGTGACGACAGGAGGCAAAAGGAGACATGACGCGATAGGAGGTGACAGCAGGCTATTGGAGGTAACAGGTTTTCGATAAAAGGTTTAGTATAGGCTATTCAACAGAATAACCGAAAAAGTTATACCTCCTATTCGGAAAATGCATGGATATGCTCAGTGCTGTGTAGCCTATGGTCGATATAAAACCAAGGAATTTGAAATTTTTACGTGTGTGAAGCAGAGGTGTATCTTGTCTCCACTTCACTTCAATTTTATTCTACATTATGCCTTTAAAAATTTCAACGAAGATCAATCGGGCATCCAGTGGAATCTCAATTCTAATTTGACGGATTTTGAATACGCGTCTGATATATCCCTTATATCGCATCAATACGTGATAGTAAAATTGTGATAGTAAAATTAAAAGACATTATGCCAGATATGGAATGGACGCACAGCTTTTTTCACAGAAATGCGCTTGGTATTTGTATCTTTTTTTTATATAAATATATATACGAGGGTTGATCCAAAAGTAAGTTTCCCAAAGAGCTGCAGCAGCGTTGGAAGCTGCTAGGCGAAATTCGACAACACCGCTGTGCACGGCAGATCCCCCACTCCCTTTTCCGCCCGCGAGCGCTGCGCTACGCCGCTCAGTCTTGGCTCAGCAGCCGTTCGCGATGGAGCCTCTTATTGTTGATCCCGCCAGGTGCGAAATTCGATCGGTTATTCGGTTTTTGCATGCGACAGGAATTCCACCTGTGGAAATTCATCGAAAGTTGACACAAGTTTACGGCGACAAGTGTATGTCCGTTCAAATGGTCCGACATTGGTGCAGGGAATTTAGTGACGGACGGAAGGAGGTTCACGACGAAGAGCGGAGTGGAAGACCTGCAGTTTCGGAGTCGATTGTCGAGAAGATCGAACGCGAAATGCTTCAAAACCGGAGAATCACCATCCGTGAACTCGTTGATAGGATTCCTGGGAGTTCTTACGGTACAGTGGAAAGAATTTTGACTGAAAAGTTGGGGTATCACAAGTGTTGCGCTCGATGGGTACCGCGCATGCTGACAGCAGAACACAAGGAGAAACGCCTCGATTGTGCTCGACAGTTTCTTCAAAAGTGTCAAGACGATAAGGAAGAATTTTTGGACTCCATCGTGACCGGTGACGAAACGTGGGTTTTTCATTTCACCCCCGAAACCAAAGAAAAGTCTAAACAGTGGCGTCACTCAGGGTCACCAGTCACAAAGAAGTTCAAGCAAACTCCTTCTGCTGGCAAAATCATGGCCACTGTCTTTTGGGATCGCAAGGGGATACTGCTGATCGAGTTCCTGACACCCGGGACAACAATAAACTCGGACAGGTATTGTGAGACACTCACTAAACTCAGGCGTGCTATCCAGAACCGCAGGAGAGGACGCCTGACAACAGGTGTAACGCTGCTTCACGATAACGCCCGACCTCACACTTCCCGCAAAACCCAGGAACTTTTGGAGCAGTTTGGATGGACTGTCATGCCCCACCCACCTTACAGTCCGGACCTCGCGCCCAGCGACTATCACTTGTTCCCCAAGTTAAAAGAACACCTGAGTGGCAAACGCTTCCGGAACGACGAGGAAGTGAAACAAGAGGTGCAGCGCTTTCTTAAGGGTTTGGCGGCGGAGGTGTACGACATGGGCATACAAAAGTTGGAGCACCGTCTACAAAAATGTGTTGATCGAAATGGCGATTATGTCGAAAAATAGAGGAAAGTTTCATCTTTCCGACGATGTAAATTTTAATGAAAATAAACATAGTTGTCTATTTGAAAAAATGAAGGGAAACTTACTTTTGGATCGACCCTCGTATATATCTATATATATATATATATATATATATATATATATATATATATATATATATATATATATATATATATATATATATATATATATAATTTGTCACAAGCCGTAAAAATTGTTAATTTTATTAAAAATCGACCATTGCACACTAGATTGCTTTCCACATGGTGCGAAGAAATGGGTGGTCGTCGCTAGGAAAAGTTCTAACGAGGCTTTTTGAATTGCGAGATGAATTGAAAATCTTTTTCAGAGTTTCTACAATATTGAGACATTTTATAACAGTTGGTTTACTTGAGTGATATATTTTCATATTTGAATGACTTGAATACTAGTTTAAGGCCAGAGCAAAAACATTTTGTTTTAAAAAACGCAATTTTGATGCTTTCGCTTTAACATCGGATTATATTACCAAAAATATGAATTTCGAAAATTCTGTTATTAATCGAATTACTATTGAGATCCACAACCAACTTATTAAAATATCGGCCGACAAAACTCTGCAACTAGAATTTTTATCTCAAAGTTTACATAAGGTTTGGCTTGTACGACGATGTGAATACAGAAGCCTAGTACGAGTAACGAAAGCTTTGAAAGCATTGATCGTCTTCGCTACTTCTTACTTATGCGGAAAAAGTTTTTCCTCTATGACGGCTTTAAACACTAAGTATATAAATCATCTATACTCTAAGTTTATTTTATTATGTTGTTATTACCTGGTAATATTTAATTTTCTAACACTTGTTTTTAGATTAAAAATACTTTAATAAAAGGATCTCTCCTATATGGGTCTTATTTTTTTGAACACATTTCAATCTTCCATATTCCTATATGGGACCCCCAGGTTGGGAAAGGTTGTATTATAGGACTGACAGACATTCTTATTAGTAGCTCAGAGCATGCGATCTTGCAGTAATTTATAAACCTACTTTATCTAAACCTTTGTCATATCTCATCCTGTCGACTCCTCTCGCTTCCTGTCGCCCCCGGAGGTATGAGAACCTCCCCTGTCCGCGGAGGTATGACAGCAATCACAGCGATACCATTTTTAGACAACTTCTTCAGCATGCGATTGGTAACACCTGCAGCTTTCTTGACTTTAATCTCTGGTGGTTTTCATTGATGATCATGCTCATTGATGACGCACTCTCTTTCACTCAAAATAGAGTGGTTTCAGCCTTTCCAGCGTCGCTGTACAGGAGTCCGTTGGCTCCATGTATCATCTTTGACTCTGGTCTTATTCTAAGTGCCCTACAGACTTCCCACGGTGAGGCACCCGCGTTGCTGAGTTCAGTCAGGCGTTCGTTCCACCTCTTCTCAGCTAGTTCCTTTGGTGCCCGTCTCAAATCCTCGTAATTTGGATTTTGGGGTGGAGTTTCTCCGAGAACATTTGCAAGTTCACCCATTTCCTCACCACGTAATCCTTTTGTCCGTCACCAAAACCAAACTTTATAAAAATCGGGTTGTGGTCGGATGTCCCGTTGTCCGTTGGGATTACACACCCTGCTATGCTAACCCGGTGATTGCAGTTAAAATCCACTACACAAACTTTACCTACTGTTCTTCGTGATCTTCTTGAAGTAGTTGTTCGTGTCTGCCAGAATGGTAGAAGGCCTGCACCTCGTTGAGTGCGTGTGCCATGTCTACCCTGACTTCTATGGCTTGAATTTTGCCAACGTTATCCCTTAATGGCTCAGATTTTAGACTTCGTTTAACAATGATGATTTTTTCGCGGATTCCGTTTACGCTCCAGAGTCATATCTTCAATACTGTTGGCTTAATTTTTCTATTTACCATCGCGAGCTGCAAAAATTGCACGAACTTACTGCTCTACCGTGATCTAAATAAGCTCTTGCATATCCTTTCAGAACAGCTCGTTTTTTCATTGTGGCGTCGATTTTGGTTCTTGCCTCATGTTCTTGTGCCTTTTCGTTGGTGCAAATTTACATCCAAGAAGTGAAGCGGGCACCCCCACCGTGGATGTAAGCCGCATAATCTTCCTTTGCACGTTTGTGGTCGGAGCTACTGTGCTCCTCTCCACAGCTAACGCACCGCGCAGGTTAATCTCAATTACTCTGCATATAACCGAAGCGCTGGCAGTAATAACACTTCACTGGCCGGTCGGCTTTTATCTTTTTTTCGGCTTTTACGGCCAACCTATCCAGGTACTTGATATCGCCTCATTTTTGCTCTTTTTTGAGAGACAGTCTCGCAAATTCGATGTCATAGGAGCCTTGTTGAACCAAACCTTTACGTCGTCAATTGGTGCTCTCCGGCATTTCTTTGATCACCAGTTGATGCTTTTTGTGTTTTGCAAGGTTTTATGTGATCACATACTTGCATCACTGCATTTGACTAGCGAACGATGGTCGCTGGCTGACTGCGGAAAGGCTTACATTCCTTATTTCATCATTTTTATTGTCTTAGTTTATCTTTTTCTCCGTCAGTCTCTTTGAAAACTTAAAAAAAACAGTCCAGACACGCGATCGCGACTGGTGGTGGAGTTCTTGGTCGCTTATTGGGTTTGTGTAGCCATCTCTTGTTCTGCCGCCTTTGTCTTTTTGCTTTCGTTTTAGCTTCGCTCCTTTACCTACATCGGCCAATGTTGGAACTTCTGATTCTGAAGTGTTCTTCCTCATTACAAAATGCAGCCGTGAAGTATAATGATATACTTTACATGAAATATTCAGAAACTACAGAAAAGTAAATGGAGTATAATTTGAACTGAAAAATACTAAACCGGTGTTATTACGAAAACAAAAAAGAAAATAAGCCGTTCTGAAAACTGGGGACATTACGAGCATTTCTATATTGGTCGTAGTAAAAGTGAACGAGCCCAACAAAAAGCATCCGTTCTAATCAGAAGAACGTTAATAAAATATATTACGAGCCGGGAAGCCATCAACCGCCGTATCATTAAAGTGAACTTCATAGTAAGAAACAATATACAAAATAACTGTTTAAATAAAGTATAGAAACTGTTTAAAACTGTTTCGGGAAAGAGTTCCGAGACGTGTTTCTGTTTTCTGTTAAAATGGAAAACACTATACAATGTTGTGCGCACATTACAATATTGGAACAGTTCAAAATCTTAATTTTGGAGATAGTACGAAAAATTATTCTATACGAAACGAAGCGGTTAATCTCGCAAATAATGATCTTGGTGTGGATACGAACCTCTTCTTTTTTTGTTAAAAGGGGCAGTTTCAAGAAAAAGTTGTAAAATAGTTCAGAAGTAAGTAAACTTTTCTATAATTGTGCAGCATTTATTTTTATCATTATTCTTACAATTAGTAGAAAGCTAATATTTCCTCCTAAACTTCTCTAAAGGACAAAATCTTTTGCGTTTACATATTTTTTACTCGGTATATTGCCAAGAAATTTTCTCCTATTGAGACAAGAAATAATCGTGAAATTCGTTTCGAATTTTTTGAGCTTCGTTTATAGTTTTTCTGGGAAGATTTTGTAGTGGTAGTAAAAAATTTTCATCGTTGATGTCTATCACTTGTTTCTGCTCTCTGAAACGTTGCATGTCGTTTTAGTCTAAATTTCCAATTCAGAATTGTTGAAAGACTTTTTCAAGTACTGTACGCAACAGCATTATTTTCCAAAGCCGTACAAACCATGCCCTGAGCTTCTGCAGCATTTTAGTCAGTTGGATTAGTGAGTTAGTGAGTTCGAAACGAATGAATGTTGCTTTTGAAACGATATCGCGGATTCGTATAAACCTTGTTTTGAAGGTGAAAGAAGGCCCCTTAAAAATAGATATGCGACAGGAAATAAATTCGAATAGATTCTGTAATCGAAAAAACGTGTAACACTAAGACTGCCAATTCTTTCAAATAATAGTTTGGGATGTCTTATTTAAAGTAATAAAAATCAAACAAATAAACTTTATATATCAGTAGTTTATTTTTTGGTATCCAAAAGTCTTTGGTGGGGAAACAGGAAATTCCTTTTCCGTGAGGCTCAACGAACATAAAATAAATTATATTAAGGAGCACAATAATTCCCATTATGCTAACCATATATTTATAAATTTAAGCAACGATTCTTTACATTATTTTGAACATTTTTTTTAAACGTGTGTCCAAAATGCAACCATTTCTGTGGAAAACGCAATATAATTTTTCTTATAATTGGTAACATCGCAAATTGTTACTATCCAAATATAGCAGGTATTGTTACTGTAGATCAGTTAAAAAGTATTCGATATCGAGGATCACTTGTAGGAGGCCTATAACGGTTTTTTTCAGGCCTCAACATCACATGTATAAACATTTATTATTTAGGTACAACGTTCTGGACGCCGAGGTGTTTATATTTGAAAAGTATGGCAAAAATCTAATGAGACGTTAACATGAATACTGCAATTTTTTTTTCAGCTTGCAAATAAAACAGTATTTGGACCTACCTTTGGCAGAAAAACCTGATGTTACAGGAGGGGATGTACCTGAAATTAGACCGAAATGCTTTTTCTTCTCAATTTTTATTATATAAGATTTCCATTTGAATTTTGGAATATTTTTTTGTCATAATATTTTGTTTCAAGAATTTGATTTGCCTAAAAATATTTACTCATCCCTTTAGAATTCGTGTTAATATTTAATGTCATTTTGTGTCAACTATTTTAACTCTCACAGTAAAATATGATTAGCCACCAAATCTGTTTTTTTCACCAAAAGGTGTTTTTTTACCAAAAATGGCAAGACAGCTCAACACTAACGGTAATGGTATTATGGGGTTAACGCAGAAAACCCAGGATTAAGGATATAAAAAACAAAAATTATATATATATATATATATATATATATATATATATATATATATATATATCGAATGTAGGTTTTAATTTTAAATTTAGAAATTGAAATAAACTCTCGAACATAAAATCTTGAACTATAATAACTTTTTTTTTATATATACAGATGAATAAATTATATAAACAAACTTGAATTGTTATGAATAAATTCTTAAAAATAAGACAAACAATTCTAAATCGAAAAAGAACTACGATAACAGTTTATTATGAGTTTTTTTTTGTTAATAAATATTTAAATGCATAAAAATTACAAGTTGAGTTAAACAAATCTAACATATTCTCCCAAAAACAAAATAGAAAATTCTAAATATAATAATTATAACTATGGCAGTCTGTTACCTGACAATTGTTTTAATGGTAGTCCATTTCATCATGGAATGACGAATAATACCCTGTAAAAATTAATATTAATTTCTCTAAATCAAATGTTTTTCAAAATGTAAATAAATAATTAGTCTATTTTTCATCGTAATTTGTAAATTAAATAAAATAACTGATGCTTATGTATGTCCCTAGTTATACTAGTTACTACCTAAATGAAACATCAGGCTAATAATACAATAAAGAATAACTGTCGGGAATTCCATGTTTAATGTCTAGACCTGCAATAAAATTCAATAAGCGTGAATCATTCAAGTCTTCCTTGTAGTATTTTTATTTATTCATTTATTTAAAAGCTCTGCAGTTTATGTTTCCCTCTTTTGCCGATAGCTGTTACATTTGCCGAACTTCTAAACTAATGAGCTTTTGGGTATTTCTAGTTGGTTCATTCCTTGAGACATTTTTCCCTAATTATTCTGTCATAGGCTTGTTAAAAGTCTATAAAGAGGATATGCAGCTCTATTTTATATTCATAGCAAGTTACTTTGATCTCCACCTTGCAGTATAGACTAGTTTATTAATAGTTTTATTTATATTTAGGTTATATTCGTTATGCACTGCGATCTTAAAATAACTTTAAATATAAAGTTAATTTAATCATGAAATAAGAAATTTTAGAGCTAATTTCAGTCAGTCTAGATCAGAATTATTTTAAATTTGATAATACGCTTCATTTGTTAATTGACTAAGCGTCATTTGTTAATCGACTAACACTGCATATATACACCATCCGACGGGAATTCGGCGAAAATTATGGGTTTTTGACTGTTGGTAAGGTCTTCCTATTCTTGACGATAGAGCACATGTCGGTGCCCTGAGGAGTCCGGTTCCCCATTTACTAAGGTAAATGGGGAACCGGTTAATAGCTGAAAGTTCAATGAATAACGCAGAAAATAAGATAAATTAATGTCAAGTATTTGAATCAGTACTTTACTGGTGTTGGGTAGATATGTTGATGATATTTTAATTTGTTTCACAGGTACTGAGAGACAACAAATTCATTTTTTGAATTTACTTAATGATTAAATTTTTAAATTAATTAAATTTACAATTGAAGAATAACAAAATAATAGTATATACTTTATAAATTTAACAATTACTAGAAAACGCAGTAGGCATTACTTTGCAATTTTTCATAAACCATATATAGTTATACTTTTAATATATAGTTATACATTTAATTCATTTGTCCAATAGATAATAATAAAATATTATCAAACAGCTCGCAGTATAACGGATAAGACTCAAATAAAATAATTAATAACAAATGCTATAACAAAACTATTAATATAATATATCCACTCAATAATATCAAAAATAACGAGTTCAAAACGTTTACATATACAGGAAAAGTTACCAAATTAATTTCAAAACTTTTAACAAAAACATAAATATTGCCTTCAAAACAAATAATAGTCTGGGATGTCTTGTTATAAATAATAAAAGTTAAACGAATAAACTTTATAAATGAGTAGTTTATTTAATTGAGTGCGGTTTGAGTCCAAACGTCTTAGTTGAGCAAACAGGAAGGAACATAAAATAAATTATATAAAGGAACATACAATAAATAATACTAAGGAACACAATAATTCCCCTCTTGCAAACTACTTAATTTCCGTAATTCACACTTTTAATGAAAATTTTAAAATTTTAGTTAATTAAAATAAATCAAAACACCAAATCTCTTACAGAGTTTAGAAATTAATAAATGAAAAAACGCTGGCATGCTGCCAAATTACCCGATAGATTCAAATGGTTATTATTGAATTATTGAACTTATATTGCACGTCTAGATATTGAATATGGAATTTCCGCCCAGTAGCATTTATTGTATTATTAGAACTATATACATTTAGGTTGTAACTAGTAGCTATAACATTTTCATACTGTAAATTTTAACATTGTAGTTTCCTATTTGAAAAACGTACTGTGTGTCCAAACAATTATAGAATTTTTTTTTTAAATAGTGAAAATTTAGACATAAGTCTCACATACGTTCTTTCATTTAAAATTACTTTCCATCTAGTACCGACTAATTTAGTTAAATTTGAAATTTATATTAATTACTAACAAATATTTTAAGTAAAATTAAATAGATCTAGAAAATATTGAATACAGTGGGTGGGCTAAGTTATATGAAGATCAGAGCCAGTCAAAGATAGCAATGCCCATGGAAGAACGAATATCTGATGTCCTAGTAGAGGAAGTGACAATCGATATAGAATTCATGAAGAACGGCAATACTCCCGGAAAGTGCAGAATAACTGCTGAAATGCTACAACCTGTGGTCAAACTTTACATAAAACACTAGCAAAGTTATACCTAAAATACTTCAACGAACAAAAAGTACCCAATTTAAGGAAAAATGTAGTGATCATATTACATAAAACAGCAGAACAGGAGGATTTAAAAACTCTCCTCCCATAAGCCTGCTATGAGTAATGTACAAAGTTTTCACCAAGACAATATCTACAATGTAATTGTAGAATATAAAGAAACAAGATAGCAAGCAGAATTCAGAAGTGCATTCAGTACAAAGGATCACATGCATGTTGTACAGCAGGCCCACAGTAGGGTACAGTAGAAAGACATAACGAAGTGGCATGGTATAGCCATTGTGATTGGTTTTTATCGACTATGAAAAAGCATTGGTCCTAATTTCAAAGCAGATTATAATGGATACAATGTTTAACCAAGGTATAGGACAAAGTCTACGCAAGCCAAACCAGCTGGGAGGATATATGAAGCAACAGCGACGGTCTACCTTGAAGTTAGAATTAAGGTAGAGCAGGATGTAAAGTAGGATGACGCAATATCGCCGTTGCAGTGCTATCTACCATTGTCGTCATATCTACACAAAAATTCTGAGCGTAATACAAACATAACTAAGCTCAGCTCTCCAGCTCTAGTAACTAGCCACCAAACTCCGACTTCACGGATCTTCAGCCTGCACATAACCTCGCCTCCATCCGCACCTCAAAAAGGTCTTCCTCCAAATGTTGCCCCAAAAGACTGGAAAAACTAAAATCTTTCAATTTAACCCCCGTTTAGTTGACCAAGACATATTTGAAACCATCGCTTCCATAAACCACTGTACCTAGGAACATCTAGTGATCTTCAGAGTCAAATAGAGGCCCAAACTTAGAGAGAGGTTTCAATCCAACTCTTTATGGGTTAAATTCAAGAAATATAAGTAAGAGCCGACAAGGTTAACTTGTAATTCATGTTAACAAAATGGATGGAAATGGGAACAACAAATATTCATGGACGACCTTTAAGAAATTCGCAACTGAGATGTGTGAGTCCACGCTTTTATTCCGTAAAACAGTTACAATTACTCCCACTGGGTGGTGTTTCATCGCCAACATTTGAATAAGGAAGTTTTATGAGTTATCATACACACGACATTAAAAATCCAAAAATAACAGAGCATGAAAAATGGGATAATTTTTTTTTCGCAATATCGTTTTTTTAACGCCAAGAAAAAGAAACTAATGACGTCTTTATAATCTGAATTCTAATGTCCATAAAAAATGTCCGCATTTGTAATGAGGACAAGTGTAAACTCTCCGGATTGCAGAAACTGTTACCTACAGATGCAACGATATAACGGTCAACGGATAATATCGATATCATAATATTGCCAATACGATTATCGACATGATGGGACTTGGCGATTTTATTCACTTAAAATATACCGTGGCAGGCACAGATTTTGACACGGGGTCTGGTAACTTTAACTTTCGCACGGTGGCAACATTGAATATTCTGCAGAGCATGCTATATGATGATGCGTATAGTGACTTTAAAAAAGAAGCAAATGGTGCTGCATGTGCTATTTGTAATAAGCTTGTAAAAACTTCGAGTAATACAGCAACCTTGCTGCCCAAATGAAGCATCATAAAATTAATAATGACTCGTCACAAAGATAGTTTTTTAACCTTTTAAAAGTACATTAATACATGTATGTAACATAGAATGCTAATTTTATTAACATCCAGTTTTCAAGGATTTTTTAGATTATATTTTGTTTTGATTTGAGAAGTTAATCATTTATGTTAGACATATAATAAATATCATAAATACAGAGCTCTTTAGTTAAAGGTATGTGCCCTTTATCTATATCACTAACTTTGTAACAAACAGTTAAAGATCAATAAAAAGTATTGTGATTTTAGTGTTGTCTGTAATATTTCGATTAATCTTTCGACAGAATGTTGTCTTATAATAAAATTGTATGATTTGTTTTCAGTAAAGTGGATAGTTTCAAGACATCATCTGCTAATACTGCTTTTGCAGGGAGCAATGCTGAACCTGAAATTCCCGAATATAGCCATATGATAACTGATTATTTTTGCCCAGAAATTGAACATTTCGATCTGAGCGATATGTGGTCCCAACAAGATGGCACCACAAGCCACACAACACGATCAATGTTGGCTTTATTGCGCGAGAAGGTCACAGGCCTCGTAATTTCGAGATTTGATAATGTCAATTGTCCGCCGAGATTATACTGATTATATTGACGCCGTTAGACTTTTCTGTGGGGCTACGCAAAAGATTGTGTTTACGTAGATAATCCTCAAAGTCTTGAGCGGTTGAAAACCAACATTCGTAAAGTCATGTCCGAGATACTATCCGAAATGTGCGGAAAAGCCATCGAAAATTACCTCAAAAGGATTGAGTCGTGCAGGCGGTTACGTGATGGGCATTTAAATGATGTATTTCACACTTAAAAGTTAAAACAATAAAATGGAAAAAAATCACCGAAATCCCAATTCTTTCGGTGCTTTTTTAAATTTTACTTTCCGAAACACAAAATGGATAACCCTCTATAAATTTGGTTTAAATGAGCACTTCTAGAACTAGAAATGCTCTAATTCCGCGGATGTTTATAAGACTCTATACTAAAAATTACTTACAGTGTTTATAAAAGTCGTCCTGAATTTTTTGGTATGGTAATAATTTGTGGTAATCCATGGTATTACAACTTCCTAGTACAAATGCAGACCGAAAGTTAACTCTGTTTCAGAATAAGACTTCCTTCACACTACCAGCTGAACCAAGCTAAGCCGAGCGAGGCTGATTCCGCTTGAGAAACAAACGCATCAATCAGTATGTGGTTATTCACACCGAATGGCTCGGCCTGGTTGAACTCGCTTGTCCTTCAGTATGGTGAATAGCTACATGTTGATTAATGCGTTTATTTCTCAAAGCCGAATCGGTCTCGCTCAGCTCGACTTGGCTTGACCGGCAGTGTATAAGTCGCGTAAGATTCAGAATAATGTTTGCCTCTAAAACATTGCAAGGATTGTTCTTTTGACGGTTATATTTATTATTTTTCATTTGTTTTAGACCTTTTCCTCTTTTTGCCCTTGTGACTTATGTCATCGAATTTGACAGTAGTCTGCGATAATGTATTATCCATTGGTTGTCTAAAAAAGTAAAAAAGTTTAAGGTGAACGTGTATTTTTGCAATTTGGGGCTTACTTTGAGTCTTCCTTAGATTTCAAAGTTCCCCCCATACTATCGTTGCACTTTTGAATTATTTCAGTACCAGAGAGTTGCGGGGGTGGTCTCAAATTATCCCAGTTAACACCATCAAAGATGTCGTGCCCCCGTAAACTTGTATATAAAACCTCGTCTGTAGCTCCTATATAGAAAAATTGTTTTTCATTTATCATATGATTTATCCCGATTTCAAAAAAATTGCAAATCAGTTTCAAATTGTTTTTCGCAATTTTTTGCTTGATGTGTGTATACAAAGTAAATTCTCGAAAACAGTATACGAAGTTTGTAAATAAAATAATGAGACTGATTTTTTATTCAATTAAAATTACAAGTATACATTGTCTCCTTGAAAGTAGTTGCTTTGGGAAGCTACACAGTACTGGTGATGGTTTGTTCACTTTTTATAGCAGAACTTAGTGCAGAACAATTTTCAGGTAAAAGTAAAATAAAACTACTACTAAAAATAGACTAACTACTTGAGATCTGTTGAACGACCTAACAACATGTTATATATTTCTTAGGTTATGTTACAATATTTATGACATAACAACCGATATTATCAAAAGACGGATCATATATAATGTTAGCATTTCCATTCTTTGAGATACTACCAACACCCCCACTATCTCAAAGAATTAAGATACCATTCCTAACTTCTGAACAAAATAAGAATGCTTAATTCTTGGTAAACCCTACCATTTTGTTAGTCTGCTGATATCCTACTTAATATTAATGACATTATTTGAAACACATTTTCTAACAAAATGGTACTTCACATCAATGTGTTTAGACCTCTTGTGAATTACTAGATTTGTGGACAATTGTGGAGAGTGACAGAATTATTAAAACCTATTAACTCACTTAAAAGGGTTTTCAAATAAACTGCCTCTTTTGAAGCTTCACAAAGCCCTATGTACTATGCCTCAATGCTGCTTAATGCAACTGATTTTTGTTTAAAAGTTTACCGTGATATTGGCCCCCTGATTTTCTCGATTTCGATTTTCTGTCATCATCATTCGCCAAATCCACAATCCGTTCCAAATTACAATCATTAACACAGTCTTTAGAAAAACATAATTTAAAATGCTTGGTACCTTTTAATTATCTAAGTACTCTCTTGGCACACTGCCAATAGTACTCTGAATAGCAACTATTGAACTGACTTAAGTAATTCGTCGCAAATGTGATATTCGGCCTAATTAACACTGTTAAATACATAAGGCTTCCGATAACTTTCTGATAACGCAGATAGCTTAGATTACTCAAGTCTGGATCAATATTTTTTACTTTTTTTGCCTTACAATCTATGGGGGTACTATCTTACAATTGTCCATGCCAAAATTTTCAAAACCTGATCTACATAATTCTCTTGATCTAAATAAATTACATTGTTCTTACAATCCCTAGAAATTTTAATTCCCAAACACTGTTTGGCTTCACCTAGGTCCTTTATATCAAATTCTGAGCCTAGCTTTAATTTCAAACATTCAATTCCCTTAAAATTGTTGGAAAAAAAACAAAAAAATCGTCAACATATATTGCTACCATGCATGGTAGGCGACTTTGCTTGCCTTCATAGCAAACTTCACATACCCCGGAAACCTGCTGTAAACCGGGTGATTGAACAACCGATGGGAAGAGAAAAAGTAGGGCTTATGTGAAAGGAAGACCACACCGATATCATCGATTAGCAACCCGTATATCAAGTTCATAGTACTCGAAACAATGTTACGATAGTGAGCTGTTGCGAGACCCCCTTCGGAATCATTCAAATGTCAAATGTCCAGCCTGTAGAAGGAACCATTGTGACTGGTGGAGCTAACCTTCAAGATGGACCCACCAAAAGGTTCCCCAAAACTCACTTACAAAGGAACACAGAACAGATTTATGTTCCACCTGCAAAAGATGTTTTAACTGATCCATGTCAATCAAGCACTAAAGCAGATAAGAACAGACTACGTATCAAATGTATTGATATCATGAATCAAGATGTGATGTGACGCTATATGAGGAGTACTAAAACTGAAACTGATCAAACAACTTATAGGCATCAAATGCGCACATTATTTTTAGAGACATATTCGAAATTTGCTTTTCGTTTAACTGAGCATGCAGCAGGCAGAAAAAGATCTATTTATATAAAAAACCATAACACCGCAACAAACTAAACAAGAAATTAAACGACATATTGACGTTGAATTGATAGGCGAACAAGAAGTTAAACAACAACCCGTTGAGAGATCACATGCACCCGAACAAAGTATGATTGATATATCAACAGAAGTAACTACACCAAATGAAAACAATACCAACCTCCCAGAAAAGATTGAAGGCCGCTTTCAAAGCCGCTCTAACAAAATATTATGGAACCAACCTGTCGATGAGACCAAACTTACCGAAGGTATGGCCTAGATCACAAGTGAATCAAATCCTACAGATCTCAAATGACCAAATATTAAGGAAACACTTAAATATATGCAGGGATCTGGAGCAGCTACACTTGCTTATTTACATCGCAGCAATGACAACAGTTGCAACTTTAGGTCTGAAAATCTAAATTCACTCAGAAAGTAATATCAACCCTAAGTTCCAAAACAAGATGCCTCCATGGATGCTACGATTGGAAAAAAAACTGCACACCTAGGGCCAACATAGGTCGGCTTACACAATACAAATTACACCAAAAAAGAAATGAATAAGACATGTTGAGAAGATTGTAACACCCATGAAAATCTAAGATATGAACACCCTAACTGAGATAATGGATAAACTCACACAAAAACTAGGCTGCATATATAAAGATATTACGTAGGTATAAGAAGTATACTGACCGGAAGCAAGAAAATACACAATTTCAAAGGAATCAGAGAAGGATACAGTAAATTTCAGCGAAGGATTGCCATCGATTAAGCAAATGAAGAGTTTTGGTCAAAAATATGGCAAGAGCCAAAAATGCATATATACAAACAGCGATTGGCTACGACAAGAAAAACAAAGAACAGAAAATAAAGCTCGTATAAACGGCATGTCAATCAGTGAAAATGAGGTAACATCTGCCATTAAGAATACAATCAACTGGAAAACTTCTGGTTCAGATCAAGTTTGCAACTTTTAGTAAAAAAAAATTAGCGGTTATTCATAAATGTATGGCCACGTTCTTTAACAAGATCATAGAAAATTCTTCAATGACACCAGACTTTCTTACAAAAGGTAAAACATATCTCAGGCCCAAATATAATAATACGATAAATCCATATAGGCCTATTACCTGTCTTTCAATCCTATTACCTGTCTTTCAACCATATTACCTATCTTCCAACCCTATTCAACATACTTACCTCTATGATCACACATCCAAAATTCAGAAGCATTTGAACATAAATAATATAATGATAAAGGAACAAAAGGCATGATATAAAAGTTCAAAAAGTTGTAAAGACCAAATTATAATTGATGTGGTTACAGTCGACCAAGCCGTGAAGAAAAAGAGAAATATAAGTACACCCTATATTGACTACAAAAATGTATTCCGTCCCGCACTCATACCTTTTTGAAATATTGGAATTATACAAAATTAGTCCGTATATTGAGGGTTTCTGAGACACATAATGTCAACTGAGCTGCATCTGTCAAATAGTTAAAATATCATGAAATCTAGGTCAATTAAAATTCAAAAAGGATTATATCAAAGGGACGCACTGAGGGCTCTTTGGTTTTGCATGTGCCTGAATCCCCTAAGGCGATCATTAAATACTACCAAATATGGATTATATATTATAAAGAGAGATGGTAGTAATTACACTATAAACCACCCTTCATACATGGATGACTTAAAATATACGCTAATAGTAGAACACAATAAATGAATGTACACACACAATGAATGAATATATAAACTATTGGATATTACTAATGGATTCATTAATTATATAAGTGTGGAATTTGGGTTGGAAAAATGCAAAATGATAGAGCTACTAAGAGGCGACTTAACTACTACTGAGGAGTTCGAGAAAGATAATAAACAGATGTTCAGAAACCTCGCTACTGAGGACAGTCACAAATATCTGGGAATCATGCAACTTAAAGGTATAAACCATACCTACATTAAAAATAGCCTAACTCAAGAATATAAAAAATGGTACATGCAGTATATAAGACAAGCCTAAGTCATACAAACAAAGTAGAAGTTATTAACACGTATGCTTTCTCGACCTTGACTTATTCATTTGGCATCATAAAATGGTCAATTACTGATCTAGAAGCTATTTCTCGTGCAACTCGAGTCATATTGACAAAATACCGAATGAGTCATCCGAAATCAGCTGTAGAACGTATGCCACTGCCCCCGAATATGGAAGCAATGGGTTTATTAGATATAGATAACCTTTATATATTAAATTCCTCAGAAAATACTTTTTCTAGAAATCTGAGCAAAATATATTATACAAAGTGATATGTCTAGCAGATACAATAAGTACTTCTCTCCAACTAAGTAATACAGAACTTGAACTAGAGAGAAATCAAAACGAGTTGAGACACAACTGCAAAAATAAAAGTAGAAAGATCTTCATGGTACCCACAACTTAATCACCGATATCAAGAATACGTCGACATTAAGGCCTCAAATCTTTATATGAGGGAATCTATTCACGGCGAAACAATCGGATTTATATATGCCATACAAGACCGAGTGATAAATACTAGGATCTATCAGAAATACATAATAAACTACAAGAGCGTTGTGGATAAATGCAGAGCATGTGGAAATGCTGGGGAGACTATTGAAAATATAACAGGCGGATGCTCCTAATTGGTAGGCATAGATTACTCAAAAAGTCATGATAACGTGGCTAAGGTGGCACACCAAGAACTTGCAAAAAAATCTGACTTATATATAAATATATATATATATATATATATATATATATATATATATATATATATATATATATATATATATATATATATATATATATAGATTACTCAAAAAGTCATGATAACGTGGCTAAGGTTGCACACCAAGAACTTGTAAAAAATGCTGACCTAATTCAATCAAAAAAGCCGTATATATATATATATATATATATATATATATATATATATATATATATATATATATATATATATATATATATATATATATATATATATATATATATCGATCCACTGCAGGATGAAGGCCTCTTCAGCATGCTTCCAACCTTCACGGTCCTGGGCTTTCCTCTGCCACTCGGGTCCAATATACTTAACGATGTCATCAGTCCATCGTGCTTTCGGTCTTCTTCGCGGATGTTTGCGATCAAGCGGTATCCACTCCAGGATTGCCTTGGTCCATCTGTCGTCCCATCGCCTCGCTATATGGCCTGCCCATCTCCATTTCAACTGTTTTACTCTTCCAATGATGTCACAGACATTTGTTTGTTCCCTGATCCATGCGCAGGACTTTCTGTCTCGTCTTGTAATGGCAAGCATACATCTTTCCATTCCCCTCTGTGCCACCCGAAGTTTTTGAATTGATTGCGATGTGAGTGTCCAGGTTTCACTTCCGTATGTCATAACGGGTAGAACGCACTGATCGAATACTTTTCTTTTCAGGCAAAGTGGGAGTCTGCTCTTAAACACTATGTTGAGCCTACCAAATGCCTGCCAGCCACATTTAACACGCCGTTCCACCTCCCGTGCGGTATTCCCCTCCATGGAAATCGTCTGCCCAAGATATACAAAGCTGTCCACAATCTCTAAATCCCTTCCTAAAACTGAAATTCTTCTGTCCTGAGCGAAGTTATTGAACATAACCTGACTCTTTTTCAGGTTTATTTTCAAGCCAAATGGTTCGCCAGCCCTTTGCAGTTCTTGTATGCGTCTTTGCAGCTGGTCTGGGTCTTGTGAAATGAGAATAATATCATCTGCAAATCTAAGATGGTTTAAGTTTGCACCATTGATCTTTACCCCATTCTGTTCCCAATCCAGTTTACGGAATACTTCTTCAAGGCCAGCCGAGAAAAGAATAGGCGATATTGCGTCACCCTGCCGTACACCTCGTTCTATATTAATTCCCACTTCAAGATCATCAAGGTGAATTGTGGCTGTAGCTCCATCATATATCGATTCTAATAGGTTTACATAGGCTATATATAGGTTATATATTATATATATATATATATATATATATATATATATATATATATATATATATATATATATATATATATATATATATATATATATATATATATATTCGAATTGCTAGGTTGTCGGGTAGAAACACGTTTTAGTTTTATAAAATCTCTACATTTCGGCTTCCACTTTGAAACCATTATCAAAAGAATCTAGTTGATTTGCCCCGAGGTCTTAATCTGTCTACTCCTCACGTTTACAGCTAGTTGTTTTTCACAACTAGAATTAGTTCACAAGAAAAACTTTCCTAGTTGTGTACAATAAATGTAGAAACGTACGTAAAATGAACAATAAATGTAAAATATAAACGAAACGTACAATAAATGTAGAACCTAGCAATTCGAACATTACTGACTGCGGAAGCCTTCCGAACATATGATCAGTGCATGATCCATTCTAATATATGGTGCTCAGATATGGACCATAACAAAGCGAATAGTTACGAAACTAGATGTTACCCAGAGAGCCATGTAGCAATTAATGATAGGAATTACACTGAGAAATAAAAACACTAAAGTAGTCGATGTCGTAACAAGAGTGACAATTGAAATGAGATATTATGCAAGCCATCTTGCAAGAACAGATAGTAGATATAATGTTAAGATCGTTCAATGGATGCAATGGATGGGTAAAAGAAATAGAGGTAGACCAGGGATGAGATGGTATGATGATCTAGAGGGTAGAATGGTTGCCATGGATGTGAATTGCTTTTCTCACCGAATTCTTACTTCAATAAATCGATTGTTGCGTTGTCTGCATGACATATGGAACCGCCCAGTTGGAATGGAAACACATCTCCTCCAGATTGCACTTACTATAGAGAACAAAAACTTTCTTGTTACACGAAGAAATGTACAATTAAGATTCAAACTTGATTTTGAAAAAAAAATCTTTTAACATTCTGAAAATAAAATTAGAAATTTTAACCCTTATACAGCGGTAAAGGGTTAAACAGTCCAATTCGACTAAATTTTCGTAGGATAATTTAGTCTGTAATGCGCGAGGGCTCTTAAAAGCCAGGACAATACCGCCCGTGGTGAGCAGGTCTTAGACGACAACTCTCCTTACTTTGCGCGTTATCCACTTGATTTTAAATAGGCTGTAATTTCGTTAATATTAAACATTTTGACTTGAAATTTTAACTACATATTCTTAAAAATATGTACAATTTTTATTAAAAAATCAATTATTGCAACTCAACATGAATTTAGGTGACAATGTTCTAATCGTCCGGAGTCTTATAAAACGATAATTATCATTTATTCAAGCAATTTCAAGAATTCGGAACAGCATCAGAGGTACAAGAACCGTTGATTCGACGACGCAGTTCACAAATAGGAATTTCACCACGCGATTTTCGCCGACATCATACTCAAGATTCAAATTGTTTCCCCTATAAGATTTATATTGTTCAAGACGTGTTGCATACAGGCAATAATAAGCGATTCGAAATCTGTAATGGCATCATAAACCATCTCCATCAAATTGACAATTTTCATGCGAAATTAATAATGAGCGATTAAGCTTTACTCTCATCGATCTCATCGATCAAGCGAATAAACAGAACAGCCATTTCTGGGCTAGAGAAAATTCCATATCACATTCATAAAATGCCGTTACCTCCAGTTAAAGTTGCAGTATGGAGCTGAATTCAAGCTCAAAACATCATTGAACATTTTTTTTTTATAAGACGATAGAGAAAATGTAATTAGGCCATTCCATGCCAACTTGAACAACTGAACCCGAGCCATTTCGATTTGGCTGAATTTTTTGTATCTTTTTTTACCCTACTGAAATTTTCCTCAGAATTTTTTTACCAAACCGAGAAAAAGTTACGAATTTAAAAAATAATGGCTCTTTTTTTCAAATATCCATAACTTTTTCAAAAATTGACTAAATGGGACGTTTTTTTATGGGACGTACTTTTCCAACAAAATATTTGAGATGTCAAATTTTATGAAAATTTTCAGTTTTTTTTTAGAAAAACCGTCAATTTTTCAAAGTTCGCTATTCTTATTAAAAAAACTTTATTCTGCGGATAATGCAGCGTATCCCAGACTTTTCTTTATATTTTTTTTATTGACAAATATTTTTCTTATTTTTTCCCAATCGATTATTTTTTCTATTATAAAAACTGTTTTTATAATAAAATAAATCCAAGTAAATGGTTCTATGATATTTTATACTTAATTTATAATCTAACCTAATGATTAATGATTAGGGTTTCACGATTAATACGAATAACAATCAATTTTTTTATACCAATTAATTAAACGATTTTATTTTATATTCATTGGCCTTTAATTAATTTTATGTAACACAGTAATCTAGTAATTATTTCAGATTGCAATAATCGGTGTTGACGTATATGTTTTTATCAAAATAATAACTGATTTTGTTTAAAGTATTTCTGACAGTGTTGGCAAAGTTTATTATTTTTTGAATGGGGTTCCTCAGCAATTCAAAAATTTTAAAAACTTTGTTAATTTACACAACCACAAAAGTGATTTTGGAATGCCTGCTGGATGGCATTTTTTTCCACCGCTCACGGGAAAAGTCCGTGCGATGGATTGGTGGCACAATCAAAAGACTAGCAGCGAGAGCAAGTCTTCAACTAGCGGTTGATAAACAAATAACCACACCTTACGAACTCTATGCATGGGCTTCTACACTGGATAACCTTCCGAATATAGCGGTTAAGTTTTCGTTAGAAGAGGATTAGAATAACACTGTGAACGACTTGAGTGACTGATTTGCAAAACTGAAACCAATTATGGATGTCAGTAATTACACAGTGTGATTTCAGACAGATGGCTGTCTTTGTGTCCGGAATATTTCAAATTCAGATGAGTATAGAATCTGTAAATTATCTAAACGCCAAAGAAAAATAAAATAAATCGTTTCTTAAATTGGTCAAAATTGATTGTTAATCGTGTTAACCGTGAAATCCTATTCATTAATCATTAGGTTGAATTATAAACTAAGTATAAAATATCATAAAACTATTTACTTGGATTTATTTTATTATAAACACGAAGTTTTTATAACAGAAAAAATAAACGATTGGGAAATTTTTTTTTTCAATAAAAAAAAGATAGAAAAGTTGGCCCACTCCGGGATGTTGCTGTAAAGTTGTAAATTTTGTTTTAGGAAAAAAAGAAAACAAATTAAAAACGGCAAACTTTGAAAAATTTATAGGTTTTCTAAAAAAAACACCGAAAATTTTCGTAAAACTTAACATCTGATTTTCTTTTTTGTGTTTTTTTTCTAGGAGGTACATTCAAAAACAAATTTTGAAAAAATTTGAAAAAATATTTAGAAACTTTTTAGTGGGGTAGAAAAAGAAAACAAAATTTCAGGCCAATCGAAAGAGGTCGGGTTTAAAAGTAGTCGATTTGGCAATTAGATGATTCTATCCCGATTCAAAACTTTTTAGTGCCTTAGTTGGAAGAGCTGGAGAATGTCCGGTTCTTGCCATCTTGCGGCCAGAAAATTTTCCCTTAATTTCTCAAAATGGAGATCCGGATGTCATGATTTGGTAGCTGCAGATTTTTTTATGGGCATTCTTAAAGGACAATGTATAGATAAATAAGACCCAAATTATACATCAACTCAAAGATAACATCCATTATGAAATTGCTGCAGTATTACCAGCTATGTTGACAAAAGTTATGGAGAATTTGTTAAAAAGGCCACAAATTTGTATTGTTTCTAAAGTAATAATTTTCAAAAATTAAATACCATAAATACAAAATAAAAATACCATAAAAAAAATTATTTTCTTGGTTCTTTTAAAAGCTATAAATCAATAAATTACATGACACTTGCCCAATCTTTTACTTACCCAATCTTTTTTCCGGGTCTAAAATTAATAATTTCTCGACAAAGTCTTTTAATTTTTCATCAAAATTGGCAGGAAATGTATATTCTAAACGTATGATGTTTTGAAAAATGACAGATTTAGTTCTGCCGCGGAAGGTTAATCGACCTGAGACCATCTGAAACACTAAAATACACCAACATAAGCAATTTTAATAATGTTAATATACATTATTAACCTATGCAACCAAGCGCCCATAAATCTGATGAATATGATGATTTTGTTTCTAGCAACATTTCGGGACTGACAAATTGAGCTGTACCAAGAAAACTGTTTCTTCGATGATAAGGCTCAGGAATGCTATGTTCAGTACCATCTATAAAAATCATAATTACAGATACAAATAGAAAACACAAAAGTTATGTAACCATTGGTTTGATTTTGTCCATCTTTAACAATTTTGGCTCTACCAAAACCAGTAATGAGTATGTGAAAATTGTGATCGATCAAAATATGTTCTGGTTTTAAATCTCTATGTACAATTTTCTTTAAATGAAGATGTTCTAATGCAAGTACTAACTGGGCGCTGTAATACCTGGAAATTTAAATATTTAACCAGGAACTTCAAATCGTACCATTTTGACAATACCTGGTAAATTCAATATTGAATTTCTTATGAAGTTTTATATATTTTAAGAGGTTTCCATTTTTGGCATATGTTAAAGCAATGCAAAATCTTTCTGGGACTTTAAATATACTGTTGAGATGCACAAAGTACTTTGAAGAATTACCTAGTACGCGGAGTGCTTCAACTTCTCGGAGTACGTGTTTACATTTCCTTTCGCTAATAAGTTCAGGTACATGCACCACTTTAACTAAAAGCAAAAGGAATATTAACAATTTTTGAAGATTACGGTCTGTTCTACTCACTGGCATATTTTTTATCTGTTAAAACATCTTCGGTTAAACAAATGGTACTAAAATTACCCTCCTCAATAAATTTGACAAATCTAAAGTCTGAAGGAGATCTAATAAGTACCTCCCGACATTCACTGTTATGCGGAGAAGTCAATATTTTATTAGGTAATAAAGTTAATTTCCTGAAACAAAGATTTCAAAATATTATGGAAAATCTGAAAAAAAGTAAGTGTAACCTTCACATTCTAAGACATTAAATACATCAAAATAATGTGATTGAAAGTTATTTAGAAAAAGCGCGTACTCGCACTGAAATTCGTCTGTTTGTCTGTCCTATGAATAGTTGTTTACAGTCGACGCATGGTATGCTCAGGAAGTTAGATATCGTTTTCTGCGGTTTGGCAAATTTCTGAATACCGTGTTTCCTTAGAATTCTTGGTAATCTGTCGGTGACTTCTTCAATGTATGGAAGGAAGGCTTTTTCCTTCTTGTGTTCTTCATTTTCTCTTCTGTCTTGCCTTGCTTATTTATTGCTTTCTTAAGGTTTTTTCCTATATCCATTTTGTCTGAGAGCTGATGTTATGTGTTTTAATTCCTTTTGTCTTGTAACTGGCTCCATTAGGCAATAGAACTTTGAGATTAGTGTGTTTGCAACTGACTAGATGTGGACTAGATGGTTGTGTGATTCTACATTCAAATATCTGTCTATGTAGGATGGTTTTCTGTATGGTGTGTTGTAATTTTCCACTCGTTTTTTTTTTGTCAGAAGGCCTAAAAATTGTAGGTTCTTTCTTATATTATTCCATTTCTAGTGTGAATTTCATCTTGGTGTATGTTGTTAATGTACACTAAGAAAATATGTATTGATATTTTCTCGGTGGTATCGTAAATATGATAAGTACCGGAAGCATATACCGCTTCCATGGTTTGGATTTTAACGTTGCGAGTATTAGGACTTCTTTTTCAAAATATGCCATGTAGAGATTTGCTACAGATGGTGAAAGCAAGGATCCCATGGGTGCACTGTCCGTTTGCCCGTAGATTTATTTGTTGAACATGAAACAGGTGTTTTCCATGCAATAGATTGGAGAATTCATTTACGTGAGATGTCAAGTTTTCGTTCATAACGATTTTGCCTACGGTTTTGTCTATCAGTATATTTGGAGAGCAATACGATGTCTAGACTTTCCAATGTGTCGTTTTCTTGTAGATGAATATGTTTTATTATGGTTGTTAATGTATCCCATTGTATCCCAAAATGAGATTTTGCCAAAACGCAGTCTAAAATGCGAAGATTCTTCAAAAAACGAATGTTTAGAAAAATAATTCTATATATATATATATATATATATATATATATATATATATATATATATATATATATATATATATATATATATATATATACATATATACATATATATATATATATACATATATATATATATATACATATATATATATATATATATATATATATATATATATATATATATATATATATATATATACATGATTAGGTGCGTATAATAGACCTGGTTGGATCACGCAAAGATTTTTGACTCACTTTCGAGTGTCCTTTCTGATCCTCCATGCCTCCGTCATCCTTTCTTCGTGGTATCTCTTTCTCTACTCCGTCCACTTTGTCCCTGATCTCCTCGAAACTTCGCTCTCTGATGCAACGTTCCACATATGTATTTTGTGTCTTTACGTTCTTCTATCCTCAATCTCTGTCGGACCTATTTGTGTCTTTCCCAGATCAGCTCTGACTTGTGTGATCCATGTTACTGTTGTCTTGACCCCTTGTATGTAGGTAAGAATTCTGTAGGTTGTCGGTGGGAGTCTACTGATATGTCCATAGAATTTCAACCTTCTTTTTCCTATGTCCGCCGCTACGTTGGACATTCTCTCTGTGGTCTTTCTAGAACGTAATCTGTATCCTTTCTCTGTCAGTTTTGGGCCGATAATTTTCCTCATAATTTTGCATTCTTCATTTAGTATGTTTTCTATACCGCTTTTTGTGTGGAATGTAAGTGTCCCGCTTGCGTATAGTACCTCTGGTTTGATTACTGTGTTATAGTGTCTTATTTTTGCGTGTGTGGATATGCATTCCTTATTGTAGATATTGTGTGTCTTGCCGTTGGCCCTCTTCATCTTCAGTAATCGAGTCTTCTGTACTATCTTCACTCCTCCTGTGGATTCGATGATCTCGCCCAGGTATTTAAAGTGAATGATCCTATTTATTTTGCCGTATTTGGAGTCTAAATTTTGGACATCTAATTTTGAGCTGAAGAATTCGGTTTTTTGAAAAGAGATTTGTAGGCCGACTTTCTTTACACATTCCTTGACGACTTCAATCTGTCTGATTACCCTTTTTTCATTGTCTGCGTGTATGGCTAGGTCATCTACGAATTCGAGACATGATATTTCTATGTTGTTTTTGGGTCGTCCAAGTCGTATTGGTTTCCAGTGTCCTTGATTTTTCAGTTCTTTTTCCCATTCCCTTATGACTTTGTCTAGGACCAGGTTGAAGAGGAGTGGGGATGACCCATCTCCTTGGCGTACTCCAGTTTTAATCAGGAACGGTTCGGATATTTCTCCCTTAAATTTCACTTTAGAGGTTGTTTTAGGTGTGTCCCCTTGTTCAGTCGTAGTGTTTTGGGGTCGAGTCCTTGTTCTTCTAGAATCTTGAACAGAAATTTTCTGCCATGCAGTCGTATGCTTTCTTGAAGTCCACGAACATGTAGGTGATTAGGATGTTCCTGATAGTTTTGTATTTCAGTACTGTTTTTAAGTTAAATATTTGTTCATTACATGAGCGACTAGGACAAAAGCCTGCCTGGTTCTCGCCAATTTTGTATTCTCATTGTTCTTGTGTTCTCTGGATAAGGCATGCTGAGCGGATTTTGTAAGTGACTTGTAGTAAGGAGATTCCTCTGTAGTTGTTCACATCTGTTCTGGCTCCCTTTTTGTGCATCGGGTGGATAAGAGCACATTTCCATTCATCTGGTAATTTTTCTATTCGCCAGAGGTTCGTGATAATTTGCATAAGTTCCTGCAGTGAATTTGGTCCGAGGTTTTTTAATAGTTCCGCGGTGATACCATCTTCACCGGATGTCCTGTTATTCTTTAGTTTCCGTATGTGCCTGTGGATTTCTTCCTGTGTTGGTGGTGGTAATTCTGAGTGGGTATAGATTCAATTTTCTTTGGGGAATCTTGTGTCGCGTTCGGGGCAATTGAGGAGATCAGAGAACTAGTGTGCCAGCTCCTGACAATTCTAATGGTTGGTTAGCGCTAATCTCCCATTCCGCTTTCTGAAGCAAAGATTTTGTGGTGTGTACCCACGGATTTGTCTTGCGAAAGTCCTATAAAAGTCTCTCGTGTTATAATTGCGAAAATTCTCCTCTATAGAGTCTAGTTGTTCCTTCATGTACTTCCTCTTAGTTTGTCTGATAACTTTTGCGGTGGGTTTTCTAGTATCGTTAAAAAGCTGTTGTCTTTCTACACTTTTTACTGTTGTACTCCTGAAATGCTCGTTTGCGTCACTTCGCTGTACTTTCACATTCTGAGTCCCACCAAAGTTGTTTTGTGTTCTTTTTCAATGGGATCAGTTCCTGTACTTTTTGTGTAATTTTTTCCATGTATCTGCCTGTACCTTTTCCTATTCCTCTGTTATGTTGGACTGATCTTTTTCGTGTCGAATTTCTGTGGGTGTGCCTTCTTCTGATGAATTCCCCTTGGGGTGAACTTGACTTTGATGTTATTCGTATATATATATATATATATATATATATATATATATATATATATATATATATATATATATATATATATATATATATATAGGGGGGAGAGAGAAAGCGATTTTGGGATTAAGGTCGCATCGATATCGGAATCATTTAGCGACCAAAAAACTTTAGCTTAAATTTAGGACTAATGCTAGAGGAACTAGAATTACAAAAATGGAGCTATCACAGATTACAATATCACAGATAAGTTATATCACAGGTGTAGTTATCACAGATATTTGGATTGGTTTGCTTATACTATAATTACAGGTAGTGAAAATTATAGGTATTACAGTCCTTGATATTCATAATACTAAGCGGGAAGGAACTAAGAAATAGCCTAAACGGAAGTTCGTTGTTCTCACGTGATGACAGTCTTTCATTAATAAAATCAAAGAAGCCTATTTTTGTTGATTTTCTTTCTAGATATTTATATTTGATATTTATTATTGATATTTAGATTTTAATCATGTAATTTAAGATGATGTGATTGTAGATAACTTAAAAAAAATCTTGAGTGGGTAGAAGGTAGCCTTATTGTACAATAATTTTATACCGGTCGCCTTTTTTTTAAATTCGAATCCGAACCGAATCCCTTTTTTCGTTCTCGCTGAAGTTCTCGACGCACGTTTCGCTAACCATGTTAGCATCATGAGGAGATGATTCAATCTAGTTCTAAAACTAAACTATGTTCTATTTATATAAGAACCCTAATTGCTAACCTACTACCTAAGAAGCGTACTACCTACCTACCTAACCTAACCTAATGAATGGGGTAAAAAAAGGATACAAGAAAAAAGAAAAAAGGGGAAAAAGAGAACAAAAAAAAAGAAAAAATGAACGTTAAAGTTTACTGACCCTTACATTAATAATTGAAAAAGTTGACTGCATGCAATCGAACATGACCACAATATAGACATCAGTAATTTATTACTGGTTAAAAGTGTAAATACTAATAGGACTTTCGATGCATATGAAAGCAGTCAAATAGAAAAATGCAAAAAATCATGAACCGTGATAAAAGGCCTATTCCGTTCTCTCAACTTTTTCAATTATTAATGTAAGGGTCAGTAAACTTCATGGTTAATGTTTTCTTTCTTTTGTTCTCTTTTCCCCTTTTTTTATTTTTTTTTTTAACTTTTTTTCTAAACCATTCATAGGTAGGTAGTACGCTTCCTGGGTAGTACGTCAGCAATTAGGGTTCTCATATAAATAGAACATAGTATAGTTTTAGAACTAGATTAAATCATCTCCTGATGATGCTAACATGGTTAGCGAAATGTGCGTCGAGAACTTAAAAAAAATGATTCAGTGTTTAGTGGTAAATCTCTTTGAGTTTGGTATTTCACACCGAAGGTTAGTTGAAAAAAGAGTAGAAAAAATTGATAAACCACACAGGTTCATCATAGCTTGCACTACATTTATTTCTCTGCTTTTCCACACAATGAGTTCACTCACCAATATATAGCAGTTTAAGTTATTTTAGCGAAAAAAAAACTATATTTTTGAAGACAATGGAACCTGCTGTAATTCAGTGAGTAGCACAGTAGATGAAATTAACAGAATATGTATTAAAATAATCTGCTTTATTTTCAGAATTTCCAGTTTGTGATTTCTCTGAGAGGTTCCTTGTAAATTTATACATAATATATATATATATATATATATATATATATATATATATATATATATATATATATATATATATATATAATATATATAATTTTTAAATTGACCAAATGGTTTTAAATTTTTTTGACGATTTTATTCTGTTTATATGTTTCTTTTTTCATGTCCCAAAGTAGACATTATTAACTGAAACAGCTATTGTGTTTCAGAAAATAATGTCGATTTTGCTAAGAGATGGCGTTACAAATACATTTGTTGGTTTAGACTAATGACGTCTACGGTATTTTGGACGATAAATATACGCCATCAAAAGCAGTTTGTTATTAACTATCACTGTGCAAAAACATAGTTTTTCATATTACAAGAAAAAGACGTTTTGCAGGGAATTTTAATAGCCTTCATTCACTTGGAGAAAACAGCTGCTGAAAGTCATCGGTTGTTGGCTGAAGCTTACGGTGAACGTACTCTAACCCCAAAATTTGTGAACGATGGTTTAAACGCTTGAAAAGTGGTAATTTTTATATAATAGTCAAAAAACGTCCAGGACAGTACGGAGGTAGGAGGTTTTTAAAGTAAGGAGGGCCCTACTACACATCCTTCGTTTGATTGTTATGACAACTGGTCAATTGTATCTTTGATTTTTCGTAGTTTTTGTTTTATTGAATCTGCAAATAGAGGCAAAGTAAAGTTAATTGTGAAAGTTAGATATCAACATGTCTAGTTCTAGAAAATATTTAAGTGGGAGAGAAAAACGAAAGAGGGAGTCTGAACAAAATGAAAAGTTACCTAAAATTAGTCAGTACTTTAAGAATGATGACTTTATTGATGAAAAAGAGAGTGAACAGTGCTCCGAAAGTGAAGAATTAGACGTAACTAAAAGTAACAGTAAAGCAGATGAAGCGCCTGACACCAGTGTATATCCAGATCCAGAACAACCACAAGAACGTACAAGCAAAAATCAAAGTGAATCATATTTTAGTGTAAACACTATTGCATCTTCACCATATATTACTGATAAGGGTAATTTTAAAGAACTAAATGATCAAGTGAAACGGTTCGTGATCGAAAACGGACATTGTAAACCTAAGAGTCCTTTCGTAAAAGACAGCGATAATAGATCTTTCCTAGAAAAACATTACTATATGAACGTACATAGCAATCCTATTCCTTAATATTTTAGAAGGGGTATTGTGAACCATATTGGTTATTCGCAAATCGGGCATCTAAAAAAAATACAAAATGTTTGGATGGAAGGCTATGACGACTGGAAAAATATTGTAGACGCCATAGAAAGACAGGAGACATCGAAAATTCACCTGGATTCTTGTCTTACGTATCAACAATAACGGCTACATCGAAGAGTAGATAAAAAGCAAGAATCCATAATCAAGAAAGAACTTTTTTTTTGGCGCCAAGTACTCTCCTTGATGTTACACTGACACTTTCAACGTATAATTTAGCCTTTCGTGGCCACAGAGAAAAGGCAAATGGCAATGATCCAAGTTCCCGAGGAAACTTTTTAAGTACTGTCGAGTTATTAGCAAAATACGATCCGATTTTACAATAATTGTTAAGTAAACCAAAGGGTAAGATAAAATACTTAAGTCCAAAAATACAAAATGAGCTCATTTCTGTTCTGGTTCTAAAAATAGAATTTTACACCATTTTACTCTATCATATTCGATACGACTCAAGATATTTCAAAAACAGATCAAAAGTGTAAACTTTACCGTTATTGTATGGTCGAGAAAGACGAAAATGGAATCCCAAAAACGCTCGTCATTAAAGAGTCATTTTTAGGATTTCATGTAGTTAAGGACTACATGAAAACTACATGAAGGACTACATGGACTAAAGTGTCTTAACAATGTCCAACCAAATTATTAAATCCATAAATGACACAAATATACCTCTAAATAAGTGTCGAAGACAAGGATATGATGGTGCTAACACAATGAAAGGCACTTATGGTGGAATTCCAAAACTCATAAAAGATATCGAGCCAAATGCGGTATATTTCACTGTGCTGCTCATAACTTAAATCTGGTACTTAATGCAGCAAGAGAGGTTATTGATATGAAACATTTTTTTGAAACAGTTCAACAAATTTATAATTTTTTTGGGCCCTGTATCAAAAGATGGAATATCTTATCAAGTTTTATCTCTGATAAGGAAAGGGAGTCTTCAATTTCGATAACATTAAAAACATTGAATCCTAGATGGGCAGGACATTATGATGCTATTTTTGCTTAAAAGTTCGGTTTATTGAAGTCCAAAAAGCGCTAACAAAAACAATATTATTAAATTGCAAATCAGATGAAAGAAATGAATCTATTTCGCTCAAGAAGAAGATCGAGAACTACAATTTTATTATGTTATTGGTTTTCTATTGCAAAATTCTCCAAACTATCGACGCAGCCTCTAAAGCACTTCAGTCTAAAGCCACCAATCTTTTAAATGCTTTAAAATAGTGTAGCAGAAAAATGGTCCATCGACCTTGAATTTTCTAAAACTCGTCAGAGGAAGGTGAAACGCCATTTTGACGAACTTTGCGAAGATGAGCGTCTCCAAGATCCGGAGTTTGTTCAAAGTGAATATATATTATCGAGTATTGGAAATCATTGTTAATGAACTGAAATTGCGTTTTCTTTCAATGAATGAAATTGTTTCCAATTTCAGTGTTTTTCAACCTGCCACTTTGTAAAATTAAATTATTAAACAAAGAACAATTAAAGCTATTAAAAACACTGAACTATTAAAAAAGGTCTAGAATTTGTTGATATATATAAAAAAGATATATCTGTGTCATTTTCCAGGGAAATTCTCAGTTTTTGGTCCATCTTCAGAGATGAAATAGAAAAGTCTTCATGTATTAAAGAACTTGCTGATTTATTAATAAAAAATAATTATTGTATGTCGTGCAGCTTTCCTGAAGTATGTACTGTATTAAAGTTGTTTGTTACAATTCCTGTGACTACAGCTAGTACTGAAAGATCATTTTCCAAATTGAAATTAATAAAAACCTATTTAAGAAACTTTATGGGACAAGACAGGCTGCGTAACATGGCTATTCTGTCTGTTGAAACTTCTATGGCCCGATCATTAAACTTTAATGATGCTATTGATATTTCTGCGGAACAGAAAGCTCGGAGAAAAGAATTTTATTAATAAATATCTTGTTAATATTAAATTGTTATTTCATAAAAATTATGTAATACCTATGTTTTTGAAAATAAAATTGATTAGATATTTAACTAAAATGCACACAATATTAGTAATACTGATCAGTAACTACTTAAGTGATTTATTAAAATTATTGATTTTATTGATTTTTACTTATTACGATTTTTACTGGGGGGGCCTCATTCAATGAATTTGCCACGGGCCTCAGATGGTACAGTTACGTAACTAAGCATATTCTAGTGGATTCCATTTGATTACTTTTGAGTTAACTTCATCTGATTAGTTTAGTTTAAGTGGATGTAGTATCAATCTAATTTAAATTTAAATCTAATTTAATCTAATTTAAAATCACTGATAACTATACGAGCTACGAAGTTATGGGAACTTGTCAAGTGTTTTTTTCTTTCTTTTTTCCACAGTAAGGTATTGGTGGATCAGACCACTAAACCTCCTTGGGGTTTTTTACTGTGTTATTATTTTTATATGTACTTTGTTTGTACATAGCGTTGTTTTTTATGGTGCTTACGTTCATTAAAATTATAAAATAATTCAAGGGTTTTTTTTATAAGATAGACCACTTCCCAGTTTCAGGGTCTATTATTACATAAGATAATCTAACGAACTGGGTGGCGCCCTTTTGACGTGCCGCATTAACTCGTCCAGGATCTGCTCCCCGGTGTCTCCGACGAATGGCTGCCATTGCGGTAGCCAGGATTTTTTCAATTAATTTTATCAGAAGAAAAATTTTGGTTACAATGCCTTTCATTTAATGTAATCAGAACGATATAGGGCTTTTCTAATTCCACATTACGTCGTGACTCTAGTGCAACCATTTGTCCAGTGTGTTTAGCAGATAAAATCAGGATATCTCTTTTATCTTGCCACTTTGTTATCACGACTCCTACATCACTCTCTTGACTACATGATTCACCCTTCTTTAGCTATTATTTATAACATCTTTAGGGCTATTCTTACGGTTTTTTCTCAGGGTACCGACTAAATGAGTTTTCGTGCTAAGCAACTTGATAGCCAGCTCCATATTTGTGTAGTAATTATCTACATCAATGTATCAGCCACAGTCCAAAAAAGGTTCGCAAAGATTCATAACAACTTGGTATACTTGACCAATCTACTTTTTCTTTGCCACAATATACTTTCAAATCACACATTAAACATGACTTTAAATTTCCGACTTTGTTTACGAATATTTCTTAATTTGACCAATAATCAGACAGTTTTGGGAGACGAAGTAAACCCATACAAATTTGTAGGTCTATAAAAGACATAATTGGTAGCTTGTAGAAAGAATCAGGGGCTTATCAACATGCTCAAATAAAGCATTCAAACTCCCTTTTCAGGAATGTCAATCCGAAAGTCATTGAAATATTGTCTAGCAACTTCTTACCACATTAGTGTTGGAATTAATTCCTCGTGTTTATCTGAGCTATCCATTTAAAACTGATTTATAACTGCCTCTATGGTTGCTAAAATCGTATCATTTCGATTCACGTTCTGAGCAGACAATAAATTATCAGTTTTATCAGAAAGCTGCTTACTACATCCTTCCCCATCACCATCGGAAAGCGTTACTGGATATGTAACCGTTTTTTTTGTTTTTTTACTAAGGGTTCGATACTACAATCCGAGCTATATGAAGACAAACAACTAGTTTAAGGCTAATATTCATCTGAGGAGGCCTAAAAGGGATCCTCCTCTCTTCAGAAAGAACTTCATTTAATAGCTTCTGAAGATATTGCTGTTCCTTTTCAAAACTACCTATTTGTCTTAAAAAAAAACAAAAATAAAGTTGCTTTTTTAACTTGAACTTGACTTATACAAAATATTTGACTTATAAAATCTTGCCTTATTCAATAAAAGCTGCGAATACACAAACATAACGCACTTTAAATATTTAGCTCTTTACTGTACCGCTAACAAATTAAAACTAAAAATAAACAACAAGAACAGACAAGTTATAGTTTGAACCACCTATGATTTACGCAGTCTGCTAAGCAATTTTGGTTAGACAGCCCACGTGAGTCACACCTGCTTCACATGCATTATTTTTAACCAATTTTCACAAATAAATATTATCTTGTCACCATTTTTATGATATTTGTTGTATAATATACTATTTTTAACTTGTGTCCCAAAAGGTCATTATTTTTTTGTATTGTGGCAGCTAACGTGTTAATATAGGCGCTACATATGTTTGTGATTCTCGTTGGCTAAGAAATTGTATATTGCAGATTATATGATTCGATCAGTACAAGCAGTAACTGCCGATATGTACTATTAATTAAGAAAATTATGTTATTATCACCCATATACAAAACCCATAGATCTTCCATCATGTTAACACAAAATTCCTCAAACTTATCTAAAAATAGTTAAAAAATTCGCATATAATAATAAAGTTAGATTCACAGTTAATTACTAATAGATGACTTTTTAAAAAGAAAGCTACAAACATGCTGTCTTTAAAATATAGGCACAAAATAAAGAAAACGATTATTTATTCAATATAATAATATAGTTTGCTAAACCCTCTGAAAAATACCAGTTTAAATTTATCACAAATTGTAAAGTAAAAGTGAAAAATATACCAACTATATAGTGGGTCGTGTTAAAAAACGTTAATTTTTAATTTTTTAGATAGGGTGCGTGCCCACGTGCTCTTATGGGCCAACCACAACTGAACGCAACTTTAATTATGCCTCAGATCTGCAAAATTGAAATCATTGTTTTAAAATCAAAACTAAAGTAAGGTTGATATGCGCTCTTCCTCGAGAATGGAAAAATACATATCTATTCCTAAAAAAAATTAAGACGATCTATATCAGCAGAACGAACTTCCGTGAGAAACAGCCAACTATGAAGATATGGCTTTCTGAAAACATGATTCAAAAATCGCAAAAAACACCTATTGTTTATATTTTCTCCGATTGAATCGCAGAATATAAAGAAATCCAGCAAAGCAACACCAGTTTGAAGATAAAGGGATTAATCTTCAAAAACGACCCGCACAGTTTCCGTACATCAACCGAATATAATATGTATGGTGTACTTTTAGAGGTATAATCCAGCGACAACTGATCAAATCTAAAAAAATTCCGAATAAAACAATTTTTTACCTTGCTTATCTGTCACTTTTATTTTTAACTTTGTGTGACTATAGTTTATATGAAAATAAATGTGATAGATAATAAAGCAAAAAATTGTTTTATTCGGTTTCAAAAATGAACAATAATCATCAAATCAAATCAATCAATAACTTTAAAGAAATTTTAAAATACATTCTCCCAATTCTTTGCACCACTATGCGATTATTAAGATTTTCACTTGTGCAATATTGTGTATATCCACCTGCAGAAAGCCACCGCTAGCATTACATACAGGATTGAGGATTGATTTGCATCCAAATATTCTATATTTTTAAATTGTGATGCATATTCAGCCGGCAAAATCTCCAACCGCTAATATTATTTGTCCCCAAATGTTTTCCAAACATTTAAACTAAATTCTTTCCAGAAGAATACTTTAAATATTAGAACTACAGTACAGTAGTAACTACAGTAGAACTACACTTTAAATGAAAATATTATGTATATATATATATATATATATATATATATATATATATATATATATATATATATATATATATATATATATATATATATAACTATAATCTATAATATTATAAAAAAAAAATAATGCAAATCTAAAATAATAATACGCGCATATATTAGACGTAACAGAAAACATTTTAAAATAAAAGCTACATATATACTGTATCTAAAACATATCAACAAAAGAATGAAAAAGACTATTCTTTCAAAACAATAACATATTTTGGTAAACCGTTTGAAAAAAATTGATATATATTGTATATAAAAACAATGTAAAAGCAGCCTTTAAAACAAATACAGTGTAGGAAAATGTATTAAAATCAATTATATTGTGGGTCATACAAGAAAACGTATGCAGGACAAACAGGCAGATCTTTAACAAAAATATTAAAAGAACGTAAAAGAAGTTGTATCAATCAGAAACACGGTTGTAAATAATAATTAGGTTGCCTCCTAATTGTAAAATATTGCTTTAACAGTAATTTCAATATACTGCACGTACAAAACAAACTGAAAAACTAAACCATCTAGAAAGTTTAGAAACAAACCTTTATTAAGGATGGAAAACCTTTCTAAAAAAATCGCATCTATTCAATTTGTACAGGCCAGAAATAGAGGCAATAAGTGGGAATTTTAATAAAAAGCCTTTCATAAGCATTTGTGATATGAAATTAAAGTCAACATAATCCAAAATACTACAGAAAAGAATATACACTACATTAAAATTCTACCTCATTCCAGCAAATTATTGTAGAACACACCTGGCTAGCTTTTTCGGTAACATAACCTCATCTATAAGTTTCGCGAATTTTCAAAACCTCACATTATTTCGTTCTAGAAATTTTAATCTAACATGTTTTAAAAATAATAACCCTCCCTTAATAAAAATGAGCTAAACATGCAAGATTCTTATTTTTAGTATAACCGATAAAAGAAAATTTACCTTTGCTTTGGATATGGGTTCATTTTGTATTTTAGCAATATATCCCGATCAGTGTTTATATTGGAAAACGAACAAACTTGTTCACATACTAAGATGGGGTACAACACATAACGTTTAACCAAAAATGCATTTTTACACCTACCACCAAAATTCCACCAACTGAATATTAAAGGTTTAAACAAAAAATCCCTAAAAGACCTCGAATACAATTCTAACGGTCTTGATCGTAGATCAAACAGATGATGCAAATAGACATCTGTGAAAATTGAAAAGGTAAAGAGGATAAATGTTGATTTTACAATTGAAAATACTTATAAACTTATTATTGTTTTATTAACTTTTGATATATTAGAAGTTTCCTTTTCGATATAATTTATTTTATTGTCAAAAGATGGCGCTGCATGCGCTGTGAATAAATTTTAGACTTAAAACTGGCACAAAAAAAAAAGGAAAAATATGTTAAATGTTCATGATATTTATTTCTAAACCGTCTATTATTTCTATTCTTGTCAGTTTTTTTGTTGTCAAGTGGAAACATGTGCGAGACTAAATTTAAAAGAATCATTTAAATATAGTTTCTATCACACTAGGACAAACTAAAATTTCAGTTCAATGAAATAATATTGGTGGTGATATTAAAAAATAACGAAACGGTGATATAAAATAAATATAATCAAATAAAATAAAATAATATAATAATAAAACAATAAATAAAACGGATACCCAACTGCAAGAAATGTTAGTCGAATTTGAAAATATACATTGCGATATTATTGTGATTTGTGAAACGCGAAGTAAGAGCAAAAATATATTCAAAATGGATTCGACTGGTCACGTACTTTACACCCGAGGTACTGAGAATAGACGGTGTGGTAGAATTAGAATCCTTATCAACCGAAAGCTGAAGGACAGTGTAGTAAAATTTGTTATAAGTGACTGATATAACTGAAATTTATGCTTCATATCATCGAAGTTTATGCACCAACAATAAGCTAATATAAAGATATTGAGGAATTTTATAATAATGTGGCCCGGCTTCTAGACAATGAGAAGTATAGATACAAAATCCGGATTAATGGGTGATTATAATGTTAGAATTAGAAAAGCAAATTTTGTCTTTTAAACTTCGAAAGTTCTTTTTAAAAACAATTTTATTTGCGACAACCTTCTTACAGAGTTTACTACAAGTGAATGAATCGGTTTGAATCTTAAAACTACGGTTTTATATATATAAAATGATTATTGTGTGATATATAATACTTTATTCAATGTCAGCGGTTTTAGAGGTACGTAACTCCTTCCTCCTTAAGTCTCGAAAAGAATGGAATTGTTTTTGGGGCTCCTTGTCCTTGGGGTTTGAACCTTTGTGTCTTTTCTTTCTTCTTTCTTCTTTCTTCAGATGGAGGTAACATTTCTCTTGCACCTTGCATTTTCTTATAACGATGGAAATTTCGATATGATAATAATAATTATTATCATATCGAAAAATGATATTGTGTTGGTTATTGCTTGTTCTTCGGCGATTAGCTTTAGGTCATTTGCCATATCCCTTATTTTATAAATTTCTTCAAAATTGATTTTCGTTAAGTTTGGTGTAGCTTACATTTGTGTTTTCTTCATTTTTTCTAGAGATATTTCAAGCAGGATGAGAGCTATTCCTTGTTTTATTTCGATATTATTAATGTAGGTTTTAGAATGTATTTGTAATTTGCAATCATTTGGAATTATAAATAAAGTTGGTGATTTAACTTTTAGATGCTGATCAGTTTACATTGAGAGAAAACTTTTTCTTCTCCGGCTGGTAAGAGTAGAACTTTTTCTTGAGTTACTTGTTTTATGATGGATTCTTCAGTGTTCACTTGGATTGTTGAACATTTTTCCAGATTTCCGGAAAGTAGTTGAATTGTACATTCGTCACATGAGTGAAGGTCTTCATGACAAAAATAACTTTCTTCCAGAAGCGGGCAGGTGTTTTTTCCAAACTGGTACGTTCGATCTTCTTGTGCCAAGTAGGGGTATTTTGGTACGATCATAAGATTGCTAAGGATTATTGGGTAAATGTGGTAGAAGATAAAGATTTCAGGCCTAATTATAGGAACATGAATTGCAAATATTATTTTGTTACTAAAAAATGTTACTTGTGTACCTAAAAGTTGATAATATATGAGAATGTTATTAAAATGTGGAATTTCATTACTTTTATAAATGGTTTTTACGTAAGTCATCATTTTATTTAACTCATGCGTCGATGTTATAGCATTGTGTAATGCGTTCAGTTTTGCGAACATGATTGTATCTTCAAGATTATCGAGAAAGGTAATAAGATTTTGTCAGTCTAAATTAAGATGTGATGAGATACCTTGAAAACTAATATAATCTTGTATTGTAGATATAGTTTTATAAGCTGATTGCTGAAAAATCTTTAAGCTTTTTTCCAATTTTTCCTGATTTGTACTTAACATGAAAATTGTTTTATTGTAATTACTTATCAGATTTTTAGAAAGTGATATCTGCTGATTTGCTTCTTTTATTATGTTGCGTTGATTTCTTTCTAATTTATTTATAGCACTGTCGTATCTCTGGCCATCCTCTGAATCTAGAATTCCGAAGAGCCATTTATCTACTACTATAACGTTTATTAAACCTCTTTTGGTTCTTAGATGTGGGTACAAGTTCTTTAATTTACTTTATGTAGTTTCTCTCAGGAGTTGCGTTCTCAATGATGAGCTTTCCGAGAGACTATAATATGAGATATAATTAGTAATATTTTCTTTATTTAAATGATTTTTAATAGTTAAAAATTAATTTTTTATATTGATTAATTGATTAATAATGGGCTTAAGATCTATGTAATGTAGGAAGGTGTGCTTTGTATAAATGATTTTTGCGTTTCCCAAGTGCATTGGAAGAATGGGGTTATTGATGGTTTTGGTTTGAATGTCCTGCTGTTTCGTTTCATTCATCAGGAGTATTGGCACGATTATCAGGATTCTCTTTATTGTCGGTTTCCTGCAAATTCGATCTCTTTTTAGCTTTTGGTTTTCTTGCTAGGTTCTTGTGATAAGTTCCTTTATCGGTGATTACTTTTACCTTATCCTTCTCTTTTATTATTGCTTTCTTAATTTAGGTTTATCTTTTCCTGTAGCTTTAGTGTTTATGTAGAGTACTTCTGATTTAAGGAATTCAGGTGGAATTCAGGTTTCTATCTAGGTTTCTTTTAGTTATTATTTTCTCTTTAGTTTTTGCGTTTAGATGCTGGATATTTTTATATAATTCATCAGATTGTTCTTTGTGTTTTTGAACATATTTTGATATTATTTCTGGTCATTTAGATCGAAAGGGTCGATGTTATTTATGTAACCTTTTATTATTTCAAATGGGGATGTTTAGTAACGTTATGGATTGAATTGTTGTATCCGAGAATAGCTCTTTTTATTATTTGAATCGGATTCAGTTGTGGGTTTTCCTCTTTTAAACACCTATAGTGTTTAATCAGAGTGGAATGGAACCTGTCCACAGGTGAATTGGAATTGCTATTTTTCGGTGTTGTATAGTGAAGTTCTATTTTATAAAGTTTACAAAAGTCTTCAACTTCCTTGTTTTTGAATTCAGTTCCACAATCTGCTGTTATTTTTAAGAGTAAGCCATGATGAATAATAAAGTTATATATGTTTTCAGTTATTGTGGGATCGGTTAACGATGCTAGGTGATACGCTTGACCATATCTAGAGAATGTATCGATTATTGTTAAACAACTTTCATTTGATATTTTGAACATATCAATGTGGATATGTTCAAAAGGTTTTGATGAAGTAGGTGTTAGATTGAATTTTATTATGGGTAGAATTCTGTCATATTTGTTCTTTTGACAGATCTCGCAGTTGTTAACATAATTTTCAATATCGTCTGTCATTTTGGGCTAATAAAATTTGGAAGTCAATGTATTTTTCGTTTCTGTGATTCATGGATGACATGTTTTTGTTGTATGATACATTTCTAATTTCTCTTTTCGATTGTTGAGCGTTTCGACGTCATTTAAAAATGTGGAACATTGAATGAAATTAAAAGCAGAGTTTTTAAATAGCTTCTGAAGGGTAGTTATGAAGTTTCTTGCAATCCTTGGTTCTTTGAAATACATGGCATACGTCTGTTTGGGGTTGATAAATTATTTTAAGAGTTTGACTATATGTTCAGTCAGTTTACGATTAGATATTGTTACGTACATTCGGCCGTTTTTGAATATTTGTTCGTATCTACACTTAATTACTTCGATGTCTCCACAAGCAAATATAATTTGGTTCCTGTAGGTATTTAATGATCTTTTGGAAATGGGAAGACCAATTATTGGATCTTCTGCTGAGGTATGCACTGTTTTTAAATCATTATCTTTAGGGGGTATTATCTGGATCTTAGAGTGTATCTTTATTTCTTGTTCTGGAGCAAGTATCTCTTCAAGATCGTCATATTTAGTTCAGGTAGATTTTTTTTGTGTTCTAAATTAATTCCTCTATTTCTTTATCTATATCTCCAGGGTTGTTATACAATGATAATGTTTCCAGAGCATTTAAATCTTGCGTATTTGTTTGTATCCTTGACAATGCGTCGGTTGCTTGATTCAATTTTCCCTTCTTGTATTCTATTTTGTTGTCAAACTTTTCTAGTTTGAGTTTCGATCAGATTAATCGTGAGTTCGGTTCTTTAAATGAGAACAACCATTTCACTGGTTGATGGTCTGTAAAGATCGTGAATTTATAACCGAATAAATAAGATCTAAAGGTCTTGTAGCTCCAAACTATTGCTAATAATTCTTTCTCTATAGTAGAGTAGTTAATTTCAGCTGAGTTCAGTGTCCTTGCGTACTTCGTCCTTTAGCGTACTTCGAAGCGTCGGTTGTTACTTCAAATGGTTTCTCAAAGTGTGCATATGCTAATACTGGTTCGGATGTTAAAATTTCTTTACAGATGTTAAATAAATTTTTAAATTCTTGTGTGTGTATAACTTTTTGGGCCTTTTTTAAACAATGAGTCATGGGTTTAGTAACTTTAATAAAAGTTTCGTATAAACTTCCTGTAGTAACACATTAAGCCAAGAAATGACCTAATTTCTCGCTGCGTTTTTGGTATGGGAAAATTTTGAATTGCTGCAATTTTTTTACTGTTGGGTTTTATTCCCAAGGGTGTGATGACATGACCTAGGAACTCAACTTCTTTTCTTAAGAATTCGCATTTGTCTAATTGTACTTTCAAGTTGGCTTCTCTTAATTTTGTAAATACTAACTTTAAGTTTTGTATATGTTCCTGCAATCCGGTACTGAAAATAACAATGTCGTCCATGTAAACCATACATATTTTGTGCTGAAGATCTTTTAAAACTTCGTCCATTACCCTTTGAAAGGTTGCTGGAACGTTCTTCAATCCAAATGGCATACTGAGGTACTCATAGTGTCCGTTATTTACCGTGAAAGCTGTTTTTTCAATCGATTGTTTGTCCATTTCGATTTGGTGGAATCCGTTCGCCAAATCCAATGTTGAAAAGTATTGCGCTCGGCCCAGTTTGTCTAAGATGTCTGTTATATTTGGAATAGGATACCGGTCATCGATAGTTTTCTCGTTTATCTTTCGATAAACTACGACTCTTCTCCACTTTTGTTTCCCGGATGGGTCCAGTTTCTTAGGGACGACCCAAATAGGGGATGGCCATGGACTAGCTGATGATCTTATTATATTTTTCTTGAGCATTTTATCGATCTGCCCCTGTACTTCTTTCTTATGTACGTAAGAATATCTATATGATTTTGTGTATACAGGTCTCTATCGTCCTTATTTACAGAAAAGGGCTGAAGTGATTCTTTTAAATAAAAGGGAATGCGGAAGATTTAAAGAACTACCGCCCAATAAGTCTCCTATCAGTAAGTTATCACTGGGTGATAACTTTTCGATCATATCTAAAAAGATATTGAGAAAACTGAATGACGCACAACCAAACGAGCAAGCAGGATTCGGATGTGAATTAATTATAATTTATCCCATCCAGGTTGTACAGTAAGCCATAGAAAGCTAACACGAATACAGCATACTGCTGTGCTTGGTTTTTATCGACTATGAAAAAGCATTTGACCCAATCTCAAAGTAGGCTATAATAGATGCATTGCTGAGCCAAGGGGCTCAGCCAGCTTCAGCGACAATTAACCTTAATTATCTTGAAGTTTAAATTAAAATAGAGCGGTCTAATCATAGGGTAACCCAATATCGCCTGTTTTTCTTAGCATGCCTTGAAGTACTATTCCGTAATCTGGATTGGGAAAAGGATAGAATAAAGATCAGTGGCGCATGCTTAAGCAATTTTAGATTCCCAGATAATATCGTCCTCCTTTCACAAACCCCAGGAACTGCAAAGACACTTGCAAGAGCTACAAAGGGCTTTAAAATCATTTGGCTTGAAAATAAACATAAAAAGAGTCAAGTTATGTTCAATAAATTTACTGAGGACAGAAAGATTTATATTTTAAGAAGGGATTTGTAGGTTTTGGATCACTATATATATCTCGAGCAGAAAAGTTCAACGGAAGGGGAAACCACCAGGGAGGTGAAACGGCGTGTTGAATGTGACTGGAAGATATTTGGCGGGTCAATATTTTGTTTAAGAGCAAACTCCCACTTTACCTAAAAAAAGTGGTTGGCCAGTGTGTCCTGTCCGTTATGACACATGGAAGTAAAATCTAGACAATCGGGTAGCATACAGGGGAATTGGAAGATGTATGTTTAACATGACAAATCAAACTTAAACAATACACCTCAGTATAGTTTTGAATTATATCTGATTAAACTAACTTAAATTAGGGAAAATATTAGTTTAAAGACACATAATGAAAAGATAATTTAACAAGTGTTTCGTTCAGTACGCTGTGCAGCTGATGGTTACCTTGAAATAAAATATGATTTCACATTATTTATCCACACTAACAGAACTGTCTCGCGCCTCGTAAATATTAAGAAACTGTTGCAATTAGTTTCTTATGTAGTTATTTAATATTTTGCTATTGCCCTTAAAATATTTAAATATTGTTATTCAATAAGTTCTTAAGAAAAAGATAGAAAAAATATTTTATGTAGATTTTATAGTTTTCAACATAATCTCCTTTTAGCTCTATACACTTTTCCAAGCGTTTCTCCAACTTTTTAAGCCGTCTAAAAAGTAAAATTTTGAAAGGTCCTCAAAATAGGTATCTGTTTGGGCGATGACCTCCTCGGTCGTTGTTAACCGTTGTCGGCTAAGTAATTTTTTTAAGTTCGGAAATAAAAAGTCACTGGGGGCCAAATCCGGTTAATACGGTGGATGTTGTAATAATTAGAACTTTAATTCCATGATTTTGGCCATTTAAACTGTACAGGTGTGCACCCGTGCATAGTCTTGATGAAAGAGGAACTTTTTCTTTTTCAAATAAAAACCATTTTTTTTGATTTCTTCAACCGACGCATAATACTCAGTAACGACGCATAATACTCTCCATATATTATTTTATCTTTTTCATCGGCTTCGTCTTCTTTTGTGTCCGTTCGTCTTCAAAAACCTACTGCTTTGATTATTCCTTTGACTCTGGAGTATAGTAGTGTATCCATGTTTCAATGTTTCATCCACACTTATGTTTCAATCCAGATACTCATTAGGATTGCGGTAAGTCTGTGGTCTCAACTATTTCACCCAATTTGATTCGTTGATTACTTAAAACCATATCGTGAATTTAGTCATTCAAGTTTAAACTCATTTATCCAATTATAAACAGTTGCAAACACAGGAGTAGACGTGCCATGAACTTCATCCAACTCAGCTTTGATCTCTATTTTGGTGTCAAGCCTTTTAAATATAAGCGTTTAATCATCACTCGAAAATGACTTTTTTCTATTTTTCAAAATATACTAAAGTTTCTTGAATGAATATAACTGAGACTTTGATAGCTAAATGGTAAATAATGATGCTTACTAAAAATAAACAATTTCCGATGCTACGAGCGCCATCTCTTGGTATTCCTAAGGACTTATTGAACGACCTTCGTAATATCACTAATCATTCTTTAGTTAACTTAAGGTTAGAAATTGTTCCAAACAAAATACTACTAATTGTTCTCGTCTCATCTAGTGCTTCAGGGGAATTATAGCGTCATCATAAGTTGGAACGAAATTTTATCACATGACCTATTAAAACTTGCAGCTTTCAACTCGATTTTGGGATTTTTAAAAACCTAGAAATTTGGACCAACAATGTTAACACTCTTTAATACCCTCATTATAATAAGATTTGTCCAGCTCTGCAAAATAAGCAGCTCTCTCCTGGGATTCCATTGGTGGGAGTGAATATTTCTCTAGCGAGCCACTTATTTTAGTTTACGACCAGAAAATAACTTCTAACAAATACAGCGCAATCTGAAGTACTTCAAAACAAAGCCAGGTCATGAAGTTTTGCAGAAACAATTCAAAACGTGTTTGTAAGCATATTATCGTGGTGAAAAATCAGTTTCGTTTTGGTTTCAAGTTTCGTTCAATCCAAGACTTGTGTATAAGTATATTATCGTGGTGAAAAAGCAGTTTTGTTTTGGACATATGTAAATTGTGGCCTGAATAGTACCCTTCAATTGGTTCAGTAGTAAAGTGTAGCAGTAATGACCTTACCTTATGTCTGGTCGTCAATGAGCGTTATACCACGAGAATCACGAAAAAACATTGTCATGACTTTTTCTGTCAATGCAACCGTTTTTGTTTTCTTTGACGCAGTTTTACCTTCTCTTCCAACTGTTTGACTTACTGCTTCGTCTTTGGCTTATCATTAAGAATACATGTTAATGTACTGTTACAAAGTGGCGAAAAAATTCAGTAGGATCGTAAAAACCCCCTGAAAAGTATTTATTCTAATAGGTATTTTATCGACTGTTAGCAAACGTGGAACCCATGAAGCGGAAAGCTCTTTGATATCCAAAATACCATGTAAAATGGTGTGAAGAAGACCTATCAAAAATGTTTTAATGTCAGCAAGCCCACGTACTATCAGCCTACGTTCATTTAATATGACATTGTGGATTTTTATGACGAATTGTTCGGTCGTAGTGGTTTTTGTGCTTCCTACTATTCAATTTCTATTGTAGCTTCCTACCATTTTTATCTTCAGCAACTCACTTTTTTACAATTAAAAACGAAATATCACATACAGTGGAATTTAGCTCTGTTAATATGTCCATTAAGGTTAAAGCCAATGAAATAAAATATTTTATGCGAACTCTAACCAATTGTTCTATTGGAACCTTCGGTATGAAACACTAAATTTGAAGACATTTACCACTAAACACCAAATCACTTTATTTAACTTCACGACGTGCGTTTCGTTATCCATGTTCTATTGATATGACAACCGTATCAATGAAGCCTGCAAAAATCATGGAAGCTGTAGTTAACCAAGTGTTGCATTAATAATTCAAAAAGTCGTCTAAATGGAATAGATCCTTTATCCTGGTTCATGGTTTTCTTACATTTTTCTATTTGAACACTTTCGTGTGCACCCACAGTCCAATTCTCATTTTCACTTTTAACAAGTCTTAAATTACTAATAATTTTATTATGGTCTTAATCCAGTGCATGTTGGATTTCTCATTTCTCGTATATCTAATGTAGGTAATTTGTTCTTTATATCTGGTTAAGATGAATCCTTTTGTTTCCCCACTATACCCTCGATTACATTCTTAATAATTAATTTCCTAAATACTCGATCTTTTGTATTGGCTTACTTTATCGTCGAAATCTTTATATCGATATCGATCGATTACCCAAGACTTTCCTTAACTTATTATAGGGTTTGTGTCTACTTTATCAAAATATTGTGTAACCTTCGTATTAATTGGCAAATTACGGTGGCAAAGTATTTCTTATTGCCATTTCTTCTTGTTGTTCATAGAATTTATTATCAAGCCGAAAACAATTTTGTTTCATACATAATCTTGATAGAGAGATATATACTCTCAAACAGTCTTGATATTAAAACCGTTTAATTAAAGCAACTCTCTCAGGTATCCCAAGGTATAGGGAATCGGTACACTCGGAAACAATAATGATACGTAAAAGCATACCAAGACTGCCCTCCTGTAGCAGTGTGTTTCTTATGAATTGTGTTGAATTTTTCAAAGAGCAGTAAGGTAGTTGCTCTGTTACAAAATTTCAATGTATTTCTGATTTCGTTAACCATGGTTAACAAAACGTGCGTCGAGAAAATAAATAAAGTGAGCTGGTGTGGTAGTGGTGATTCTCTGACAATAATTTATTAATATGCAAAACTTGCTTGTTTTACTAGATCGCTATAAGCGTCTTATATCATTGTGGTGTGTTCACAGTAACGCAATTTAAGTATAAGGGTGAGAACTTTTTAGAGAATGTCAGCGAAAATTAATGCTCATCAAATGATTATCTCTTGATGAAACTCAAAACATCATTATAGCGATTAGCGATAATAAATATGACTACTCATAATGATGCAGAATATGATAATATTTATTATTTGTAAAGAATTATAACAACTTATTGACCGGTTTTAAATAAGCAGAATTATTTCAATTAAAATAATTATTTTAAATGAAATACTATAATTTCGAAAAAATGTTTCGAAATTTTTTCGACTGAAAATACTATTTATCAATATTTCCCCATAATCATTAGATATAATGCGAAAACATAGAGTGATTTAGAAGGAAAATGAAAATCTTGTTTAAATCACGGGATATTGAAAAAAAGTCTACAGTTAAGACGTAAGAAAATGTGATCCACCTTTAATATTCTAGAACGTTCTTTAACTTAACTTTTGATAGGGGACAATTCCGGAATGAACGCAACTATCTGATTCTGATTTCTGATTATCTATCCAGGTTTTTAGGTTAGCCTTTCGGGCTCTCACCAATTTCTATTAATGTCGTCCTTGGTCTTGTTTGTTTTGGGGCTTCTATTTAACCCAAGACGTGCCGATTTAACAGTAGATAGATTTGATTCATTAAAAAAAGTAGATAGTTTTATTTAAAATTAAGTAGACAGATTTATTTTAAAAGATTTTTTCCAGACTCAGGCCGCAAGGCCCAAAACCTGACTAGCTAGCACGATGAAAAACGCGTTTTCTTCGGCTGGCTTCTATCTTCTGAGGCGGAAAAGGTGCTTTGGGTGTGATATTGCGTTGTTATCGATGCTGGATTCAGTAATGGCACTAGTAATTTACTTGTTGTTGTGAAGAAGCAGTGGATCCAATTGCGATTGAATTTGACTCAGAACCCTTTCGAGTTTGTTAGCAAGTCCAGACAAGGTTTTGGCTTGCATTTGAATTTGATCCGTGTGATTCGACAGATTCTTTCTGGTCGCTCTTGCATTTCTGCTTGAGCGTTGATTGGTGCTGGTGGTCTTTTTTCACTTGATTCTTGGAACGCTTTTGATTCTGCGTCTGATTTGTAGAACTGACTGCTGATTTTCTCTGAATTTCTGAATTTCTACCCTGACATTTTTAATTTGACATTTCTTTCCATCGCGTGGTATGGTGACTTGTATTATTGCGATGGGTTGCTTTTCTTTAGTGTCCATATAGTGATGCTTGTTGGATGGAATTCCTGATGGTGGAGTTCCGTCCTGACATCATCAGTCTGGATTGTTTCCAAGACGCCTTTTATCAAGACGAGCAGCAATTTTTTAACTGAGATTGTTGTTGGGTAGTAGGAATAACCCCTGTCATCGTACAGCTTTTTGATAACTATTCTGTCTGGTTTCGTTTTGGTGGCAATCAGCACCCCATCAGGTTTTGTTGTGGCTAGCCCGACAGCTACTTTGTATTTCTTTAGGAAGCTCATCATTTCTTCAAAAGCCGGTTTATCTCGCAATATAAACGGCGTTGGTTTGCTTTCGTCACCAGGGAGTGGTTTGAGGTTTCAAACCTTTGCCTTGCTTGAGGTTTCTTCCGTCTCGGACGGTGCTTCTTGCTTGGTGGTCGAAACCGAAGAGGAGGAATGAGCAGTCGGTGCTTCTTCAGGTTGGCTTTCTTCAGAAGCTCGTGCTGCTTTTTGACCTCTCCTTCTTCTTGGTTTGGCGGATACCTGCTGGAATCCGTTATCGGTGGAGATTTTTTGGTGATTTCTTTCGTCGAGATCGGACTGGATCTCCATGATTTGTGGTATGGTTTTTGGAGCTTTTTGTTTTTTTTTCGACAGCTGGTATTTTAACAAAAAAGCATTAGCATAGCTGATGTTGCCGCCAGTTTTCTAGAACTAGACTCTTATAATTCACTGATTTTTACGTGCATCTTTTTGATTTATGCTTCTAATTCACTGTTTTCAATCCTGAGATCCAAAATCATTTTGGATTATTAAGTCTAGTGCATTGCAGTATATCTTAATGCACCTTAATACACTCCGCACAAAGATCCACTAGGTTTCGGTAAGTAAACTCAGCGTTCTCTGTCTCTTTAAGATAAGATTTGCGTTTATTCATCGCGAAAAACACTGTTCACAACTTTAACACAATACGATTACTAAAGGTTTAGTAAACGTTTACCACACTCTGTTCGAGAACTAGTCAGCACGATGTTTACTCACTGAGATCTTGATTTGGACTCTATGCAACTATTAGATACTGTGCAATAAATTCCGGAAAAAGCTCTGCCAATGTTCATTCAAAACTCTCTATTGTTGATCGGCGAAGTTTCTAATTAATCAACGTACCCTTTTAACTACATATATAGTGTCGAAAGGGAATGCCAATAAAGAAGAAAATGTGAAATCGTCTATTACATGGCATATGCAGGTTCAAACATTTTTATGACAATGTGATAAGATATATGAAGGGAATTTAAAAATCAATGAGTGTGATTTTGCCACCAAATAATTTAAAAATCTTATTTATAATAGTTTTTTTTTGCGGTTTATAAACATATTTGTCGGATTCATATATAAATAAATATATTTAAGATTTTGTAATCGGGCGAATACCAAAGTAATAGGAATCGCTCAATAGTTAATTTAATATACGGAGTATAAGGGAAAGTACCTATGTTAATTTAACTAACGATTCCTCACATCATTAAAAAAAAATCAAAAACAAGGTTCAAAAACCGATAGGTTTCCGAAAAAAAAATGCAAAATTATTAAATCACCAATCGAAAAGCTATGATAAGAAATAATATTTTAAGCAAATATATGCAAAAGAATATTTAGCAAATATTAATTAGTTATTACTTAACGAATAAACTACAAATAAACTAACGAACGAAATAAGTTGACCGCTTCAACTTTTACTTGATTAAAATTTATTACAAGTTACTCTAAAATAAAACTAACATGTTTATTCGATTTTTAATTGAATCATATTAATATGGGATATTTCACCAACACAGTGACTTCTTCAGATGTTGAGCATAAAAATTAAATTTACATTTATTTACATCATTACATTTACAAAACATTTCACTGTCTTTAAGGAATTGTTGCGTACTTCCCAGAACGTAATGTGAGATGTGAACGCTTCTCAAAGAAACGTAAAAAAGTGCCGTCTGCGGCCCAATTGGCATCGTGTAGTTCCCTTGATAAGATTCCATTTCAGAGTTCACAAGCTACTGGTTTAAAAACAATAATTTTTGAAGATGTTTCTACTTTAATATTTAAAGTCAGATCTTCTACCACCATATTATATATTATACTCGTGGGGAAAAGTTATTGCAGTATAAAATTCCAAGCTGGAGAGGTTTTATGGAAACTATATGTCAAGATTTATCTTAAGATCTTTCTGGCGCGAATAGCATTTTTATCATTTATCAGTGAACCTCCTTCGAAATATACTTCTATTAAAACAGCAATAATAAATGCGATGAAAGACTGTAAATTGAGACATCAAAAAAATTCGTAGTGACGTTTGGTCAGCCAATATTTATCAAAATTTGCGAAATAGTTGCTGGCAATAATGATTTGAAGAACATCGTTGTGTCGCTTGGCGGGTTTCACACGTTAATGTCGTTCTTAGGATCTATAGAATATATTATGGATGGAAGTGGTTTGGAGGACATTTGGTCTTTGATTTATGCTGATGAATCAGTTAAAAACATGATGAGTGGCAAAACATTTTCACGAGCATTACGTGCTCACGGCAATCGGTTGTCATTTAACTGAATATATAAACGATGAAGTGAATTTAATAGACAAACAAGAATATAATGTATTTTTATGTAATAACTTGCAATACTGGGATACGATACTGTTTTAAATAAGATGAGAGCATGTTTGTTAAATAAGTTAGAATCATTCAAGTCTAACAGTCCAACTGCATAACTATTTATTAAATATTTGGATATGGTAACTATTGCGAAAAGATGATACCACATTTTCGTGTATCTGGGCATTATTTATATGCTAAATCTGCTCAAATTTATTTACAATCAATGGTAAAATTGGAAATGACCATGGACCACGACGAATTTTGCCGGTTTGATGACGAAGGTGAGTTTACTATTCGTCGATCGTTTAAGGTTTGGTCTGGAATCTGGAGCGATATAACAATAGAACAATCACTCATCAGTCATCGATTCTTTGGAACTGACTTAAAACATGGGAGAGCTGTAACTCCAAGTGTTATAGCGCGTTATTTAACGTACATGCCAGTTTCTTTTGAAATTATGGATGGCTTAGAAAATTATCGTGGTCTTTGTTGAGATACTAGTAAACAGCACATTGATTTAACCAACAGTAAACTAAATAGAAACAACAAAGATTTAATGCTTATGAATGCTTGGTTATTGGCACATAAACCAGTTGAATATCGACAATATTTAACATCGGTATCAACAGGAGTTGTTGGTAGCGAGAATATTAATTGTTATGAAACACTCAAATTAGGACATCAGAGCATGGGTAAAGTGGTCGGTAAAGATGCACAAAGTGTTAGTTTTAAATATAAAGTTAAACTAATAGCAGCTGCAAAGACAGGAATACATGTTGATATAAAATATGCAAACGTAAATTCTTTTGAACTTGATTCTTTTGAACTTTTGATTCTTGTGAATTCTTTTGAACTTTTATTTAAAATAATTTGTGTAGAAAGATAATGATGATATAATCTGATATTCTGTTGTCAATGTTTCCATTTGTGATAGATGGGGGATTTTTATTACATAATAAAAAAAGATACAACGAAATTTTCTAATCATACCACCGATACATTGTTCCTAACTTTACTGAAAACGCAATTGTCGTATTCGATGGGTACAACATTGAACAGTTCGGTGTTAAATCCAATTTGTCGAACTTTTGGGCAAATATCTTGAAAGAAATGGAGTTACCATTATTCAACCTAACTTCTCATAGTCCACATTGTAATTTACTTGAAAAAAGAAGATAAACAAACCAGTAGCAGTTGTAGGAAAGATACTGACCTATTGGTATTATTGATCGGTTTAACGCGTGATTACGCCTAAGTTGACAGATTACATCTAAAAAATCTAATAATACATTATACTCTACATCTGAAAAGAACAGGTTTAAGAACTATATCTTGAACTCTATAAATGAACGTTTACGGGAATTTTCATAAGTATTTTATAATACTTATTTCTTAGTGACAGTAGTGTTAGAATAAACAAAAGACGAATGTGACAAATTTGTTATAAAAATTACTCCAACGTCAGTGCCAAAATTATTAAGATAAAAATTCTTGCCTCAAAATTTAAGACGAAAATAATTATCACCATTTATTGAAATTTGAAATTGACATAACATTCTCACAAACTACATTATTAGCATGTATATATATATATATATATATATATATGTATATATATATATATATATATATATATATATATATATATATATATATATATATATATATATATATATATATATATTGAGAAAAAAAAATAATACAAATATTTTCGGAAAATAGAAATCCTTAAATATTTGTCCAGAATTAAGTATATATAAACAAAGATAGAAATTGTGTTTCCATGCTATCTCTATTCCACTAATGTTCAGTAACGGTACGACACATGCGTAGTGTCAATGATATGTTTGCGTATCAGCTGGACTGTGACACTGTGAGAGAGACAGAGTACAATACATATTTCTTCTTTCTCTAATCCCGAGTTCCAAAGGCGTAGATTCGGGGGAGATTTTTATTCGAATAGATTTTTAATACAGGTAAAATGCCAGGTAAAAATGGGATGCAGAAAATTAGTTACGTTAAGTAGATACCATTAAAAATAAGGTGTAAAAATATTAATTTGTATATTTTTTATCATTTTTTTTCCGATTTGAATAGCAGTCCGTTTTCAATTGCAAATATCTCATTTTCTATTGCAATTTCGTGGAAAGTGATTTAGGACGATTTTGTAGATAATTTTATTGTTTATCGATTTTGTTTAAATAATTTTTAACTAACTTTTATATTTTTCGAGACATTTGCAAAAAAGTAACTTTTGGGGTGGTTTTTATTTTTTTACACCTGCAATTCATTTTTTCATTTTCGACTATTGGTACTTGGTGTGCAAAGTGCACAGCAAAGTGTGTGTATGATACTAAGAAATGTAAAATTTTTGGTTGCGACGCACTTCCCTATCTCCAAAATTTGATTATATGTGTCCTACCTGTTTTTCCCGCATGAACCGCCGCTGCAAAAATATAATTTCAAAATAACTGCTGAACCAGTGAAAATGTCCGCTATTGGCCCGAGCTCCTACACCCTCTATACTTTCAGACATCAACGATATTGTAGTTACCTAGCGAGTGCTTTGATGTTTACAGTGGCTGTTTTTATATTTCTATAGTGGAATTATCATAAGTATTTTATTTTTAGCCAGGTAGTGTAACATAAAAATACTAGATTACGGAAAGCGATGGCAGCAGGACATGATTTACGTTTATTCAGTTCCATGGTTCTGGAGGAACACACAGAACCCAGAACCCAGTCATGTGCATTTTCTATCGTGTATTGCGTGTCACTGGATTCTGCTATGATCCGGAGTATTTTTCCTAATCAAATGTAATATATAACTTAAGTAGATTATTACTTAAAAAAAACTGATTTGAACATCGACGTGTAATTTTCTTTCAGATTCTACAGTCCAGTTGAACACAGATTTAAAGAAGTCTCTCTAGGCGGGGTGGTATATTGGGCTCTGTATCCTGGATGTTATGTTTTCTATCTTGTTACCAACAGGACCTCTTCCGAACCTATCACTTACAACACGTTACGCCTGACATTATTGTCATTAAAAATGTGTGTTACTCATCTAGGTGTAAGTTTTATTGTTTGTTTAAATATATCTTTTATTTATATTTTAACCAGGTTAGACATGTGGCCATTCCCGTAAACACATTCCAGACCGGCGAATTTGATTGGACTGTGGTTAGAACTCTATTATGGGAAATTCTGAATGAGTTACCACTACACGTTGTTTGTTTCCACTAGTTAGTTCATATATTACAATATGTCTGCCTTTAATATATCTATGCATTATTATTACTATTAATGTTCAAGTACGCTAACATTAAAAAAAAATAAACTGGTTTAAGATCGTTTTATATATTGTTGCCTCTCAAAAATTTATTAATTATAAAATTTATCAATCGTATTATTATATTGTTTGTAAACTTTCGGGTGGGTCTGTAAATACAAACCCAGCGGGTTACAAAAACAATAAGGTAAATTACAGACATACTGGCTTAGGAAGAATCTCATGAGAACGACCGATCATTATTTTTAACAAAAGGTTTTTCCTACTTGCTATGATGACAGAACAATAATATAATGAACGATAAACACAGCAGATATGGCTGAACATGGTTTGATCAAATTATTTTTATAATATTAATATTTATATATAATAATGTGATAGCTCTACAGGCCTAGTAGGCCCTTGGCTTGATTGACTATTTGTCGCCATGTTTTTCTATTCTTAGCTTTCGTTTTCCACTCAATAATTTTCATTCTCTGTAGATCATTTTCTACCTCTTCTCCCCATCTTGATTCTGGTCTGCCTCTCCTTTATCTCCTATGTCCAGTAATTTTTTGTTCGGAGTTCAATCCTCCTGCATTTTATAAATATATCCTGACCATCTCAAACTTTGGGAGTTGACAACTCCCATGATGTCTGGTTCCAGAAAAAGCCTTTTCAACTCCTGGTTTGTTCACCTCTCTTATCGGTCTTCAATACTTCCACCCCCAAATATCTTGCTTAGTACCTTTCTCACATATTCACAGCATTCTGTCTTCTGCCACTTCCAACGTTCATACCTCACTTGCAAATGTAACTATTGGTCTTATCTTTAGATTACGAGATACCATCTTAATATGTACTAATCCCATGAGGGAATGACTTCATTGGTTTAGTGACATTATTCTCTCTTGTACTTCTTCCCTTTTACTTGGTTTACTATGAAATACTGTGCCCAGATATCTAAAATGTTCTATTTTTCCAAACTTATAAGTTTCCCTCTTTCTGTTGTTATTGTTAAGTATTCACCTCTCCTATATTCCTTGGCCGATCAAGTCATATATTTCGTTTTCTTCTGGTGTATTAATAATCGATATTTATGTGCTATTATCTCCAACCTTGTACAGAGTGTGTGCAGCTATGTCTTACTTCTTTATTATTGTGATGTCATCAACAAATGCCAAACATTGGTGCCATCTATAGTATATCAAACCAGATCTATTAATGTCCGCTTCTATTAAAAATCTCTCTAATACAAGGTTAAACAATACGGGTGACAGCGGACAGACATCTCCTTGTTTAGACAAGGAGATGCCTTAGGGCCGTCACTTACTTCAAAACTTTCTGTTAGGCCTCCCTCTATTCGAACGCTATTTTCTATTCTCTGCAGCGTAAGCTTTATCATATTACTAATTTTTTGGTTGACATTGACTCCTTTAGTACTTTAATCAATTTAAGTCTCCTAAGTATCATAAGCTTGTTTTAAGTCAATGAATGCTACTACCGTGTCCTTAATAGATTCATAAATTCAACTTGGATTTCTCTCAATATAAATATCTGATCTATTTCACTTCCACTGTTTCTAACAGCTTGTCCTTGATATACGAACTGTGACTATCAAATAACAAGGCTGACGCTGAAAAACCTTATATTTTGATTTAATATATATTTACTTATTATCACCTTCAATGTAGATCTCTCCTCTATCCCTACAACGCTCCATGTGAATCTTCCATTGTTCAAAACAGTGCTGGAAATCTTCTTCTATCAGCTCTTTTCAGCCACTTTCTCTTTCATAGCTTCAACGAAATCAAATATTGTTCCTTTTAATGCAGATTTTACCTCAAGAAACAGATAGATACAAATAGAAACAGATAGAAGAAGAACCCCTCAGGGGGTCCTGGATTTACACGTCTAGAATACGGGGGGGGGGGGGTGACGTCCCCGGGATCCCCAGTCATGTTCTGTGTATGTCTAGTTATGTCTTTTTTCGTTATTCCTTAAGCTAAACTAAACCGTGAGCAGGTGTCGCGAACGGTGCCTCTGGGGTACCTCTCGTCCTTCCAGAGTATCTAGGGCTATCAGGGTATGGGGCACTACTCTGATCGACCTTTATTTCCTCCACTACTCGTGGGAACCACGTCCTCAAAACACAACTCTACACCACCTAGCGAACTGAGTCTCCGGCTGCGCCGGCAATGTATAATAAGTTTTTTATTATTAAAATTAAAGATGATACCCGATCATTTAAGAACATATCACCTTTTCTCATACACAGAGCTTTACAGGCACAACTAGGAACACTAACAGATACTAGAAAGCAATTTGATGGTTCGTTATTAATAGAAGCCGCAAATGAAAAACAATCGATAATTGCCCTTAAAATGAACAAACTTCACTCATAACATGTATCCGTCTCTCCACACCCACATTGTAACATTATAAAAGGGATAGTTTCCTGCGCAGATTTGTCTAACTGCTCAGACGAAGAAATCATTGAAAATATGAAGGATCAAGGCGTAGTTGGACTTTATAGAATTATCCCTAAGGGTTCTGAACAGAATTCTTCAAAAGCTCTGCTTGTTCTCCCCTTTAGGACGCACACCCTACCAACAAGAGTAAATGCAGAATGGTTCTCACTCCGGGTCCGACTTAATATCCCTCCGCCTCTAAGGTGTTTCCAATGCCAAAAATTTGGTCATGCTTCCTCTCGTTGCTCCTCTGCTGAAGTTTGTCCGTCGTGTGGTCATCCAAGTCTTGCTCTCTCCAGCCTGTATGCCTAAACTGTCAGGAATCTCATTATTCACGATATAAAGGGTATCCAATATACAGAAAAGAGTTTGAGATACAAAAAATAAGAATTGTCGAAGGGTTATCCTACCCAGACTCAAAAAGGAAATATCTCTCTCTACATCCATCCAGCAACATGAATTACAGCAAAGCTGTAACATCACACCTCGTGACCCCTTCCAGGGCCTCTGTGTCGGTTTCGACGCAGTGTGACTTCCCTCTTTTTCCCATTATACCCAAATCCAATCCAGTTCCTCAATCCTCTCTACCACCACCCTCCTCCTCCTCATACCTAACTACCCCTTTGATAGTACCCTCCCCTAAACATCCATCCATCCCTCCTTCCCAAAGCTGCGGCTCCTCCACTAAGCATCAGTCTTCCCTTACTCCCATACTTGGTTCTCAGTCTAAGGCTCCATCGGATATTGATAATTCTCCCGACAACTCTACCCCGACAAGTGGTCAACTGAGTGCCACTAAGCTCCCAGTCAAAACCAAAACATCCATCTTCCCTCTATCCAAAACGCCTTCATTATCCAGATCTTCCTCTGACTCTTCGGTTCGGGATGCTCTTGCCAATAAAAAACTAACGAAAAAGAAAATTATCCATCACCCCACCCACCAGTCCATGTTAGTAGACGAACAACCTAATCAGGACCACAGAAATCTCCAATCAAAGGGTTCTAAGAAGACATAAATAATCATTGTCTCTTCAATACTTTAAAACTTCATCCTATTTACCTTCACTATAATTCAATGGAACCTAGGAGCTTTCAATACTCATATTGATATTGATGAGCTGATAGCCCCAGGCTATATTATTGCAAGAAACAAATTTTAAAAAATCAATTCACAGTACAGGTTTAAAAACTTTAACATCGATAGAAAGGACAGAACGGATGCCGCCAGAGCGTCAGGTGGAGTAGCAATAATCATTAACCCATCAATAGATAGCTCTCTCATTCATATAAACAGCTCTAGAAGTAGTAGCCATCCCAATTGAACTCGAAACGCCCATCACTCTCTGCAGTATTTATCTTCCACCATCTTCCTTTATATCAGAATCTGAAGTGCAGGATGTGACATCCCAACCCCCCTCTACCTACATCATATGTGGGGATTTTATTGCTCACACCACAACATGGGGCTCAACACATACAGATTCCTGGGGTCAGTGGATGGAAAACATCTTAGTGAACCTCCCCATTTGCCTAATCAACTCCGCTGCTCCTACCCACTTCTCCCTCTCAACCGGATCATTCTCCTCGATAAACTTATCCGTCTGTTCTCCTTCTCTTATCCATAATATACAAAGGAGCCCCGTTGGGGACCTCCATAGTAGTTAATTTTGCACTTTTGCAGAAAGACTCAATGCCCTAGACTTCACTCGTTCAGATTCTTGCCCCGAAACATTCTTTCTCAGACTACTGGAAAATTCCTGGGTCTCATATTTGATCATCATCTTTCATGTAAACCACAATTGACGGAACTTAGATCCAGCTGCACAAGGTCACTAAGACTCATCTTGCGCATTCTACTTGGGGTGTTGATTATCGTTCGCTTAGGAAAATTTACTTAACAGCAATCAGGCCGAAGATAGATTACCGCTGTACTGTATACCATTCTGCTCCAGCCTCTTATTTTAAACTGATCCAATTCAAAATTCTGCTATCAGAATGTCCTTGGGACTTTTCCGCACTACCCCTGTCACCAGCCTCCACTGCGAAGCAGAGATAGAACCCTTATCGTATCGGCGTACCCAACATCTTATGAACTATTGCTACAGTTTGGCCTTCAGGCCATTTCTTGCCCAAGGCAATATTCTCCTTAATCCCTTGACTCCCAGCAAGTCATCACTTCATTCGAGGACTTCATCCTGGCCAAGCTTGCTTCACTCATTTACATTCAATCTCTCATACTTGAGAGATATAGCCATCATAGACTTGATATAATCCATCTCTTTCCAACAATAGCATCATTCTCTCTCTCTTCTCCTTGCTTTCAATCTTAAGTCCTCCACTCAGTTTACTCCATTCTCACAAGCTTAAGTAACAACCCCCAACACTAACTCTATCGCCTAAATCTCCACTTTAAGAACTAACAGCCTTCTTCAACAATATAGTATGGTCGCTAAATGGTCACTGTTATCGATGCGACCTCCATTAAATCTTACTTACTGACTAGATAGAAGTCATATGGCGCAAGATCTGGCGAATAAAGCGGATGGCCTAACACTGGGATTCTGTTCTTGACTAGAAACCTCTTGACAAACAATGCGGAATGAGCCGGGGCATTATTACCACTAACGGAAGTTCGGACAAACTAATAAAATCACCCCATCAAGGTCACACGCAAAGTGTTGGCTCCAATCGGTACATTTCGAGCAGGTTCGAGCATGCACATCTCGATATCGTTATCATTGATTGATCCATTATCCCGTTGGCCAGAAGCTGTACCTCTGCAGGACCAAGAAACAACAACAATAGCGCAAGCATTCTATGAAAACTGGATTTGTCGAATTTAGTACTCTCGCGAGTAACTACAGACCACGGTCGACAATTTGATTCATTCCTATTTAAACTTCTGAACCGTTTAATAGGTACTACTCATATTCGAACTATTGTCTATTATTCTGCAGGAAACGACATGTACAGAGGCTACATCGACAACTGAAGGCAGCGTTGCGATATCATCAAACTCGGTGGACAGAAAGCAACCACCGAGCGTTCGTCCATCTTGGTAAAAAGATGGCAAAGCAATAACAGCAGAAATGATATCTGGAAAGTCATCACGTCTATAGGGCTAATTCTTCCATCTTTGTAGAATTGATTGTAAAGGCAGTACCCCAGAACATTTTATGTGCAACAATGTGTATAAATGTGTATAAAAAATATCTTGAAATATTTCGCCCCCGCTTTAGTACTAACTACACGAAATTTCACCTTTGAAAGTCACTGTAGTTGGATCCATATAGTACAAGTGCGCTCCCAAAGTTAAGAGAAATATCCCCCTATGCCTACGAAAGAATCTCTTCCCTTTAAATAAAAAACATAATAATTCAACATCAGTTACGCACATATCAAGAATTAGAATTCATTGGGGTTTTACCCTGCTTCAGAATAAGGTTGCCTGCTACAAAAACATTGTAAGGTATTGTTCTGTTGATATTTTAATCTATTTTCGATTTCTTTCGGTAATACATCGGTTATTTTTATATTTGCTTTAGACGTTTGACACTTAATTTCCGTTATTGAACTTGAAAGTAGCATTGTATTATCTGTTGATTCTCTAAAATAGTACAAAAGTTGAATATGAATGTGTAGTTACCCAATTTTTAGTAGTAGTTACCCACACTATCGTTACACTTCTCAATTATTTCAGTACCAGAGAGTGGGCCTAAATTATCCCAACTAACACCATCAAATATGTCGTGTCCCCGTAAACTCCTATATAAGACATCGTCTGTGGTTTCTGCATAGAAAAATTTCTTTTCTTTTCTCAAATAGCAGTTTCAAATAATTTTTCGCAAATATGTGCTTCATAGGTGTGTACCAAGTATAATCTCAAAACAGTATATGGCCATGTCTTGTGAAGTAGTCAACGTACGTGTTTTAATAACAGGAAAGACAAGATCATAAAAATTCGACTAAGAGACAATATAAGTAAATGTTGATTGAAAGTTGTCCAAACTCATACAGAGCATACGTTTTTAATTGAAATTGTTCAGTAATATAGAACTCATTATCTGCATCAACTTGGCAAAAATTAGAATAAGGAAGATAGTTTCAGAAATGATGAGCGAATGTTGAGCGAATGAAATCAGGCCTGCAACAAAGTCTTTGCAGGCCTGATTTAAAACATAAGATTTTCTGCACAAAAACTGCATATAACCTGAATAGTTCACGAAAAATACGGATTAAATCCAGATGTCGACTGCATAGCCCAAAATCATAAATAAAAACTATTACTGATAATATGACGGTGAGATATGAAGAATGTGAAGCATTATCAATTCACAATCACAACATTTAATCAGCTTAATTCAATCAGCAATAATCAGTTTGAGCCAACTATACATTACCAATTACCAACAAAAGAAAGCAAATAATTTTGAAGGGTGATAAAGTTCGGACACATATTGCAAAAGAATCTAAAGTAGAATATACGTGCAGGTTATTGCCAGATCCTGTTCCGTGCTTATACTAACTTCGCGGATGGGCATTTTAAAACATATATATATATATATATATATATATATATATATATATATATATATATATATATATATATATATATATATATATATATATATCATCGATAAAAACCGAAAACCAATAAAAATCTAGGCTTCCAACAAGAGTTATTACTGAAGAACAGACATGCTTGTGTATTATATTTGGTATTGTCTTTTCAAATATATCAAATGCATAAATAAAGTAGTGTGACTGATGACGTGGAGTTTGATCTGGCAACACTCTTAGCTTCCCCTTTTTGAGAAGAGAGGCGGGCTAACATCTCATTCGCCTTCGGTAACAGTTTGAACGCCCAAGAGTTACAGTTGCAGATCCATAGCTGCAAGAAAAGGGAACAATTTCGAGCTAAATTGCGCTATGTAGTTTTGTTTCAGACTTGGACACAGTGTGATGGAAATTATTGCAAAACTTGACTAGACCTATGGAAACAGTGTTTTGTCAAGTTTCTAAATTTTCAGGTGGTTTAAGACATTTTCAGAAGGCCGAGACTCGATTGAACATGAAGCTCACAGCGGAAGGCTTTCAGTTGCAAGAAGTGGTGAAAATATTTACAGCTTCGGGATTTTGTGCGTTCTGATCATCGGTTGATAGGCAGAATGATCGGGAAAGAGTTCAATTTGACTAGCACAACTGTCCATCTACGTAAAAATGGTTCAGAAAAACCTTTCCCACAAGATCAGAATAGCAACAAGAAAGAAACATGGCTTGACTCTATGGGACGGATTGATGACTCTCATTTTCTAGAACGTGCCATTACCGGTGACGAGTCTTAGATTATTAAATATAACCCGGAAATGAAGCACCAAAGCCAGGAATGGCAAACTCCAAACTCACCAAGCTAAAAAAAAACAAAAAGATCATACAAAAGATCATACACATGCTAATTTGCTTTGTAGATAACCACTGTTCTCGCTGAACACTAATGAGGATCATAAAATTACTTTATTATGTTCCAAAATGATTCACCAAACCTGTTGATGATAATGTATTTATAGCGGATATTTTCTAAAATCCTGTGGGGTTATCATGATTTTGTGTATAGAAAATATGGGCAATGCAACATTTAAAATTAGATCTTTGCAATTTACACTATCATTTATCATACTGGAAAAATTAAATGCTCCATTAGAAAGAAATTCAATCTGAATGTGTATATCATCCAAGCAATACCTAAAATAGCAATAATATTGGTAAACTCGAACAGATTTACCACTAAACACCAAATCACCTGCACGTGCACCTCGATGCACGTTTCGCAAAGCATGTTAGCATCATCAGAAGATGATTCAGTCATCATAAAATATATTGAGAACAAAACAAAAACTAAACTAAGAAAAGCGTTGTTTATTCGATTTATTTTGGGATCTTCATGCATACTTTATATACATAAATGACAAAAGAACAACAAGTTGTTTGTCAAGTTAATAATTAATAAGTTCATCACATATATTTTTTAAGCAGGTAAAAGTATATATATATATATATGTATATATATATATACATATATGTATATATATATATATATATATATATATATATATATATATATATATATATATATATATATATATATATGTATATATATATATATATATATATATATATATATATATATATATATATATATGTATATATATATATATATATATATATATATATATATATATATATATATATATATATACATATGTATATATATATATATATATATATATATATATATATATATATATATATATATATATATATATATATATATATATATATATATATGCCAATATATATATGCCATAAAGATGAGGAAATTGAGGAATTTTATGATGATGTGGCCCAGCTTTTATACAAGGAGAAATGTAGGTACAAAATCCTGATGGGTGATTTTAATGCCAGAATTGGAACAACAAGAACAGACGAAAATACAACTGGCCCATATGGAACTAGTGAGCGAGACAATAGAGGTGACAGATTAGTTGATTTTGCTGAAGGACAAGAACTATATATTATGAATTCATTCTATAAGAAAAATATCAGCAGAAAATGGACATGGAAAAGTCCATCTGGGCTCACAAGCGAAATTGACTACATCATGACCAACGATAAAACAATATTTACCAATTGTACTGTCCTTAACAATTTTAATGTTGGAAGTGACCACCGAATGGTACGAGCAAGGGTTCGGATTGACTGTCGAAAAAAGCGCGAAAGAATGGTAAGATTAAAGAAGGGCAAGGTGGATTCTGGAAAACTGCTGGAGAGAGGAAGCGATTTTTAGATTGCTTTGTCAAACCGGTTTGCTGCGTTACAAGATCCAGAGGACGTGGAAATATCAGTTCAATATGAAGAAATCGCCAACAATGTACTTCAAACGGCTGCTTCAATAGCACCAGAGGAAAAATGTCTCAAACAAACAAAAATCTCCAGTGAGACTATTGATTTAATGAAGAAACGGCGAGCAATGAGAAATGCAGGTAGTCCTTTTGGCAGGGTCGAGTACACTGAGCTCTGCAAAACTATAAGAAAACGTATCAGAGAGGACACGCGCCGATTCAATATGCAGCTAGTGCAAAAAACCCTGGAAGAAAACAAAGGAATTAACAAAGCTAAACAGAAGCTGAGAAACAAAAGAACGCAAATATATGCTTTAAAGCGTGAGGATGGCACAGTGTGCAGGACGCGTACCTAAATGTTAGAGATTGTCAGAAGGTTTTATTCCCAGTTATATGAAGATCAGAGCCAGTCAGGGACAGCAATACCCACCGAAGAACAATATATAATGCCAGATATCCTAGTGGAGGAAGTAACAAATGCTATAGAATTGATGAAGAACGGCAAGGCTCCAGGAAAGGATAGTGTAACTGTCGAAATGCTAAAAGCTGGTGGTCGGACGTTACATAAAACACTGGCAAAATTATACTCAAAATGCCTCAAAGAACAAAAAGTACCGGACTTATGGAAAAATGCAGAAGTGATCCTTTTACATAAAAAAGGAGCACAGGAAGATTTAAAGAACTACCGTCCAATAAGCCTCCTATCAGTGATGTACAAAGTTTTCACTAAGATAATTTCTAAAAGAATATTAAAAAAACTGAATGACGCACAACCAAGAGAACAAGCAGGATTCAGAAGTGGATTCAGTACAATGGATCACATCCAGGTTGTACAGCAGGTCATAGAAAGGCACAACGAATACACCATGCCACTGTGCTTGGCTTTTATCGACTACGAAAAAGCATTTGATTCCATCTCAAAGCATGCGATAATGGATGCACTGCTTAGAGAGCCTATGTAAACCTATTAGAATCGATATATGATGGAGCTACAGCCACAATTCACCTTGATGATCTTGAAGTGGGAATTAATATAGAACGAGGTGTACGGCAGGGTGACGCAATATCGCCTATTCTTTTCTCGGCTGGCCTTGAAGAAGTATTCCGTAAACTGGATTGGGAACAGGATGGTGTAAAGATCAATGGTGCAAACTTAAACCATCTTAGATTTGCAGATGATATTATTTTCATTTCACAAGACCCAGAGGAGCTGCAAAGACGCATACAAGAACTGCAAAGGGCTGGCGAACCATTTGGCTTGAAAATAAACCTGAAAAAGAGTCAGGTTATGTTCAATAACTTCGCTCAGGACAGAAGAATTTCAGTTCTAGGAAGGGATTTAGAGATTGTGGACAGCTTTATATATCTTGGGCAGAGGATTTCTATGGAGGGGAATACCGCCCGGGAGGTGGAACGGCGTGTTAAATGTGGCTGGCAGGCATTTGGCAGGCCCAACATAGTGTTTAAGAGCAGACTCCCACTTTGCCTGAAAAGAAAAGTATTCGATCAGTGCGTTCTACCCATTATGACATACGGAAGTGAAACCTGGACACTCACATCGCAATCAATTCAAAAACTTCGGGTGGCACAGAGGGGAATGGAAAGATGTATGCTTGGCATTACAAGACGAGACAGAAAGTCCTGCGCATGAATCAGGGAACAAACAAAAGTCTGTGACATCATTGGAAGAGTAAAACAGTTGAAATGGAGATGGGCAGGCCATATAGCGAGGCGATGGGACGACAGATGGACCAAGGCAATCCTGGAGTGGATACCGCTTGATCGCAAACGTCCGCGAAGAAGACCGAAAGCACGATGGATTGATGACATCGTTAAGTATATTGGACCCGAGTGGCAGAGGAAAGCCCAGGACCGTGAAGGTTGGAAGCATGCTGAAGAGGCCTTCATCCTGCAGTGGATCGATGCGGGCTGATGATGATGATGATGATGATGATATATATATATATATATATATATATATATATATATATATATATATATATATATATATATATATATATATATATATATATATATATATATATGGTACCAAAGGAACGACAGGCTTCACAAAGATCAAAAATGGAAACAGCTGATTAACTTCATGGAAAGGAAAGCGAAAAAGGTTTTATGAGTTGCATACTTGCAACTCAAAAGGCGGAACTCAGAAGGCTCATGGATTATGATCCGAAGGAGCTTGTCACGAGAAAAAGACACCCCAAGCGGCCCAAGTGTCAGCTGCGGAATTAAAAAACCATTAAGTTAACCATAAAAGACACAACAACGGGAATAAAAACCCAGCAAGAACAGTCAATTAAAAACTAGTAAGTATTACAACCATAATACTAATGATTGTTACAATTTTCAGGTAAAAGTAAAATAAAACTACTTGAGATCTGTTGAAAGACTTAACAACGCGCTATCTATTTCTTAGGTTATGTTACAATAATATTCCTACATTAAGTAGTCGGTTGACATGACAACCGACATTATTAAAAAGCAGATCATGTATAATGTTGGCATTTCCATGATGTGGCCTTGTTACAAATTTCATCATGTTCATGATCATGAATCATGAGTAGTTTGGTCTTAGGTTCACTTGGCTTTTCCTGCATATCAGCAGATATAACTTGCTCACGGCATTTTTCGTTTTGTTTCATTGTTTCTTTGTTATGTGCTTTCCAAGTCAGTCTCGTATCTAGTTTCACTACAAGATATTTTGCTTCTTTTGTCCATGGAATTGCTTCGCCGTCAGTTTCGATGTGGGTTCTTGGTTTAAACCTCCTTTTTGTAGCAGAATGGCTTGGCTCAATGCGGCTATCCCTTTTCTGGACAGCTTCTTGGGCATCAGGGCGGTGATGCCATCTTGTCCAGGTGCTTGTCCAGTCTTTTGATTATTCCCTGTACCTCAGCAGGAGAAGCGGGGTCTTGAACGACTGTATCTGGGGGTTCTGCTTCTAACTCTTCTGCCATTGTTTCCACTTCATTTATGAGACCCAAGTTCTCATCAGAGTGTTCGTTTCTTCTTCCCTCTCTCTCCAGGGTATCGCGAATGCTTCCACTTGGTCGTGCATTCAGTAGGCCATCACGTTGGTCCCGTGCAATTGACATATTTTTGTTCTTTCACTTCTTAATTGTTTTGCATTTTCTATGCAGAGTGGTCTCCTGTGTTCAGTGTCTAAAGTTTTTGGTTCCATCTATTGTTTCGATATTCATTCAAAGTTGTCTATTTAGTTGTCTATTTAGTTGCGCTGTGTTGTCCTCAGAATTTGTTTCTCATTAAAATCTTCTCAGTCGTCTGTTGGCTCTTATTTCCTCTTATTTCCTTTAGAAACCGTGGTGCCTCGCCGTATAGGCTCCTATTTATTGGTACTTCTGTAGTAAACTGCTTTCTTCGTAAGCTTCTGTGATTTGTCTCTGCAAATTTCCACCTTTTGGTGGAATTTGGCTGCTTTTTCCGCCCCTCTTTTACCTCTCATAAACCTTTTTCGTAAATTGTTCCCAGTTGGTCTTCATTTTCTTGGTCGTTTCGTCTATACAGGTTCCCTAGCCTAGTAATTTCGATCCGACGTCCCTTTTTCCAAGGTTTGAAGTTGAATTTCTTGGCTAATATTTTTGAATATGGCTATATCCAGGAGTTCTGGTAAGCCATTTCCACTGAAGATGTCAGTGGAAATTTTCTGTCATAGTATAGCTATTCCTAGCTCTTCTGTTTATTGTTGCAATTGGTTGCCATTGTAGTTGCTGGTCCTGTTATTCCATTTCTGAGATTTGCTGTTTAGATCGCCTATTATGATCTATGGTTCATCCTCATTGAGCAAATCCACGATTTCTTCTCTGAATAGTAACTGTTCTGGCGGGTTGTAAGCCAGTTAAGTTATTTTAACCGGACCTCTGCCGGTTATAACTTCACTGGTGATTGCTTCCAGTTCTATGTTCTCTATCCCAATCACAAGGTGATGTTCTATGGAATCTTCAACTAGGAGTGCCACGCCGCCTCCGTTGTTGACATGTCCGTCGTGTATTTAGAAATTGTAATTGGCAAATGCCAGCCTGCTTTACCTACCAATAATTGTTTCTTGCAGGGCAAGGGGTGCCTCTGTCTGTGCAATTAGTTCATCTATGTTATTTCTCTTGGCCCTTAATCCTTTGACATTCTAGGAGATTGTTTTCAATGGAGTGATTAGATATTTTTCTTGTAGGTCTTCTGGATTAGCTATAGTTGGATCTGCATCATCTTAATTGCTGTCATCGTTTGACTAATTACATCTTGTTGTTGGGTCGTCGTCGTTTTAGCTATATGTGGTTTTACTGGAGGTGTGCTGGATCCGGCTATGTTTACCTGTTTATTGCCATCCTGGACTACCTGACCGTAGGTTAGTTGGCTAGTTGCCTGTGTGGCCGTCGTCGGTAGGGCGACTGGCGCTTTAGCTAGATTTCTAGTTTTGTATAGCGGCCTTTGATAATTTGGTCATCCTTTATAACTGGCTAAATGTCCTATTTCGGTGCAGTGTACACCTACAGCGTTTTTCTTCTCGAAGGTGATTTTGAGAGTACTGTCTTTGGTCTGGTTAAAGTCAGAGCATTTTACTCACCTCGGAATAAAGGTGCAATTGCTCAGTCCGTGTCCGTATCTCAGGCAATGGTGCCATTGCCTTTTGTCGCCTACCTTTTTTGGTAGTGGCTGGATTTTGATGATAAGCCCGACGCTCAACTTCGTGATTTTATACATTTCAAGTTTAATTGTTTTGGTAATCAGTAGCCCTGCCCTCTCTTTTCTTTTGTTTTTCTGCTGATTAGGTGGTGGACCTCAGCATCTTGGAATCCCAGCTCTTTCAATTCTTCTTGTATTTGTGTGGGTTCTGTCTCTTCAGGTAGGTTGCAGATTACGACTTGGTTTTTCTTATCTTCCTTTAGGGAATAAGTAAAATACGCCAGTCAATTTTCGTTTAAAATATTAATAATCCCTTTCTAGTCGTTGGAGGTTTTAGCTTGTATTTTAGTGCCATTCTTCATGGCCTTGGCTGAAATTATCTGGATATTTGCAGCTCTGATTAGCTTGAAAATTTCTTTCCAGCTTTGGATATCGCCAACCATGCTTGGTGATGACCTTCTAGTGTTGATTTTGGTGGACTGAATTTCCTCCTCTTCATGGTCTGAAGCGACGTCGACCTTCTTCCGCTTTTTGTGGGCTTCTTGTCAAACTTCTAAATCTGATTAGTTTTTCTCGGTATTGGTTTGAATATTAATTGCCATATTTTTATCGATTTCTTATTGGGTGGGGTTATCTACCTATTTGCTGTCAGATTTGGGTTCATTGTTTTGGTTGAGATTTTTCTGTTTTTTCAGACGGTTTGGCTATCTGAACCTCTTCTTTTTTAGGAATCATTTTTGTCGCTGTCTTTTAATTTTTATTTTTAATCTTTTCATTTTCCGACTTTAGCGTCAATTGCAATAATACTATAATGTTTTTAAATATAAATGAAAAATATTTTGACTGTTTTTGAAAAATATTGATAACTTAATTTTAAAATAAATTCACAAATGATTTACATGCAGCATGCAGGGCAACGGATAACCGCTACCCTTGAAGTTTAACGGTACTTACCGTACCGCTGTCTTGAACTTCTCTCGAGTTATCAATGCTGAACATTTACGTGACGCAGCGTCCGTACACACACACTTTCACTTCACTCACGTGAAGAAACTTGTTGAACTCGCTTGAAACTGGCACTACCGCTAAACGATGTCAACCGTTGAGATATTTTAATCTATGCTATTGCCATAGATGATGCTATTGCCAAGGACAGTTATAGTTCCATCATCTGATTAGACGAAAACGTTCCTCTCATATAACCTTTCATATAAATCATATTCGTCGTGCTGGAAGGAAAAAATTTCAACTTCACCTCTCTTTGAAATTCCAATGGATGTTTTGGTCCAATAATTTTAATATACGACACGTTGCAACACAAATAGGCCGACAATACTAATTAACCTGTTTGCTTTTTCGAGTATAATCTATTATAGCTATCTGCTATAGTATTTTTTATTCTTAAGTATTGTCTCCTGATTGTATTCTAGTATATTTTTAATTATTTTAAGCTTTATATTCAAGAAATACATGTTTGTATTGTACGTCTAATTAACATGTTCTCCTCTTGCTACAGTTCAAGATGTGGTCTATGTGATTTTTAGTTTTCTTATGCGGATGGAGTTTTCAAATACTAATGTTCGGAATGCTAATGGAAAATAATGTTCACCTCGTGTTAAAATTTTTTTGTTGTCTGATCGTGATGTGTTATAGGTTGTTGAATAATTGATTAAAGGTGTGTTATTTGTATTTTTCATTGTCAACAACAAATATCAACTATTTGAAATGAAATTTTTATGGAATTTCAGAAGTTATTTGGAGTTTCGAGTATTAATAATAAGTTTGGTTCTCACTTGTAACGTCTTTACACTTGCTATACAACCCTTATGCGTTGAAAGTGACTGTAAACTATTTAAAAAGCGTTTCAACTGGATTTGCAGAAATTTGCATTTTCTCTCTTCTGCCATTTTTTTTCTCAATTTATTTGATTTTATTTTGACATTGTCATTTGTAACTTTTGGTAATTTTTGCGTAACGTTACACAATCCATTTAGACGTAAGTACGTAAAATTTAAACGAAGTGCGTAAAAATCGTTAATTACTATTTTATACTTGAAAATTGAAGCCTTGAGCTCAAGAGTGCAATCTAATTAAAAAATCAAACAGATGTTACCTGTCATCAGTATTCGTTAATATCTCATTATATATCTCATTATAAGCATTATTAGCTATTAATACTCATTGGAAATTATCCACAGTGTAATTGTTATTACATCAAGCCTTTATAGAATGTACAACTTTCATATCCAGAATAAAATATAAAGGAAGTAAATAAAAATGTTTTGAAATATCCATTAATGCCATCAGTTCGAAATTCTCAAATATTGGCCCTATCTACCGCTCCATTACATGGCATATTGAAATGTTGCAACTGGTTCAAGAGCTAACGCCCACCAATCAGTATATTTTAATATAGTTAATCACATAATATATTTAATAAACCCAACCATATCAGTATATTTTAAAAATAAGAGAGATAATCAGTTTTAATCAACGGGGTGCGCAACACAAATATGATTGCAGACTGTTTTTGCCATGGGAAGAATCTCATGGGAACGACCGATCATTATTTTCAACAATAGTGTTTTTCAACTTAATATGATATTTTGACAGAACAATAATATAATGAATGATAAACTCAGCCGATATAGCTCAACATGGGTTGATCGAATTATTTTTACTAACACCTTGATTAATAATAATAATAATGTGATAGCTCTACAGGCCTATTAGGCCCTTTGCTTGATTGACTATTTATCGCCATGTTTGTCAATTCATAGCTTTCCCAGTCAACAATTTTCATTCACTGTAGATCCCTCTCTGCCTGTTCTCTTCTTCTAGATCTTGTCTTTCCTCCTATGCTACTACCCTATGCTCGTAATTTCTGTAATTTTGAATTCTAAAAATACCCTAACCATCCCAATCTTTGGGACTTCGCAAGCCCTAGGATAACTGGTTCCTGAAAAAGTGCATTCAATTCCTAGTTTGTTCACCTCTTCCAACGGTCTTCAACACTTCTAAAAAATATTTAATATATTTTAACATAATTAAAATAATTAAGTTTTAATTTATTTACTTATTAATTTAATATAATTAAGTTTATATTTTATAAACTATAGTTGATTAAAAATATATTATCAGCTCAGCGTCTAAAAACATAAGGTAAAATACGTGCAAAATACAAGTAATTAATGCGCCAAGCGCGATAGTTTCAATAGTATTTTTGCAGAAATATATAAAAAGAAATTTCAAGTTTCTTCTTGATTTAATTTTCTTATAGGTCTAAATGGGTAGAGCTAGTCTTCGTCCTCTGACGTAGTTGGGGATGTTTGGTTCTTCTACCAGGGCAATGATGCAAGAAGTAACCAAAGGTGGTTGGTACTAGTGTTGTCGGGGTTTGGAACAAACGTGTTTATTTTTCATTTCATTTGTTCATTGGAATTGCTTGTTATTTTTATAAAGTTTCTTTTGGAACAATATAACAATTCTATTATGATTTCGTATAGGCTAAAAAGTGGGAAAGGTGCGGGAAATAGGATTAGTATTTTTATGATGATGAGCATTTTTCATTAATCACATATACCACTGATTTTGGAATGTTTAAATATTGGTCGATGGTCCCGGTGTATTGCTAGGAGGGTCGTTCTGAAACGAGTGAGAGTTTATTTCCTTTCTGACTCTCTTTATTTATGCTGGCAGTATGTCAGTTACTTTTGTTGTCCTGGGGTTCTGAGCTTGTCATTTTTTAGAGTACTACTGTAACACCAGAGCTGAAGCATAGACTGGTTTATCCTTAGTGTTGTGAAGAGCGAACAAAAACTGTTTTATGTTTCAGTGCACTTAGGGCTTCATCTTGTCGTTGAAGGTTTATTCTTGAAAGGTGTTTCTGTCATTGTCTTAACTGTTTCTGATAGACGTCACGTAGGAACGGTTGAAGGTCTTCTTTATATTTTGCAAATAATTCTGATAAGGTGTAAGATCTTTATCATATAGTATTTTTTCTTCATAAGGCCCATAGAGTAATGAAAATGGAGAGTGTTGAGTGGCAGAGTGTGTAGACTGCTTATGTATTAAAATAACACGTTTAACTAAATTTTCGATTATTTCGCTGGTATCTTGTTCGTTTAGTGTACTACTCTTTTTTATTAGTGTTGAATGGAATCGTCCTACTAAAAAGTTGGATGTATGGTTGCCAGTGGTTGTGAAATGCAATTCAATTTTGTGGAGTTGCATAAATTCTTTAAATGTGGCATTGTTAAATTCTGTGCCTTTATCGCATACGAGTTTCGTAGGATAGTTGTGATGGGCAAAGTAGTGTCTAATTTTTGACATAATACTTATATAGTCCGTACATTTAAGGCATAGACATGAGCATATCGGAAAAAGGAGTCTAGTAGTGTTAAAAACAACGTTCTATATATTTATATGAAAAATGTTGAAAAGTTTGGTCACCAACAATGGCCTCTTAAAAAATAAAACGTAAGGATGCTGCCCATACTTGTTTTTTAAATAAATTTCACATTTTTTGATTATGTCGGTTATGGTGGCTTTCATCTTAGGCCAATAGTATTTTCGTTTTAATATGTAATGAGTCTCGTTAATCCCATAATGAGTTTTTTTGTGATAGTCGTATACAATTTGTTTCTGTTCTGTTTCTTTTTCCAGATCTTTAGTTGGACAGTCGGCGTTTACCATTTTTACTGTGTTATCTAGTAATGAGGGTAATTCCCTTTGAAAAAACGAAATAAGTTCTAAACGCTCGGTGTATATGGCGTATGTGATGTGGGGTTTAACAATTTCTTTAACTGTTTTGAAAAGTTCTTCATTCCAATCATTGGATAGTTTTATATTATGAATTATCCTGAAAAATTACTGAACCTATGGCAGTGTTAGATTCGTCTGTAGCTAGTTCTGTACTAGTAGTAAAGTTCTTTGAAAAGTCCGGATATTGTAGAATTGGTGCGTTGGTAATAAGTTCTTTACAATGTTTGAAACATTCTACGCATTCCTTGTTTTCTGGGCCAATAACTGTTCCTTTTCGTTTGCAGCGAGTGAAGGGTGCTGTTAGTTTTGCAATGTTCCATAAGAAGCGTCTGTAAAATCCAATCTTTCGTGGAAACCTTTTATTTCCTTTATTGTTTTCGAAATTTTTAATCTTTTATTTGCTTCTATTTTCTTAGTATTTGGTTGAATTCTATTCGGTGTGACTATATGTCCAACGGAAAACTACTTCCTTTGTCAGGAATTCACTCTTGTCTAGCTGTATTTTGAGCTGTATTTTGATATGGATTAAGTGATCTTGAAGTGATCGTGAAAAGATTATATTATAACATCATTGATATAGACAAAATAAAACTAGTAGAGGTAATTTCGGAGAACGGTGTCCATCATGCGTTGGAATGTAGCGGGAGCGTTTTTGAGTCCGAAGGGCATCCGGGTATATTCATAATGTCCATAGGGTATTGTAAAGGCTGTTTTTGGGATAGACTTATCATCTATTTCAATTTGATTTAGCTCAAGCCTTGAGCAAGGTCCAACGTAGTAAAATAAACTGATCTGCCCAGATTATCCAGTATTTCATCGATTCGGCGTAAAGGATATTTATCCTGTATCGTTTTTTCATTAAGTTTGCGGTAATTTCTGGCTGCATAGACTGTGGGTGTCTGTAAAATTGTGTATAGACGGGAAGTTCATCTGTGGTTATTATAACGTGTTTAACTGATAAAGTAAAAGTTAAATTACTCTTATCTGAGAAAAAGATGTCTTGAAATTGTTGGCACAATCTTAAGATGTGATCTTCTTTCTCTTTGTTTAAATCATCTGTTCGAATTAGAGTTTTAACATTGAGTTTTTCCTGTAACTTATACGGAATTTTATTGTTAATTTGAAAATGGTTTATTGATTAAATTCGTATTGGTATGTCGTAGTAGACCGCTAAAGAGTAGACCGGTTGTTATATCTTTCGTTTCGATGTATCCGTTGAAAACCTTATACATTTCTGCGGGTACAATTTGGTCATCGATATGAATTTCTGGGATGAGTATGTCTCCTTTTTGTTCGTTGACTTTTATTTGGAAAGGCCAATGTTGTGTTTTGAATGGGACAACTTTATTACTATCTATTCGTAACCGATTCTTATTGAAGTCAATTACGGCTCCTTATTGTGACAGATCAATGACACCAAATAGAATATCAAAATTTTCAGGCCAATCTGCTTTTCGAGCATTAATTTTTTCTGGTATGTCTATTCCTTGAAATATTGGGTGAAATGTGTTCCTATAGAAAACACTTGGTTTCTTCATTGAGGTCAGTATAAATTTTTCCTCATATTCGTCATTTAAATTGAAATATTAGACAGCTTTTGGGGTTAGGAATGTATTAGATCCTCCATTATCAATCAAAATGTTTAGACGGGTTTTCCGTAGATAAAAATTCGGAGAAAGTAAAAAGTCGGAGAAGATTATATGTATTTAATTTCAATCAAAGTTATCTGTAGATTCAAAATTATGGTTCTGCATATGTGGTACTTTATGGTATGTAAATATAGTATATAGACATAGACATTGGCCAATTTTTATTGCTTTTTGGTTAAATCGTCAAGACATCAGACATGAGTGTCGGTTGATTAGCATCATTCACAGGTGGTTTGTTTTGAGTTTTGGCTTGATTTCGCCATGGGTTATCATTGTTGGATTCAGGAAATTAAAGAATCGAAGTCTTTGTCGAAGGGGTCTATTTATATATTGATTTTGGTTTCTCGGTTTGTTGAGAGGCAACAGGTCTCTTCAGATAACGCATGTATTTGATTTGCTGTCGGTAACTAATATACTTCATCAAACGAGGTACATTTAAAATGGGGCAAATGCTCACAATAAGGGTTGTTGATACCTGCGTAAAATGTTTGCAATGCTCAATTAAGAAAATACGGTTTCTTGCAGGTTTGCATTTCTGTTTAGAATAGAATTCAAGGTTACGTTTTGTAATAGATCATTCAGCGATGTATTGTTGAAAATACTCTTGATACATTTGTGTTTCATTTATCTTCTTATGGTTTCATTTGTCTTCTGAACAGTACTCGTTAACTGTGTAACCATAGTGTCGCCATATTTCTTTAAAAGGAAAGGCTTTACTTCGGCCCATAGAAACATATTTTTGTAGGTTAGATGATCGCGCGGTTCGTCTTCGGCTTTTGAAATAATATTTGCAGACAAAAAGAACGCCTGTGTTTCAGTTAGAGTTTTTCCTGTTAGCAATCTCTTAGTGAAAAATTTGTACATTACTGATAGGAGACTTATTGGACTGCAGTTCTTTAAATCGTCCGGTGTTTCTTTCTTATGTAAAATAATCATTTCTGCATTTTTCCATAAGTTGGGTACTTCTTGTTATAATTTTGCTAGTGTTTTATGTAAAGTCCGACCATCAGCTTTTAACATCTCCACAGTTATACTGTCCTTTCCTGGAGCCTTGCCGTTTTTCATCGAGTCTATAGCCTTTGTCACTTCCTCCACCAGAATATCCGGCACCTGTTCTTCAATGGGCATTACTATTCTTGGTTTATTTTGGTCCTCATATAACTTTGAATAAAATATTCGGACAACCTCTAATATTTCCGTCCGTTCCCTGCATATTGTACCATCCTCACGCATTAAGGAAAACATTTGGGTCCTATTCTTTCTTAGCTTCTGCTTAGCTTTGTTAATTCCCCTGTTTTCTTCCAGAGTTTTTTGCACTAGCTGCATGTTGAGTCGGCACGTTTCCTTTCGAATAAGTTTTCTTATAATTTTGCAAAGCTCAGCGTACTCGATACTGCCAAAAGGACTGTCTGCATTCTTCATTGTTCGGCGTTTTTTTTCATTAAATTAATGGTCTCATTGGAAATTTTTGACTCTTTGAAACATTTATCTTCTGGTGCTATCGCCGCTAAAGCCGCCGTTTTAAGCACATTGTTGGCGATTTCTTCATATTGGACTGTAATTTCCATCTCATCCGGGTCTTGTAACACATCAAAGCGATTCGACAAAACAATTTCAATCTCTGCCCCTCTGCAGAACCTCCCCAGAACCCACTTTGACCATTTTTGATCTTATCATTCTTCCGAGCTCTTTTCGGCAGTTTATCCTAATCTTGGCTCGTACCATTCGGTGGTCACTTCCCACATTAAAATAGTTAAGGACAGTACAATTGCAAAATGTTGTTTTATCGTTTGACATGATGTAATCAATTTCACTTGTGAGTCCAGATGGACTTTTCGATGTCTATTTTCTGTTGATCTTTTTCTTGTAAAACGAATTCACAATATGGAATTTTTGTCCTTCAGTTGCATTTTCACCAGTTCTTGCTTTTCCGATTCTGGCATTGAAGTTGCCCATCAGGATTTGACACGTACACGTCCCTTTATCTAAAAGTTGGGCCACATCATCATAAAATGCCCCAATTTCCTCATCTCTATGGCTGTTAGTTGGTGCATAAGATTGGACGATTTGAAGCTTAAACTTTTTATACAGCTGAATGACGCATTGGGCTAATCTGTCAGATATACTTTCAAATTTGACTACACTGTCTTTCAGCTTTCGATTGATGAGAAATCCAATTCCACCACATAGTACATTCTCCGTACCTCGGGTGTAAAGTGACCAGTTGGTTCTAGTTTGATTAACTCTTCGCCCTTTCTTCGTGTTTCACAGAGCCCAATAATATCCCAATGTATGTTGTCAAGTTCGATTAACAGTTCTTGCAGCCGGGTCTCCGTTTTCATTGTCCGTATATTAAGCGTTGTAATGTAAAAAATCCAATGGCAGCCTGATCTAACCCGGTGATTCTTAGCACCCTCTGCCTTGGGGCAGATCTTCCCGCTGCCGTAGGTAGTTGCCCATTAGCCTCCGGGAAATGAGGGCCGTGCTTGAGGTTGTACTGTCATATTATGTTGAAGTTATGAACCGTAATCTGACACGCTGGTCCAATGCGGGTTGGCAGATTTTAGTTCATGGGATTCAAATCCGTGAGGATTGATCTGAGATTGTGAGGATATCACAGTGTGGAGGGCGCATAAGGAAATGTTTGAGGTTGTCAGAAAATTTTATTCCCAGTTATATACTAATATCCACGGAAGAACAAATGCCGGATAGACTAGTGGAGGAAGTAACAAATTCTATAGAATTGATGAAAAACGGCAAGGCTTCACGAAAGGACAGTGCAACTGTTGAAATTCTAAAAGCTGGTGGTAGGACGTTATATAAAATACTGGCAAAATTATACTCAAAATGTCTCAAAAAACAAAAAGTACCTGACTTAAGGCAAAATGTAGAAGTGATACTTTTACATAAAAAAGGAACACAGGAGGATTTGAAGAACTACCCTCCGATAAGCTTCCTATCAGTAATGTACAACGTTTTCACTAAAATAATATTTAAAAGAATATTAAGAAAACTGAATGATGCACAACCAAGAAAACAAGCAGGATTTAGAAGTGGATTCACTACAATGGATCATATCCAGGTTGTACAGCAGGCCATAGAAAGAAACAACGAATACACATGCACTGTGTTTGGTTTTTATCGACTACGAAAAAGCATTTTACTCCATCTTAAAGCATACCATAATGGATGCACTTTTTGGCCAGGGGCTAGATAAAGCATAGGATCTATATATGATGGAGGTACAACGATAATTCACGTTGATGATCTTGAAGTGGGAAATAATGTAGAACGAGATGTACGGTAAGGTGACGGAATATCGCTTATTCTTTTCTATGCTTGCCATGAAGAAGTATTCCGTAAAGTGGACTGGAAATAGGATGGTGTAAAGATCAATGGTTCAAACTTATATCATCTTAGATCTGCAGATGATATGGTTCTCCTTTTACAAGACCCCAAATACGGCTGGCAGGCATTTGGCAGGCTCAACATAGTTTTTAAGAGCGGACTCCCACTTTGCCTGAAAAGAAAAGTCTTCGATCAGTGTGTTCTACCTGTTATGACATACGGAAGTGAAACCTGGACACTCACATCACAATCAATTCAAAAATTTCGAGTAGCACGTTCACAAAACCAGCGAGTAGAGGGGAATCGAAAGATATATACTTGGCATTACAAAACGAGACAGAAAGCCCTGCGCATGGATCAGGGACCAACCAAACCAAACAAAAGTGTGTGATCATTGGAACAGTGAAGCAATTGAAATGGAGACGGGCGGGCCATATAGCGAGGCAATGGGATAACACATGGACCAGGGCAATCCTGGAGTGGTTACTACTTGATTGCAAACGTCTGCGAAGAAGACCGAAAGCTCGATGGACTGATGACATCGTTAAGTGTTTAGAACCCGAGTGGGAGAGGAAAGCCCAGGGCCTTGAAAGTTGGGAGCATGCTGAAGAAGCATTCATCCTGCAGTGGATCGATACGGGCTGATGATGATGAGATGATGATGAGATATATACATATCTCCAAATAACCTTATTTACAAACTATATTATAATGATCCCTCCCGCAAGTTTATTTTTAACATTACATTACACATTTTTAAAGATGTTTAATAAAAGTAATTTCGATTCTAAAAAAAGGTTTTTTTTTAAGAGAGTTGAGTAACTATAAATCTACTAATCGACGCAGTTGGTTAGGACATGTCAACGTTGATAGAACACGAGTATTCTAATATCCAGCAGGCATTACCACTTAGTAGCAAACTACGAAGGGAGCACCTGATGAAGCCCCTGATAGATAAATTGCAGTTAAGAACAAGGCAAATGCATGACCCTTGGAACACTGTGAGTATAAAACTCATCTAGTTGTATTATTTTTATCTAAACAATACATTTAGTACCATTATTATGATTATTTAGTATTTAAAAAAGCTTTTCTTCTTTTATTTATTTAACAAAAAATTAAAAATGCGTGAACATGAAGAGGTAATAAAATTTTAAATGAGTGAATACGAACAGGAATCATTGCTGATAACGAGAAGCAATAGAATCGCAAACATCGAGAATCATTTCTATTGGTATTTGCCCGCATTCCCTTTCAATCGCTACTCTTAATTCATTGACTGTTGCCGGTTTTGTCTTATAAACCTTGTCATTAATGTATCCCCATAAAAATAAGTCGAGCGATGTAAGGTCAGGTGAACGTGCGGAGTATTCAACCCAACCTTTTTGTCCAATCCATCTGTTTGGTAGTCTCGTCAAAATAAGCCCTTAAGTCAAGATTTGCAACGCATTGAACGATTACAAAACAAATTGCTATTAAGATTTTTAAACGTAGTCCAAACTTTAAATGCAAAGATGCACATAAACATTCAAAAATCAAATTTGACAAACAACGAAAAACAAGCACAAATATGTTTGTTAGAGTCAAGGGCTTTGAATACCTTATTAACGAGATTAGTACCTCGTATCGGACACTTCATTCGTGCAAGCAAAACAAAAGACATTATTGATGACATATGAATCAGTCCAGAGCTACAATTTTCCTACTTCGAGAACCATAAAACACACTAAACCAAATATAAAAAACCCGCAGAATCAGGAAATCAGAAAACCAAACTCATAACAACCGAAATGTTTATCTTGCGAACGTTCAGGATATTTTTCGAAAGATTGTCGTATGAGATCAACTAATTCAAATCAATATTCCATCTTTCAAAATCCAAAAATTGGGTTGAATAAACAAATTAAGATTTATATCTAAATTTCTACTATATTGAAAACCTGTAATACATTAATTACAATTGTTTTAACCCAGTGCCTTTTTAAAATTCCAACTATATTAAACTAACAGTGAGTAAAGTGACTTTTCTTACCATTAACAATTGTAATACATACAAGTTTTAGGTATAGTAGAAAATTACATATAAATTTTAGTTTGTTTATTTAAAATTATTATCCATCAAATATCGGTTATCTCAGTTAAATATAATATTGGGTTGTTGCATAAGTTGTCGCCGCATTTTCTTAAAAAAAAAAACAATTATAACAACAAATTAATCAATGATGCGTCCGTCGTTGTTCTCGACCTGCTCCCACCTGTCAACCATGTTATTAATGTTGTTTTATCAGAAATCTCCGGGTCTGGACTCGAAAAAGTTGTTAAGCCAGTTTTTGAGGTTCATATCGTTCGCGTTACGCCCATCGTTTGGTTGGACAGCGAGCAGTAGAACTGATCGGTTCATCAACTGAATCGGTTGGCGCCAATTTCCTCTTTAATTTGTTTGTTGGCTGATAGTTGACCAAATAAGTTTTCTGTCAACTTAACCAATGGTTCTCTTATAGGATTTATAAATCTATTTATGGTATTTTCATCTTTTTATTTCAATTTTAAGGCTAAAAACTAGTTTCTTACAGGAGGAGGAAGCATTATTACAACATATGTTGATAAACACAGATGTAAACAGATAAGCAGACAACAAGATAGACAACCAGAACAGACAAATAGACAGACAGGACAGCAGGTATACAGATAGTCAGCTAGGTAGACATATGCTGCTATGATCTACGATATGCATACACTAGTTTTGAGCTATGGTATTACATAAGTATCGAATTTATTTCTGTATCTATCCTTGTTTATATCATCTTCTTTTATAATAACCAAAAACCCATATTTATTTTTCCAATACTCTGCACATATTTTTCTGAATGGTTCTAACAACATGTCACTAATCACGTGATCATTATAGATAGGTTTAAGGTTCATATCATTTTGTTTAAAGATAATTATCAATTAGTATTATTAAGAATTTATTATTTTCGAATCCTCGAATATGTTTGATAAATATAGAACGAATCGATATCGTTATGTCTCCCATGTAGAAATAGTTTCGAATCTTATCCTGTTTTTACAAGCTACATCTTTAAAAATAAAAATTGAATCAAATTTGGCTTTACTTGGATCATCCACCTTATCATTTTCAGTGTACGGAATATAATTTACATCTAAAACTCGATCGAGTATATGTTTCAAAAATTGGTGGTTTTCTTGATATAATGATTTTGAATAAATGTATACGTTTCGAAACCTTAGACCATTTGAACTGATTAAAAGGCTCATATATAACGTTACTTTTTCTACAATTACACGCTCCACAAACAACTGAACGAATTGAATTTAATTTGGTAGCAATTCACTGAGCCATTTTAATGCCTTAGGTTTATTCATATCAAAATTATTAAAATTAATATTATGAGACTGTTTTTCCTCTCGCATAACTTATTTGGGTACTTGCTCTTATCGATATACTTTCATTAGTAATAACTACTTTGAAAGGTGAGCGCATGTTAAATATAGGCATCAACAAACTACCCTTTCAACTTCATTTACCTGGTTATTCATACTGTGGTTTGCGTACTAAGCTTAAAAAACGATTAGCTCGTGGTGACCTTCTAAAAATCAAATTGAATAGCTAGGGTAAAGATGATATGGAATATTTAATGTTTAACGGTTTAAAGCCAAGACATTAGGCTGATATGGTTTTAGAGGAAAGAGCCTGGGAGCGTATTAAAGCAAACGATGCTAGTGTAGGCGAAAAAGTTTTCAGCTTTATTTGTAATAAATGCAATAAAAGTTAATCGAACAATCGGAGTGGGTCGATGACTAAATAATTAAATGAAGCCAATAGTTTTGCTGGGTAAGAAAAAAGTTTTCAAATGCACTTGACCAAACAACATAAAAATGGAGGAAAAACAAAAAAAATATAAAAATGGCGGAGACAGTCCATTAGAGTTCAAAAGCCCAAAACTAACTTCTCAAATAGGCCAAACAAAAATCTAAATCAAAGAATATTATTTCAATCAAAACCAAACAATTTGAAAAACCAACAACGTCCTTTCGGCATCCAAAGATACCCGAATTTTACGTCAAAGCACACGTCGTAAGTTACGATTATTTTACAACTGATTACCTTACGTGTAATCAGTAATATCAGTACCAATACGACAATGCAAGTTACTAACAGGAATATAATTCAGGTAACTACTTTAAACAAGAATATAATGACTACAATCAAAATTACGACCAAATTTTCAGTTGCTCCCAAATCAAAACCACGTTTCAATTTCGACGGAAACCGAAACGATCTTACGCGAATTCGGAGTTAGCGATTTTTGAATCAAGCGGGATAACACCCGTTCTCTCTCCCACTTTGCCAACACTTGTGTTCGACTTACGACATGCACGGACATGTTTCTCGTGGACACGACACATGTTTACAAATTGTTTTGTTTATTATATCATTTAAAAGCAACTATGTCATCTAAACGAAGTAAAACTGATTCTTCTGCATTAAATAAGAAAAGAAAAACATCATCTTTGAAATATAAACTAAACATTATCAAGGATTTCGATACAAAATTTAAAGTTTGTGAATTGGCAAAGAATTTTGATCTACCAGAATTGACTGAGATTTCTTTACATCTCAGTTGATCAAATGAGAGTGAAAAACTGTCCTGTTGATCAAAGCACGGTATGCTTTCAAGTTAATCTGATTTTTCAGAGATTAAAAGAAGAAGCGGGAGTTATTACTTATTTTGTCTCATAACACAGGCCAACAAAATTATTTATTATTTGAACTGAATTTATTATTGATGAAAATAGTTGTATATAAAGTATTTTCAAGTCCTAAATAAGAAAATGATAAGCTAATTATTGTAACACGTACAGTTTTTTTGTTACAATATCTCCGAATTTTTCATGGAAAGTTATACTTTCATTTAAAATGCGATAGGCGTTATTATACATTTAATTACATTTGCTCGACCTTAAATTTTACACAGCTCGATTATTATTTGATTTAACCGAAACGATTCACTTAAGCATATATCACAGTCATTGAAAAGAAACAATATTCCATTATTAATATCTGCCTTATCAATACCTCAATGTATTCATCAAATGTATATCATTGATTTAAAAGCATATCAGTTAGATACAAAATTAGTATTTGTCTTAAATATGCCTTTAGTTGAAGCAGACGAATATACTCTTTATTTTATATTTCCAATACCATCACTACCCCACCTTACATCTTTTTCTTTATTTACATGGTTTTTCGGTTAGTCTTTTCGACTCCTACCAGTTCTCTACTCAGGTTCAAAAATGTGTCTTCTTACACTGACACGAGACCTGGTCGGTTTTTTTATTGAGGTTTATGAAGAATTCACTTCTCTGCTTCGGAAGCTGGCCGCAAGGCCTGAATTCCGCGGATAAGGTACGTGAAAAATATCTTGCGTACGCGTATCTTGTTGGTGTTGGACGTGGAATGGACGTGGTCGTTAAAATCTTGCAGATTTCTCCGTCGGCTTTAGTTCGGTGATGTTTTATTGAATTCGATGCAGGAGGGATGGATCTAGTTCTGATAGAACCTGATACACAGCTCGCTGTAACATTGTTGCAAGTTTGGCCGTGGTTTCTTATTGCTGTTGGTTTTTGCTACTGTTGTAGCAACAGTGCTGCGATGTTTTCCTAAGCCAGGATCAGAAAACCGTATTTAGGTTGTTTTCTTCGTTTGAGGTTAGTGACTCTGCGATAGCTGCGTATTCGTAGCGGAGCTACGCATTTGTTTCTTTTGCGTCTCCATTCTAACGGGCTGAAAGTGGAAGCTCTATATATTTTAGGACCTCTCATTGCGAGGTACGATTATTGGTACGATCGCAATGGATTTTTTATTTTGGTTTTGCCATCTCGTGATGGACAGTGGATGGAAACTTAGCTGTTATAGCTCGGTTTTGACATCGTCAGTTGATATGGATTCTAATAGGCCCTTGAATAGGATCCGTAGTTTTCTGATGCTTGAAGTTGGTGTTGAGTATGAATATTTTCTCTCATCGAAAAGCTCTATAATGGCTTTTCGATCTGATTCCGTTTCGGGAGCCCAAAGGACTCTGTCCGGTCTTGTTTTAGCTGGCCGGACAGCTATTTTGGATTATTTCAGGGTGCGCATGACATCCAAGGAGAATGATTTGTCCTTTAGGATTATCGGTTTGGGTTTGGTCTTTGCAGCGGATGGTGCTGCTGACTCCTTGATTGATTCTTGTGCGTTTAAGTGTTCGTCATTTTGGTAGGCGACGTGGACGAAAGCGGAGCAGTCCTTTCTTCTGAAGGCTGACTTGCCTTGGAAGCAGACATCCTGTTCTTCTTACGCGTTCTTGAACGAGAGGACATCTGCTGATATACCTCTGTGTCGGAGACATGGTTGTCTCCTTCTTTGAGGTCCATCTGGGTCTTGACGATTGGAGTTACTGTTTCGGACACTCTAGTGTGCGTTTCGGCTACTGATATTGGTATTTTGAACACAGGTGTTTGTGTTTCAGCTACTGATGTTGGTAATTTGTACACTTTGGTTTATGTTCCGGCCACTGAGGTTGGAGTCTTTAACACGTTTTTTGTTTGTGTTTCGGAAACTGAGGTTGGTATTTTGGACACGTTTTTTGTTTGTGTTCGGAGTTTGCACTTTCTTTTTTTGCTAAAGCATCATATCATGCTGTGCTTTCTGTGAGGCCCCTTTTCAAGCGCTTTATTTCTTTTTTTAGCCTGACCAGCCTCCTTGCGGAGTTTTACAATCTCCTCGTTTTGAAGGAATCCTCTTTTTGGAGATTTACTATAACGTCGAAATGTTCGTCTCAGCATTCTATGTATAAATTATGCAGATCGTTTTATTTTATAGGCACTAAACCCTCTGTGTCTGAGTCGTAATCACTCATCGCGCACATTAAGAATCACTTAACACTTTTCTGTCACACCTTAAACTTAATAGCAGAGAGTTCAAGAAACACGTCTTTACTCTTTGAAAGCTTGAGTCGGAGTCGCCCATCGTACTAGCTTTACACCTTATTTTAAGTACAACTATAAACTACCAATAGTGATGATTCATTTTTGTGCATTGCAATTGAAAATACAGACATTTGCAAATCAATTGAAAAAAAAAGAGAATTTTCTTCAATAGCTCCAATTTTCAATCTATAGCGATGCTGTAGACGAAAATTAACTATTAAAAGAATAAGAACAGTTTCTAATACAATATCAAACATCAATAATAATAGCAAAAGAACGTAATATTGACAAACTATATATATATATATATATATATATATATATATATATATATATATATATATATATATATATATATATATATATATATATATATAGAGGAGGTCGTTATCGAGACATTCCGTTTAAAAAGTAATATCGCAAAATAAAACAATGTAATAACAAAATAATTATGTCAATGATACTTACATTGACAATGTAATGGTAATCTATAGTTGTTTTCGAGTTCATGATATAGGATATTGGAAAATATATGAGAAGATAATATGATATATGATATGACAGTATGATAAGGAAATTGACGAAATATGTGAAATAAGAAGAAACATAAAAGATAAACTTTAGAATGACAGTTGTACTGGTGAGAATAAGATTTCTAAAACTGAAATTGAATGGGTTATGAGTAACTTGAAAAATTACAAACCTGAGAGTGTGGATATAATTCCGAATGAGATAGTTGAAGATATATTGGAAATTGAACAAAAAAAAGGATTATTTTATATAAAAATTCATGGGTTAATTTCCTAAAATATGGAAAAGAGTGAAACAGTGTTTGATAAAAAAATGGTATTAGTGAAAGACCCATCAGCCTCTTGTCTACTTTAGGTAAGTCGTGAGTCAAAAAAGAGATTTTTATGATTGTAGACATTATGGTTTTAGAAAGTGTAAGGGTGCGCTGGAGGCTGGAGGAATAAAGTACATAGGAATAAATCAGATGGAACGCATGTTTTTGTGATCACTTTGAATCTGAAAATACATTTAACACAGCAACTCAGGTTGGTGTGTTGAGTGCATTAATGAAAATAAATAAGAATAAAGAAAAATAATTTAATGAACATTAGGAGGAACGTTGTGAACATGTAAATGTTAGTTATAATGAATAAAAAAAATAATAACAATGGACCACACAATCCTCGTGGAAAAACCGTATAATCCGTACAATCCTCGTGGAAAAATCGTATAATCCGTACAATCCTCGTGGAAAAACGTGAGGAGTGAGAACGTGAGAAAACAAATGAATTATACGCCATGGGATCACCCCAATATGGCAGGTAGTCCGAAGTCGTCCGAAGTCTATTGCATATATTTTTCGATGTAAAGGTAATTGCATTCGAGCTAACTGAAGACATCGGCACCACTAATATAAAAATGTCCCTTTTAGGACAAGCAATTACCAATGTGATAACATATAAATTACAAAAATAAATCAACACAGGTACAAGTACCATCATAAACGTTATATCTGGAATTTCACTCCAAAATGACTTCATTTATAACTACATTGTAACAAAGCCATACCCAAATGCAGCAAACAACGAGTCCATATTTTAATCCTAAGAAACCAGCTATCATGGCACTGGAATTGTATTAACTACGTCTTTCCAATGATCCCTCAATAAATGAGGAATGCCCATTGCGTATAGCCCTGAGTCAACTCAACCATGGCCAAACTAATGACCTGCCTTTCCCGACCGAGGCAGACCAGTTCGGTGATTAGCAATAGACATATATGTAAACATCTTATGTGCGAGTATGATGCCTAACTCAAATGATTAATTATTATTAACTAAACTTACAAAACAAATAAACAAATAAAGATTATAAGTCACACATTTAACCAAAGTGGTCATTAAAATCAAATAGTTGTTTGGAGGTAAGTGATAAAGACAATGTAAGGCAATATATCCGTTATACTGTATTATAAACGAAATATTTAAATCGCGAAAAATTTTGGGTAAAAGCACATTCGACTTCGAAAAATAACCTCAAAAGAGTCCCACCCAAAAACGTATTCAGTACTAAAATATTTAAAATAAACATATATAAACATATTTAATAAACAACACAACTTTAATATTAATAACATAAAAATTTTAGATTTTGAAAAACAATATAAAAAAAGAAATAATTTATTTAAAAAAATAATACCATTAATTTCAGAAACAATACAGATAATTTAAATTGTGTATATAATCACATTATTAAATAATAAATTTTCAATAATATTTTTTTGCATCTGATACAATTACAAATGAAAAATTCAAAATTGTTAGGTTAAAATAAAAAAAAAACAAAAATATATAAAGGTAACAAATTTTCAGAATATGCCAAATTCAAAAATGTGTCAACTGAAAATTAGGTAAATTTTTTTTTCTCCTTTATTTGGGTTTTACGCCACTGTCTAAAACTCAAAAAATATCAAAAATACCTGTTCTTATTTAAAGAAAGTTATTGTTTCTGAAAAAAATTTTATAAAAAATTTACAAACATTTAACGTTAACATTTCGGAAGGTAATCTCCCCCCGTTTCCAAAACTGAACTAAAAAATAAATTATATTAATTTGTAATATATAAAGTAACGAGTATTGTCAATGTAAGTATCATTGACATAATTATTTTGTTATTACATTGTTTTATTTAGCGATATTACTTTTTAAACGGAATGTCTCGATAACGACCTCCTCTATATATATATATATATATATATATATATATATATATATATATATATATATATATATATATATATATATATATATATATATATATATATATATATATATATATATACAACGACAATACTCGTTACTTTATATATTACAAATTAATATAATTTATTTTTTAGTTCAGTTTTGGAAACGGGGGGAGATTACCCTCCGAAACGTTAACGTTAAATGTTTGTAAATTTTTTATAACATTTTTTTCAGAAACAATAACTTTCTTTAATAAGAACAGGTATTTTTGATATTTTTTGAGTTTTAGACAGTGGCGTAAAACCCAAATAAAGGAGAAAAAAAAATTTACCTAATTTTCAGTTGACACATTTTTGAATTTGGCATATTCTGAAAATTTGTTACCTTTATATTTTTTTGTTTTTTTTTTTATTTTAACCTAACAATTTTGAATTTTTCATTTGTAATTGTATCAGATGCAAAAAAATATTATTGAAAATTTATTATTTAATAATGTGATTATATACACAATTTAAATTATCTGTATTGTTTCTGAAATTAATGGTATTATTTTTTTAAATAAATTATTTCTTTTTTTATATTGTTTTTCAAAATCTCAAATTTTTTATGTTATTAATATTAAAGTTGTGTTGTTTATTAAATATGTTTATATATGTTTATTTTAAATATTTTAGTACTGAATACGTTTTTGGGTGGGACTCTTTTGAGGTTATTTTTCGAAGTCGAATGTGCTTTTACCCAAAATTTTTCGCGATTTAAATATTTCGTTTATAATACAGTATAACGGATATATTGCCTTACATTGTCTTTATCACTTACCTCCAAACAACTATTTGATTTTAATGACCACTTTGGTTAAATGTGTGACTTATAATCTTTATTTGTTTATTTGTTTTGTAAGTTTAGTTAATAATAATTAATCATTTGAGTTAGGCATCATACTCGCACATAAGATGTTTACATATATGTCTATTGCTAATCACCGAACTGGTCTGCCTCGGTCGGGGAAAGGCAGGTCATTAGTTTGGCCATGGTTGAGTTGACTCAGGGCTATACGCAATGGGCATTCCTCATTTATTGAGGGATCATTGGAAAGACGTAGTTAATACAATTCCGGTGCCATGATATCTGGTTTCTTAGGATTAAAATATGGACTCGTTGTTTGCTGCATTTGGGTATGGCTTTGTTACAATGTAGTTATAAATGAAGTCATTTTGGAGTGAAATTCCAGATATAACGTTTATGATGGTACTTGTACCTGTGTTGATTTATTTTTGTAATTTATATGTTATCACATTGGTAATTAGCTTGTCCTAAAAGGGACATTTTTATATTAGTGGTGCCGATGTCTTCAGTTAGCTCGAATGCAATTACCTTTACATCGAAAAATATATGCAATAGACTTCGGACGACTTCGGACTACCTGCCATATTGGGGTGATCCCATGGCGTATAATTCATTTGTTTTCTCACGTTCTCACTCCTCACGTTTTTCCACGAGGATTGTACGGATTATACGATTTTTCCACGAGGATTGTACGGATTATACGGTTTTTCCACGAGGATTGTGTGGTCCATTGTTATTATTTTTTTTATTCATTATAACTAACATTTATATGTTCACAACGTTCCTCCTAATGTTCATTAAATTATTTTTCTTTATTCTTATTTATTTTCATTAATGCACTCAACACACCAACCTGAGTTGCTGTGTTAAATGTATTTTCAGATTCAAAGTGATCACAAAAACATGCGTTCCATCTGATTTATTCCTATGTACTTTATTCCTCCAGCCTCCAGCGCACCCTTACACTTTCTAAAACCATAATGTCTACAATCATAAAAATCTCTTTTTTGACTCACGACTTACCTAAAGTAGACAAGAGGCTGATGGGTCTTTCACTAATACCATTTTTTTACCAAACACTGTTTCACTCTTTTCCATATTTTAGGAAATTAACCCATGAATTTTTATATAAAATAATCCTTTTTTTTGTTCAATTTCCAATATATCTTCAACTATCTCATTCGGAATTATATCCACACTCTCAGCTTTGTAATTTTTCAAGTTACTCATAACCCATTCAATTTCAGTTTTAGAAATCTTATTCTCACCAGTACAACTGTCATTCTAAAGTTTATCTTTTATGTTTCTTCTTATTTCACATATTTCGTCAATTTCCTTATCATACTGTCATATCATATATCATATTATCTTCTCATATATTTTCCAATATCCTATATCATGAACTCGAAAACAACTATAGATTACCATTTCTGGATGTTTTAGCCCGTAGATACAATAAAAATAAGTTAGATTTTGATATTTTTAGAAAAAACACCACCACTTCGAGATACATTCTTAACGATTCGAATCATAGCTTCTAAAATAAAATGGCTAATTTAAATTTTATAGTAAATAGATTAATCAATTTTCCTTTAAACAAAGATAATAATATCAAAGAGTTAAAATTAATTATGTAGGTATCCAAAGTGAACACTTGTATAGTGTAGATAAATTAATTAGAAAACATAAGTTTAGAAAATAATTTAAAGAATATTCGACTTTTCAAAAGAATCAGAACAAAAATAAATTCATGGTAATACCGTTTGATGTCTAGACAAAAATTTTGAAAAAAGTGGATATTAAGATTGTGCAGAAACCATATAATAAATTAAGAGAAGTCTTGGGCAATCCAAAGGATAAAGTAGATTAACATGAAATGTCGGGGACTTATGAAATGGGTTATTAAGATTGTGATCGAAGGTATATTGGGCAAACTAAACGATACATATTAACGAGGTATAAAGAACTCATTGTCCACATTAGATATGGGCGAAATGAAAAATCTTGAGTTATCCAACAGGCAGTTGAACATCCACAATATAGATATTAGCAATTTAACACTGGTTAAAAGTCTAAACAACAATATGGCTTTCGATGCGTTTGAAAGCATTTTAACACAAAAATGTAAGAAAACCATGAACCGAGGTAAATGACCTATTCCGTTCAGTCAACTGTTTCAATAAATGTAATGTAACGCTCAGTAAACTTCACGTTTTATGATTTTTATACGCTTCATATAAACAGAACAAATTTAGTTTTTTTTAGTTTAGTTTAGAAATAGATTAAATCATTTCATAATAATGCTAACATGGTTAGAGCAACGTGCGGCGAGAAGTTTGAAAAATAGATTGGGTGTTTAGTGGTACATCTCTTCGAGTATACATTTTAGTGTTTATGATGATTTGGCTAGATTTTGGCAAGATGACTAGGCGAGGTAGCGTTCCCTGTACACGAGACCCTCCCAATCTCACCAAACGCAGATCATGGTTTTCTGGAATAGAGATTTTGCTTAACTCTTAGCTTTTGGCGTATCTTCTTATTCAAACCCAAAACAAGCCAAATATTACCTAATATTATACCGAAAAAATACGATGAGTGAAGAGAGTTAAATTATTACATTTAAATTGAATATATATCCGAACTAGTGGACGTTGCGCACAGTAACGCCATCTCTTGTCGAGTAGTATATTTTTGTTGTTTTATTTACTTCAAACTACCCCCCCCCCCCCCAAACTAAATCCTGGCTACGCCCGTGTCTCATTCCATTTAATAAAGGTGATTTTCACAAAGATTTCATTTATAATTTAGACATGTATTGCGACGCAATTCTAGAACTTTACTTTTTAAATCATTATCAATGCACTATTGATTTAAAAAACAAACAATTAGTAACAAATATCAAAATATTACCACTTTTTAAAGACGAAAATATGCCGAGAGAACAAACACCAAACTTTTTACAAACAAATCAAAACCATATTTACATCAATGGTAGGAACGAACAGATCTTCGAATTGAAATGTAAACTAATCAGTGGCGGCTCGTAGGTTTTTAAAGTAGGAGGACGTAGAAGAAAACAGTGTTGCTGAATTTTTTTTTCCATTTCGTCCTTTTGCTTTTCCCTTCTTCCTTTTTACTTTTCGCGCTGTTGAAACTCTATACAGGAGGTTGTAACGTACTCACCTTACCGGGCTAGCTTTTTTATGTCGTGGCTGGGTACGTAGGTGAGAGCTTTAGGTCGTGCACAGAAACAACGTTGAAATAAAATTATATGAATATATTAACTAATGAACTAATTATAATTACGTAAAAAAAAAGAAACATGAAAAGAGATGCTTAGCAAAATCTACAAGAAAATCAAATGTTGGGCGCCAGTGGAGGCCTATGCCAGCCACAATAACATAGACCCTATATATAACGACAGAAGGAATCACAAAAGTGCCTGGAGACTCAGAAAACTCACCGTGGTTGTCGATACTAAGGACTAGGAGAACGCTCCACGCTGCTGATCGGCGGCAGACAGATTCACAAATGCCGGGTTAATTCACGGAAGCAACGCTGGTCGTACAAAGCGGGACGGTAATACAAGGGACTTTAGAATGGATATAGATTGCGAAATCTTCACCATGGACGGCGTATTTCCGGAGACAGATAAGAGAGGTCGCCGCCCATACGGATGTAAGCAGAAGATCTGTGACGCCCGCCGAAGTAACGGGGGAAAAAACCCAAACCTTACACTATCCCCCTCCGGGTAAAGAAAAGGAAAGCGGAGAAGCGGGAAGACGTAACAACGTGAGGTCTTCGTCCCTTCAATACGATAACGAAACAGGGACGAGAGACAGGTTAAGCGCAGCAAAAGATAGATGTCAACTGCCCATCGCTAACGCTCGCGTCACTAGACACCCATACGGTAAGGCATCCTTCGTTAAGAGTTGCACACTGGCCAATGCGCGCATCCGGCCGAAAAGAACTGCCGATAAGCATGGTGAGGTACCGTTGGACAGAAATATCAGGGCGATAGGGACGGGAAACGATGGTTTTCAATTTCAACCAGGCCAAAAAAAAAAAGAAAAGGGGGACCACGCGAGATACAGAGAACGCATAATTACACTGCTAGTCGACATAGCCGGAACATGCCGAAACGAAATCAGTGGATATCCGAGACAGTACGGTAGTGACACAACGGTCAAATAACCAACAAGACAAATCTTAACGAAGATCATTAAACAGCTCGCGACAACAAGCAAGATAAGCGATACAAAAGCCTAATTGGCATGGTAAGGTAAAATAATCTATAAGCCAAACGGTATAGATAATAATTGACAAGGTAAACCATAAAAAAGCCAATTGAATAGCCAAAGACTATAGGACAATAGGTACAGCAAGGTAAAATGATCGATTCGGTCAAATGGCACGTACAATCAATCGACAAGGCAACAATCCGTGAGGATCGGCAAGATAAGAGGCATCACGGACTATTCGAGACAAACGGTATGGTAAGCGTTATAATGAGCTATACAACATAGCTCAGAATCCTCGGTCAGGTAAGCGATATGGGAACTATCCAACATCACAGTCCTGACTTAAGGTAGGCCTTATGCAGGTTATCACGCACGGTCTTAAAAATATCACTCAAACCTTGAACGTTTGCGGCATACGCGCTCCTATCACCCTGTAAAATTTCTATGTCCTCTGAAACTACAGGGTCTAAACTGTAATAGTTTCCCGATAGGGGTACATGGCGACCAAAATTGAGAAAGGAAGGGGTAAATTTGGTGACCGCATATCGCTCGGTATTCAAGTCTTGTAATTTCAGTAATTTGACATTAAAATTCCGGTGCTCGTCTATGTAACAGCATATCGCTGTGGTGATCGTCCGGTTGCTTCTCTCTACGAAACTACACTGCGCGAAGTATACAGCATTAAACCATACTTTTTTTTGGACTCATACCATTTTTGGACTCGATAACTACTATACAAGTTTCGCAGAACCTTGCTTTTTAAGTTTGATGCATTGTCACATCTCACAAATTGAGGAACAACAAAAATAAGGAAAACGTTATTTTCTAAAAATTGTGCGATGTCCTCCGTTGTTGCACTACGCTATGGGTGGAATAGAGTGTACTTAGAAAACCAATCACCCACTACCAACAATCAGTTAAAAACTTTCCGAAATCGTGGCAGGGGTCATATCAAGTCAAGCGCGATAAATTGCCAGGGAAATTGCACCTCTTTCTCCTTGTCCATAAAACCAATTTTAGCTGCGTTGGGAGCTTTCTGCGCTCCACACACTTGACAAGATCTAACATATTTCAAGATATCTTGGCGCATCTTCGGGCAATAGTAGTTTTCCTGTATTCGCCACAATATCTTAAAGAAACCGAGGTGCGCGGCGACATGCGGGTCGTGGCACGACCTGATAATGTCGGTCTGCTGCGGTTTGGTTCATTAGTGTTCAGTCACTACAGTATTATTAATCTATATCTATTTCAAATGTAGAGCTTAGGGAAAGCTACGAATTGGAATGGCTAACATTGGAATGACGGAATAGCGGAACAATCATACTTTGTTCCGATAGCAAAAGGCTCGGAAATAATTATCGTTAGAGCAACAGATTCGAATCAAAACTGTATTAAAAGATGAAAAATGATTTTCAAAAGATGGCCCACATAATGAACAGTTGCATGGAAGAAGTTTATGAACAGTTGCATGGAAGAAGTTTATGAACAGTTACATGAAACAAATTTGTCTAGATATTCACGGATGATGTTGCATGCTGAAGAACATTTCCTGGATGTATGTACATCCGCTCATGCGCTTCTTTTTGTGCAAAGTTTCGGTTCAATTCTTGAATTGATTCAATTCAATTCATCTATTCGAACCTTCGGTGTGAATACTGAACTTAAATAAATTTACCATAAAACACCAAATAGTGAATGGTATTTTAGTTTTCAAGATGTTTCGACGAGATTGTAATAGTCGTTTTCGAGAGTTCAATTTGTAGGTTCAAGTCTCTCTTTTTGGGTTACAAGAAAGACAGTGCAAGAGGAGATGATTAAAACTGATCAGTTTTAATGATCTATAGAGTTCGCTTAGCTAGTCTGGACGGACGTAGATGGTTCAGACTTTTTCGAGCAGAAAGGCGAAATTTAATTTTCACATTAGAAAGGCGTAGAACTGATATATTTCTCGGGATTTTGTATGAGGTGCTATGTGCTTGGAAAGAAGCTCTACCATTGTATGAATTAGACAAAGTTTAAATATCCTTGTGTAACCGAAATATGATAATCCATCATTAGGTGACATATGGAATCTCGCCCAAATTTCACTCTTTGACTAAACTATTGATGGTTCTTTGACAGACCATATACAGCTGGTCAAAGTGCAGTTTCTAGAAGTTTGCGTTAGCGACACATGAACCCTTAAACTGTTACCACGGCCAACAACCACTTTAATCGACCTTGTATAATATGTATAATGCGCGTAGAATACGTCGCTACAAGAAAACAAACACCATCTCATTTGATAAATATCTCACAGGGTTACGAATCGTGATACTAAAGTATTTTTTTATTAGCTTTCCATATTTGCTGATTTTAAGATCGCTATTATTATGATTCTTTCCTGTTTATTTCGTCTCTGATTGGTCCAAGTTACAATCCTGTATCGAGATTTTTCTCTCTCTACTTCTAGTCTCAACTTCCTCTTCTCTTACATCAAGAATGTCTCAAGAAACTTGTAAAATTTTCTTACATGTTATGTTTGTTGTATATAATTTTATGTTTATTTAGAGGCATCTGTAAGCTCTATTGATATAGGAATAGCTCATTCTGTTAATTAAAAGTATTGTATTTTATAATTTAGGTCACTATGTAATTGATAATCGAGAGATCGCCTGTTTATGAACGAGGCAACCGGAACGGTTCCCGATTGAATTCGGTCCGGGGTGCCTATACGCAAGTCCATTGATATGTGGAATATGCGTACAACTGCCAGCTGTAAAGGCGGCGCTACACATTGTCCATACGATTTGGCCAAAGTATGGACAATAAAATTGGTGCTTGTAAAGACGCTGGTGGAGGTTGACGTGTGCGTTGGCCACTTGCCGATGAATTTTCGGCTTTGAATCCCACATCAAAGGAACTGACACACGCTGGTACATATGCCAAGTCCCCATCCACACATTGTCCAGACCATACGTTATCTTTTAAACGCGTCGAGATAGTTTTTTGTGAACTGATGATGTGGCAAGTGTATAGCTAATGTGATGGTTGAAAGACCATCCAACGTTTGGATCAAACATAAGCTTGACCGTGTGAGCCAGTGTGTGGAGCCAGATCAAGTGCTATTCGAAAGCCCAATAGGCCGAAACGCTCGTCCTATCTGGTTTTACGGGTGTGCTACTCTCGTGTTGGTTTTATTCCACCGATCGCATTAAAAACAAAATAATAATATATAGAAGATTTATAAAGTTTTAAATTTGTTACATAGTGTAGCTATTGCACAAATATAATTGCATTTGCATATACCGTCTGACACACGGGCGTAGCCAGGATTTAGTTGAGGGGGGTTTAGTTTGAAGTAAATAAAACAACAAAAATATACTTACATGAAATTTAATATCTATATATTCATCGGAAAAATTACGACATATTTATAAAGTTCTTAAGTTTAAATGAAATGGTTAAATTAATTTCGTTCCTCTGCGCTAAATCTAAAACCATTAAAGAAGAAATCTTCGGCTTTTTCTTTTAAATATATCCACTACTTCATCTGCATGAATTTCTGTTCCATAGTGAATGTTCATGAGAGCCAAACCATTAAGTCTGTTTTCACTTGTAGTGTTTCGTAAATAGTTTTTCAGTCTCCTTAGGCTCGAGAAAGGCCTTTCTCGGGTAGCAGTGGATACAGGAATGGTAGCCAATATTTGTAGTAATGTGTAAATATTAAGATAAAGGTTTTTATCGCACATATCTAGGCATTCCAAACTAGATTTCGGGGTAGGCGAGATACTTGTCATCACTGTTTTCCATACTTCAAGTTCTGCTTTAACCACTGATATGTTGCTTTCGGGAAGCAGTGATGACTACATGCAAATTGCTTCTTCAATTTCAGAACTGGCAGTAAAATTTGAAGGTAGCACACCAGATAATGCTGATACTACTTTACGATGTTTGGTAAACCTTTCAACCAATTGTTGAATTGTATGAAATGGAATGAACAAATTAATTTTGTAATACGTGCATACATCCAATGCAGGAATGTTCGGTCTATTTAATTGTCTTCCGACGACGCGTGGCATTCGCAGGATACCACCATTTTCTTCCAGTAAAACCTTTGCGTCTTCATAGAGATGAAGATATTCGACGTCAGTGTTGTTTCTCAGGAGTTGTAAGACATTAATAACATCATCTACATGTTTGAATGCCGTGATAAGATCGATGTCAATTGTCTGTAATTGTTTTAATAGCGACAATGTATAGCTCATAACTTTTTAATGAATCACTAAACACATCACAAAATCCGAAGATCGAAGCGTACTTAGCAATTGGACGGCTTGTTGCGATGTTTTCTTATTGTGATTAAATTGGAGTTCTTCGAGAGCATTCACAATCGCTGAATAAATTTCCCTGAATCTTATAATAGCTTCATGTTTGTGGACCCACCGTATTTCACACATTGAGAGCAAGCTTTTTTGGTTACCGACGGGTAGTAGCTCTTGAATTTTTTCTTTCAACAAAGCAAATACAATTTCGGACATTTGCTAATGAACAGGAATCAGCAATAGCAAGATTGAGAGAGTGTGCAGAACAGTGCACATAAAGAGCAAGAGGACATTCTTGGCGAACATAAGCTTGGACACCGTGCAAATATCCACTCATAGCTGCAGCCCCATCGTAACCTTGACCAACCACATGAGAACATTCAAGTCCATGCTTTTTCAGAGCTGTAATAATAAGATTTGCGAGACCGGATCCTGAAACATCGACCGTTGGAATGTACTCAAGGAACATCTCTTTAAGTATATGGTGTTTATTATCTGTAAAATCAACATATCGAAGACATAACGAGACTTGTTCTACACGTCCGATGTCGGTGGTTTTGTCAGCCAGAATCGCAAATAGTTTGGCTTTCTTTACTTTTTCAATTATTTTATGTTGAATTAATTCACCACAAATGTCAATTATTTCGTTTTGTATCTGAGGGCTTGTGTACAGGGCATTCTTCTGTGAAGTATTCAAATGCTCAGCCAGATCTTCATCTTCAGACTCAGCCGCAAACCGCAACAGGGCTCTAAAATTATCATCCTGTAGTGGTTGTTCAGGTTCTGGTGATTCTGGTGTAATTTGTATGCGCCCCGAATCGATTTTACCTCTCAAGGAGATGCCTTGTTTGCCGCAAGTATTGCTTTTACGCTAGGGATTAGTTTCTTTCGATTCTCCTCTTGTTGTCTCTTTCTTTCAGAAGACAGCTGTTCAGTGACCGAAAAAGCCTGCGAAGACATTACTTTTAGAAAGTTATCTGCCAGTTCTGAATTTCGCTTGTGGTATCCCGATTTCGCATGAGCTTCAAATATTTCTAGGGCATTGTTCCACTTACAAAAAGGTTCGGTTACCAACTGGCCGATCCTTTGATGACCGCCTTTACCTTCATTAAGCGAACGTCCCATTACCACGCAAACTCTGCAGTATGCTCCACTCTTATATTCCGAATATGACAACCAGGGGAATCTCTCCAACCATTTCAATTGAAAGCGCTAGTTTCGTTTTGCGGAAATAGGAAACTTATAATCTCTGGGTGGGTTCCATGGCGTTTTTAAAATTTGGACTTTAAAATATTTATCCAAGATTTTTTCTTGATTCGCGTAAAAACCAACAGCCACATCACAGCCTTCTTATCAGCATGCAAGGTAGCTGAAGCTTTGATAGCTAAATCCAAATTTGTTTCTCTATTAGAAACCCCTTGACTACACCACTTTTTCCAGTAGTCCATACCTTTAAGTTTATCACCCTTCCTTTTTTTCCCCTCCATTTTTCGACAGTAATAATGATTCACGTATCTATCCTTAACAAGGTCACCAAATAACACTGCACTAAAATTACTCACTTACACGGTACACTTAATTCTCTTCACTATTCGTTCACCACTTATCACTTATATTCGCTTCAAGTTCGCATGGAACAATACTGCCGTAAGCGCGGTCACGCGCCGCTTATATAGCAGCCCAGTAGTAGCCGTCCAGAAACTACCACAAACTTCCACAAAGCTCCGCTCATTCCGACCGAGGGGCGTGGCGAATAATCGAGAAACAACGCAAAGTTTCCATACGATACAAAATAGTTCGACTACTCGACAAGAGATGGCGATACTGTGCGCAACGTCCACTAGTTCGGATATATATTCAATTCAAATGTAATAATTTAACTCTCTTCACTCCTCGTATTTTTTCGGTATAATATTAGGTAATATTTGGCTTATTTCGGGGGGGGGGGATTTGAACCCCCCCCCCCCCCCTGGCTACGCCCGTGGTCTGACATAGAAAAGTGAAAACTAGAATTCCACAGAACATAATGTAAGAAGTGTTGCTTTAGACTTAATTTATCAAACAGTTTTGCTACCACTAGAGCTGCTACAAACTGTGTTTCGAAAACCGAAACTTAAAAAACCGAAATAGCCAGAAGTTGCACGGAAGTTCTTAATAGTAATTATTGGGACAATTTTGTATTTGTGCGTCCGTGCATCGTCTTGTAACAAAGACCAATCCTTGAAAATGGCAATTAATGCCTTAATAAGCCTCATAGCTTGCGAATCTTTTTTAATCTCCACCATAAAATAGTAATTACTTTATTATATCATTAGGACTTTATTTATGTGTGTATGTGTAATGATAGTTTCTCGGGAATCCCGTGGTAGCTGAATGTCCACTGATGGGCGGTTTCGCTGACGTTACGATCCATCATTTTCAAAGCGTTTACTCGACGGTGTTTCGACAACAACACATAGACCGAAGCTTACCTGCCACAATCGGGAGATCAACTGACTACCACTGAGATATCCCAAACAACGTCCGAGGAGGCGGATCCGTCCAACACCAGGACCAATACGGAGCAAGCACCACAACAATGTACGACCCAGAAGAGTATAAATATTACGCGATGGTTTCTTAGCTTTTATCCCATTGTCACTTCCGCCCGGTAGGGCCGACCGAAGGTCAGTACCGAACCCTAATTCTGCCTCTCCACCGCACAAAATATTTTTTGCCCGGACACCCATATTGTCTCATTTATTGCCCGCTTCTGGCCCTTTTATTGAAAGGCACCACTGTGCCACATTGTCGTTGCGCTCGTTTAGCCCAGAGTCCTCAGACGAGGATGCTTTCACGTTGGTTTCACATAAAAAAAATCAAAAAAACCCTATCACCCTCAGATCACAACCCTCCTTCAAGAAAATGCCTCACCACCACTATAGGAAGCTCTTCCGCTGCCAACAACAGATTATCCGAAAAAATCAAGGCTCAGGACGTCCATGCAAGTCGAGATTGCTGAACTAAAAAAACTTATCATCTCGATACACAACCCCAAGTCACAGTTCTTGAAACGTCTTAAAAATGACTTCTCGTCGTCCGACGCGGAAGAAGAGCCTTCCCCTCCGCCCGTTAACCATTTTACCCCCACTGTCGCATCTACGTATGAAGCGACTCGCCCCCGACACCAAGCCCCACGCCGATGAACATCAACTTTCCCGCGCTAATTGCCCCTGCCACTATTAACAAAGCTCTCCGGCAACATCTTAATGCTTCTTAACCTTCCACTTCTATCCCTACTCAAAGTTTCTATCAGGAAGATATCCATTGTAATTTGCAACCTCCAGTACTGGATTCATTTATCTCGCACTTTTAATAAAAAATAAATAGGAAATCTTGGAAACCACTGTCCGCTTAGGCATCCAATTCTTCCCGGCCACCTCCGATAATCCCCGCAACATCACCAGGTACCTGGCTGATCACGTAATAGAGTATCACATTTCCTCCCGGAACACCGCGACCTCAACCTCGTCAAAACCGACCTCATCAACCAGGGCTTCAATTCGCTCGAAGTTAGACGAATGTATACGAAAAAAGTACCTATGCCACTAATTTAAGTCAGGGTCGACAGGGTCGACAGGGCCCTAAACGCCATTTTTAACATAACACATCTCTGCGAACTCCGAGTGCACATGGAAACCCAGAAGTCAAACTCTACGCTATCTCAATGCAGAAATTGCCTGCAGTTCGACCACTCGGCCAACATCTGCCATGCTAAGCCCAAGCGCCTCAAATGCGCCGAAAACAACGTAACAAAAGAGTGTACTAAAGACATCAATCTCCTGGCCATCTGCTTCAACTGCCAACGGGCCCACCCCACCATCACAAAAGCATGCCTAAAATGGCCCCCAATCCATCTCGTCACCATCTTGCCCCCACTTCGTGCGGTGCGAATATAATTATCATTCTCGAACTCAGGCCTAGGCCGAGCCTCATACGCCTAAGTAACTTCACACGCCCCAGCTGCTACGCAATCGCTGCTGCCTATCTCCCTGACATCCAAGCACTATTGCTAAACTACCTCCACTCAGCACTATCAGGCCATCTCCCCCAACAAAAGCCAATCTCTCTCCACCATCCTTCACGACAACGTCAAACAGCGGAGAAGCTCAGTTTGGCAAGACTTTCTCTCAGAAATCAGCGAAGATCGCACTCACATCCAAACTTGGAAAATATCCAAAAAATTCCCCCCATCACATCCCTCCACTGACCTTCGCCGACTCTCTTCAAAAAGTTTTCTCCCCCCTTCAATCACATTTTCGAGGCAAACATCCAGAATGCATATAACGACATCATCGCTCTTCAATCTCACATGGCTATCATCCCCGCCATAACCGTCAGAGAAATAGAAGCAAACATCCGAAAACTAAAATGTCTCAAATATCTTCCGCCCAACATCATTCTCAATCTTCAAACTCTATTCAACAGCAATTTCTGTTTACGCCACTTTCCGCCCATCTGGAAAACGGCGGGGTCTGCAAATCTCCATGATCCCCAAAAGGGACAAAAATCTTTCAAACCTCGACGGCTGGCGACCGATCAGCCTACTCCCCACCATCTCGAAGCTTATCGAAAGATCGCTATTAGAACTTCTTCTAGACCATGCCCTTAATAACAATCTTATCCCGAATCCAATTCGGCTTTCAACCTTTCCATTCCATCGAATTCCAGATCCTGAGACTCGTGGAAAACATTCATTTCAGCTTTCAGGCAAAACTCTCCACCGGCATGGTCCTATTCGACATCGAAAAAGTTTTCGACCGAGTATGACATCAAGGCCTAATCGTCAAACTCTATATCCATCTTAAACATCATCTATACGTCACACAAACTTTCGCTTCCTATCTCAACAATCGAAATTTTGTCGTCAAAATCAACCAATCCATCTCGTCTCCCAAACCAATTTGTGCAGGTTTTAACAAACCGCAAAAAAACACGATATAAATCTAGACCTGCGCCAGCACCGCCCGTTAACCACATGCCCCTCGTATTAATCAGAAATACAGGTAATAATGAGGAAAGGACCTATTTTCTCATAAAATTACACAAATGCACAAAAGCTTAACTTTCAGTCTACAGATACGCATTGAAAATCCCAACAAACGGCACATAAAGGATCGGATGTACTCCCGGACTAATAGTCTAATATATTCTTCCATAATCTGCGAAATACACGCAAGTCACAAGTAATTCTATAGGACAGAACAAACAGAAAATATTTGAAACCTGGACTTGAAATAAAAATTCATACTGTATCGGACACTATTCAATATAAAAAAAATAATATAGGGACTATGAGGTGTGCGATAAATTAACGAGATTGATGGCGTAGCGTTCGATATGGCAACACTGTTTACACACCCTTTGGAGGGGGTACAGGGTTGACTCACAAAACTGTTCATCGGATTTTGAAAAAAGAATTGAGGATGACGGCGATGGTTCCGAAAATCCATTGACAGGAGTTGACAAAAAGATAACAGGAGAGAAATGAATCATGACTTTTTGGGATGGATTGAAAGTGACAATCATTTTCTGTACCGTGTCATTACTGTTGACTAGTCTTGGATTTTTGAATGCATGACCGAGCCAGGAATGATACAATTCAACCTCACCATGGCGAAGGCGAACCAGAATGAGCTAATCAAAGATCAAAACCATGGTGATCTGCTGTTTTGATGGCCAGGGGTTCGTTTTTAAGGAATTTGTGCCACAAGGCCAAACAGTAAACCAATATTTTTAGGGCGGTGTTATTGAAAGGCTTTGAAAAAGGGTGATTTGAGTGAGATCCAACATCAAGATTAGGCTGCACTGAAAGCTGCATCACGACAATGCGCTTTACCACGCAGTGATTTCAATTAACCAGTTTTTGACTTGAGTCCTTGTGACCTTTTCTTTTTTCCAAGATTGAAAGATCACCTCAAAGGACAACATTTTGGGGCATTGGGGAACGTCGACAAGGCCGCTATCGACCAGCTGAAGTATCCAGTATATCCTGTATCTGAGTTCTAGCACTGCTATGAAGAGTGAACAATTCAGCTCCAGCAGTGTGTCACTTCCCAATTCAGCTATTCTGAAGGAGGTTCAATTATTGAATAAAATATTATAAAAAAATCAGTCTGATTAATTTATTTATACACCTTGTATATATAGTATAATTACAAAACCATCAATTAGGTACATAAATATGAAAGTAATTAAAATAAGTGACGGCATCTTCTGAGTTGGCCTAGTAAAAAGATATTTAAAATTATTTGAACTGATCATATGGATAGATGACTAGTGACAAACTGAAAAAATGTGACAAACAAAAACGCACTAGAAAAAGTTAAGGGAAATGACGAGGAAGATATGGAACAGCTTAATATCAAAAAATGAGCAAACTGGAAAAAAATCGAAATAATGACAACAAATAAAACAGGCTGGGTTAGATTCATGCCTGAATAAAATGCACATGGGCAAAGGAAGCTTCGTCTATTATTTTCATGCGAGTGTAATGCAACTCTTTTTGCTCCAGTGGTACCTAGTTTAATGACATTTAAGTTTCGCATATAATCCACATACCCACCACCAAAACCATCGAAGGAAATTTTATTGCAGTCCGTTTTAGGTTGGATCTGCAAGCTCGTCATAATCTAACCATTAACTCCTCAAACAGTACCCTGTACGTCCTCAGACACTCGAAATGAATACTTTCCCACAAGAAGTCACATCATCAAATTTGGCCCCCCCTCGTAACTATACCGTAGTGGACCTACTTATTTTTTTATCGAATGTGTCGAATTTCTTGATAATATTGTCATCGAAAGTTGCATAATTAAATCAATAAATTCTTTCACTTTTGATAATGTTTTACTCTACTCTTTTAGTTTTTAGAATCAATTTATGAAATTCCCAATTTAATCAAGTTAGCTCCAATAGAGACATGGTTTCAAAATAACCGTTGAACCCCACCGCCACTATTAGCACGCGTTCAGATTGGCTGTACCGACAGAGACGCCATCGACACTTTTAATGTTACCTACCTTGTATCGGTTGTTTGTTAGTGGCTGTTTTTCAAGTTCTAGTGGTGAAATTATTATAAGGACATAACTTTTATGGTGTAATAGGTAAATAGTTGGTGTAATAGGCAAATAGTTGGTGTAATAGGCAAATAGTTGGTGTAATAGGCAAATAGTTTTTGGGAAACAATGGCAACAGCTTCATTGACATTTGAAGAACGCACCGGATGCGAGCCCTTTGGACATTCCGTTGTGTATTGTGTGTCTTTGGATTCTGCTATGATGCGGTATATGGCTCCTGATCAAATGTAATATATAACTATATATTATTACTTTTTTGAGTAGAACATCGACGTATCATTTTCTTTCAGATTCCTCATTCCAGGTGAACACAGAATAGGGAGAATTGATTTGGGCGGAGTGGTATATTGGTCCATGTATCCCGGAAATTATATTTTTTATCTCCTTACCAAGAGAACCTTTTCCGAACCCACCAATTACAGTACAATACGCCTGGCATTATTGGCATTAAGAAAATGTATTATTCAATTACGTGTAAGTTATATTATTTGTTTATATACGTTTCTATTTGAATTTTTAACCAGATCAGGCGTCTGGCGATTCCAGCAATCACATTTCAGACCGGCGAATCGGAATGGACTCGGGTTAGAGCTTTACTTTGGGAGATTCTGAATGATTTGCCACTACACGTTATATGTTACCTTTAGATTATTTAATATAATATATCTGGATTTGACTTACTTTGCTTATCTATATATTATTGTTAATGTTCTAAGTAATGTTACATTTAGTAAAGTTAAAGTTATTTATGATCTTTTCGTATTTTCTTTCCTCTTTACGCCTATCTTTTATTACCTATATTATATCTCCATATGTATTATTCGCAACAGTTCGGGTTGGTTCATAAATATTCGGGTTTTTGTACAAAAGGAATCTGTAGTACCGATATCTAGGTAAAATTGCAGTGCGACAGAGCTGGCTTTGATAATATTTAAGAAGGTATTCTAAACCTACAAGGGACGATGCTAAATGTATCAAATAGTAGCGCCTTCTCAAATGTGTCCCAGAGATCAATTTAAAATTTATGGGCTTTCGACTTACGGTTTGGAGTTCATATCAGCATCATTGATATATTTTTTCAAAAATAGTATTAAAATCAATGTGTTACTAATTTCTAATAATTATTGAGTTGCAAGTTATTTTTTATAGTGTTAAATAATGAGTAAAATAAAAAAAAATATACGTCCTACACATTTGTTTTTTAATTGAAAAAGCGTGCAATAACTAATTATATAATTTATTTAGAAAAAATTAAAAAAGATAACATTGATTGTTTGTTGGCCCACAACGCAGAGAGTCGAAATATAATCTTTATGTTTTTATTTTTTAAATCAAAAAATAATTGTAAAAATTAATACATTTAATTTATATATTATTTAAGACAATTTAAAGTCCCTTAAAGTTAATTATTTAAAAAGTATATAAATTTCATCTGACTTCCCTATTTATTTACATGTACTACATCTGGCAACAATGCATCAAACAGCTGTATGTATGTTATTGTTTTCATGTAGTGTTTGGTTATAATTCTAAAAATTATTATTAAAAATGACTGATCAACAATAGCAATTCAAACATTATGGGCGGTTTGCAAAAAAATATAATAAAACAGAAAAAAGTGTTAGTAATACTATGAAAAATAAAACATTCAGAATACAAAAAGGTAAATATTAAATCACTAAGATGACAACTAATTGTTCTTGAAAAATTCTCTCAAGACATGTGGTGTAAAAATTGCGATATACCTTTATATTTTAGTTTTCTCATTAGAACAATTTTGGTATGCTAGTGTATTTCATATAAAATGTCAAAAATGCGAATGCGAAGAAATTTATGAATTGAAAACATCTACAAGTGATAATAACAATGATCCTTTAAAATTAACATTATTTAACTTCTTTCTTGTTCTTCTTCTTTAAAATTAAAATAATTTAACAATCTTTACATAATCTACGAGAATGGATTAATATAAACTTCAGTTTTCTAGATTTACATTTTTAGCTGTTATGGTTGAATTATATAAAAAATTTGTTATATATATATATATATATATATATATATATATATATATATATATATATATATATACATACATACATGTCACACACTTTCGTTTGTTCCCTGATCCATGAGCAGGGCTTTCTGTCTCGTCTTGTAATGCCAAGCATACATCTTTCCATTCCCCTCTATGCTACCCGAGGTTTTTGAATTGATTGCGATGTGAGTGTCCAGGTAGCACGTCGTTCCACGTCCCGAGCGGTATCACTGCCCAATATATATAAAGTGGTCCATAATCTCCAAATCTCTTCCTAAAACTGAAAGTCTTCTGTCCTGAGCGAATTTATTGAACTTACTTGACACTTTTTCAGGTTTATTTTCAAGCCAAATGATTCGCCAGCCCTTTGTAGCTTTTGTATGTGTCTTTGCAACTTCTCTGGGTCTTGTGAAAGGAGAACGATATCATCTGCAAATCTAAGCTGGTTTAAGTTTGCACCATTGATCTTTATACCATCCTGTTCCCGATCCAGTTTACGGAATACTTCTTCAAGGGCAGCCGAGAAAATAATAGACGAAATTGCGTCACCCTCCCGTACACCTCGTTCTACATTAATTCCCACTTCAAAATCATCAAGGTGAATTGTTGCTGTAGATCCATCATATATCGATCCTAATAGGTTTTTATATGCTTTGTCTACCGACTGGCTCAGCAATGCATCCGTTATGGCCTGCTTTGAGATTAAGTCAAATGCTTTTTCGTAATCGATAAAAGCCAGGCACAGTGGCATGGGGTATTCGTAGTGTCTTTCTATGGCCTGCTGTACAACCTGGATGTGATCCATTATACTGAATTCACTTATGAATCCTGCGTGCTCTCTCGGTTGTGCTTCATTCAGTTTTTTTAAATATTCTTTTAGATATTTTAACATGTAACATTCCACCACCAGCTTTTAGCATTTCGACAGTTATATTGTCCTTTCCTGGAGCCTTATCGTTTTTTATCGATTCATCCACTAAGATATCTGGTATTAGTTCTTCCGTGGCTATTGTTGACTTTGATTGGTTCTGATCTTCATATAACTGGGAATACAATTTTCTGACAACCTCAAACATTTGCGTATGCGCTCTGCACACTGTGCCACCATCACGCATTAAGGCATACATTTGAGTTCTTTTGTTTCTCAGCTTCTGTTTAGCCTTATGAATTCCTTTGATTTCTTCCAGGGTTTTTTGCACTAGCTTCATGTTGAATCAGTCCGTGTCCTCTCTGATACGTTTTCTTATAGTTTTGCAGAGCTCAGCGCGTACTCGACCCTGCCAAACGGATCCCTGCATTTCTCATTGTCCGTCGTTTCTTCATTAAAACGATCGTCTCACTGGAGATTTTTGTCTGTTTGAGACATTTTTCTTCTGGTATTGATTTTGTTTCTGCTTCTGCCATCGAAGCAGCCCTTTGAAGCACATTGTTGGTAATTTCTTCATATTGAACTGATATTTACATATCCTCCGGATCTTGTAACACAGGAAAGTGGTCCCACAAAGCAATCTCAAAATCGCTAGCCCTCTTTAGCGATCTCCCAGCATCCACTTTGGCCATCTTTAACCTTACCATTCTTTCGCGCTCTGTTTGACAGTTAATCCTAAGTTTTGTTCGTACCATTCGGTGGCCACTTCGAACATTAAAATTGTTAAGGAGAGTCAATTGCTAAATATTGTTTTATCGTTGGTCATGATGTAGTCAATTTCACTTGTGAGTCCAGATGGACTTTTCCATGTCCATTTTCTGCTGATATTTTTCTTCTAGGACGAATTCATAAAATAAAGTTCATAGTAATCTATCACCTCTATTGTCCCGCTCACCAGTTCCATTTCACCACCAGTTGCATTTTCACCAGTTCCAGCTGTTCCAATTCTGGCATTAAAATCACCCATCAGGATTTTGTATCTACATTTCTCCTTGTATAACAGCTGGACCAAAGCATCATAAAATTCCTCAATTTTGTCATCCCTATGGTTTATAGTTGGTGCATAAGCTTGGACGATTTGAAGCTTAAACTTTTTATTGAGCTGAATGATGCATTGGGCTAGTCGGTCAGATATACTTTCAAATTTTACTACACTGTCCTTCAGCTTTCGATTGATGAGAAATCCAATCACGTCGTCCATTCTTCGTACCCCGAGTGCAAAGTACGTGACCAGTTGGATCCAGTTGGATTAGCTGTTCGCCCTTCGTGTTTCACAGAGCCCAATAAAAATCCCAATTTATGTTATCAAGTTCAATCAATAGTTCTTGCAGTCTTGCAGTTCTTGCATTGTCTGTATATTCAGAGTAGCAATGTCAAAAAGTCCAATGGCCCCCTGATCTAGCCCGGGGATTCTTAGTACCCTCTGCCTTGGGGCAAGTCCCGCTGCCGTAAGTAGTTGTCCCTTGGTCTCCGGGGAATGAGGGTCGTGTTTGAATTTGTGCTTTCATATTGAAAGCATGGGCCGTAATCTGCCACGCTGGTCCAGTGCGGGTTGGCATATTTTGGATCATGTAAGTCTGAGGCCTCTGCCTTGACCTGCCCACCAGGTGTGACCCTCCGGGACGGCATAGCTCAAAGTTTCACTGCCCTACTCAAACCCCTTTACCACGTCAAGGTCTAAAACAAGTCTCAACAACAAGTCTCACAAAGGGGTATATATATATATATATATATATATATATATATATATATATATATATATATATATATATATATATATATATATACAATTTTATGGGCTTAAAATAAGTCTTCTTGGTAATTTCCTCCCTATTCTCCTTTCCTTCATTCACTCTTTCTGACCTCTTCCTTCACACATTCTTTTTTTTCTCTATCCACACAATAATATTTCAGTTTTGAAGTGTTATATATTTATTTACTGAAAGAAAAAAAGGCAACACAAAATGTATGTTGAACTATTAATTATGTAATTGTAACATAATGATGATATTGTATAATGATTATAAAAATCAAAAATTCTACTTAAATTTTATACAACAAATTTGATTACGAATAAGTTCAAAAAGGTTATTCCAAAATTCTGCCATGCGTGGACCGAATTGGATGTGCTATCTTTTCTTGTGGCAAGGTATTCCAGAAGCTTTATATCCATGTTTTAAATTGCTGGTGGCTGGGGCAATGGCTCAATGGGAGCTTTTGAAATTTTGACCAATGCTCTTCCATTGATCTTATGAGAGAGAATTGGTCATTCTATCTGCCATAAATCTGAAAGTCTCGTCGGCTAACCGAATGTTGGCTGACATTTCTATCATCAGTATTGTTTGACTAGCGGTATACGGATGCTTATTCTGCTGAAAAGTTGAAGAGCAAGAGAGGGAGGCTTGCTCTTACTGTAAAATCTCAGTTAGTGTCGTTTCGCATGATACGCACAACGCTCTCTATACCCTATGTCAGAAATTCAATTTGCATTGGGTTTGATGTAACATTTTAGATTCGAGCTGTTTAGACAAGTGCGTAATGGCGTGTACAATTTACGGCGCGGGCCTTCGCTGACCCACATACCTGATCTTACCTTGTCGGTCGCGAGGCGACGTGTTTCAATCATGCTTTTCACATGGTGACGTCCCGCGTCATTTGCTGATTAGTCAGTTGTCTCAGTTCTGTCAGTACATCCCTTTTTATTAGATCTATCTAGTTTTGTACTGTTATTTGAACGTTATTATTGATGATGGATATAATAAGTGCAATTGAAGAGCAATGGAATATTTGGGCCGTTTCTGTCATAAATTATAAAAACCGCGATAGTAGGCAAAAGTTTTGGGAACATCGTCTAATTTAATTTCAGACTTTAACAATTTGACGAAAAAGAGAAAAATAAACCTAGGTACGTATGTATTCCCAAATGTATTTTTTGTTATTATTATGATTTAGAAAATATTACAAAACATACAAGCGTTACAAATATAATATACCTATTCAAAAAATAGTTTAAAATAATTTCTCACTTATTTAATCCAATTGTACGTAGGCCCTTTGTGTATGACTTGGTTTTATTAATATTATCCTAAAATCTGAGTAATTAGTTACCATATTTTTCTTTCTTTCCAATATACTTATCCTTCGCTTATAAAGGAATTAGCAAATGCGTCTTTGGTTAAGTTTGTAGTAATATTTGGAAGCATTAGTTTTCTTATTAGAATCCTGAAATTCTTAGAGCCCTTATACAGCCCGTATAGAGCCCGTAAAATACAGCAAGGTTTAATTTTCTTCTGAGAAAAACATACACTAACATTCAATGGTCTATGAAAAATTCTCCACTTGTCTGATAGAATTCCAAATGTACACTCGATATATCTTCTAGCATGAGTTAACCTATATTTAATTTTTTTTTTATAATTCAAATTCTTTCTCACATAAGGTCCCAATAAGTTTCTATATCGATATAAAAGCTTTATCACCTTTTATACCACAAGGAAGAACAGTAGTGTCTTGGCCAAGTAAAGGCTTCCCCACTGGAATATTTAGTGAATGTTTTTTTAAGTTTTTGCCGAAATAGTCCACTTTAAAATACTGTGGACTCAGAAAATTTTCCATATGCTCCAACATTAATGTAAGTGAAATAAGTAACTGCCATTAACAGAATGGAAAAGAAATGCTTGTAATTGTAAAAAAAAGAGCCACTTTTTCTTGGCTTAATAATTCTCATGTGCTTGCCGTCAACAGCCCCTATACAATTAGGAAAATTTGCATTGTTTTCAAATATCTGAGAAATTTCGTCTTTTTTTCTTAGCAAATGGTATTTGCATACATATTCAAATCGTTTCAGAAAAACAAACATGTGAAACAAAATTTGGAAGAGAGTTTGGTTAGATTTCCGAACAAAACTGAAGAAACAAAAAATTAAGTAAAACAAATTAGGTAAAAATTAAGAACGGGGATTCTGCACAATCAACTGTACCATATAACGCTTCACATTATTACTCCTCAAACCATTATCAACAAATCGGATCGTCATCGTCTGCATCAGGTGCAACTAATTCCGCACCAATATATTCACCTTTTGAATCATATGCGTCATTATCGCCATCAAATCACCAGATTTTGCGTCAATCGAAATCTACCACATGTGATAAAGGATACGAACTGTACGCATTTTAATAAATACAACAAAAATTGTGAAAACTCGTATTAATGTAGTAGTTTTTCATTGTTGTTCCACCATTTGTCATACAGCTCAACAAGTTTTCGAATTCCGACTTTTGAGAAACCTGTCGCCTATGAAGAAGCCCAATTCATGACTGCAGCTTTACTTCTTTGTCAACATTGAACCATTGACCATCAAGGAAATACTTTAAGTACCGAAACAAGTGAAAATCACTGGGTGCAAGAGCTGGTCTGTAAAGTGGATGATCCAGTTCTTCCCTTCCAAAAGACCTGATTAGACCTTGTGCTTATGCAGAAACATGTGGCCTTACACCGGAAGACAGTAGGTTACGCCGCTTGTTTTATATGACACAATACGCATCAGAATTGATTTTTGCGCCTTTCGGCATAAAATCCACTAACAAAATCCTTTTCTGTTCCAAAAGACAGTCGTTATGATCTTTCGTGCTGAAATTGTCTGTTTGGCTTTCACTCTGGTTGGCGACGATGTGTGACGTCATTCCATTGACTGTTGCTTGGACTCAGGAGTCAGGTGTGACACTCCAGTCTCATCTCCTATAACGATGCGGTCTAACAATTTATCTCCTTCCTTATATCGAGCCAAAACCGATAAAACACAGCCTGATCTTTTTTTATGCATTTTTATACTCATTTTATCCATCCAAAAAGGAGACGATGGTAGGGCGGAAGACCCTGAGTATACTCCCAAATACGTTACATAGTTAAAAAGACCTGAAACTGATAGCGGAATTCAACTGAAACTAAATAAAGATTCCCGTGTGGGGTTGCTAGTCCTCCATCGGGCGCCTCCCCAGGTGGCGGATTTGGGAATGCTTCCCTGAAAAGGGTGGTATCGGGGAAATGAAATACCCGGGGTGGGCCAAAACTAGCATATTTCCCACGGGACCTGGAGTTGTCTCTAGGTGCGGGGATTGACGCCCCCGGGACTCGAGTCTTTCCTTAAGCTAAGCTGTTATGCGTACCGTGGTAAGGGCTGAGTGGCACCTGAGGATATCGGGTGTCGTGAACGGTGTCTCTGGAGTACCTCCCGCCCCTCCAGTGTAATTAGGGTAGCCGGGGTAAGGTGCACTGCCCCGGTGGTCAGTTCTTTCATCCTTACTCGTGGGATTCCATGGATTTTTTATTCAACAATTCCTCCTTTCCCCTCATTCCAGGGTCGAAAAGACCCAGGACTGAGTCTCCTTCGTTACAAAGCTCTGATATTGATAGATATTTTATTATTAGCAGGATAGATGATTCCTTTGAAAAAGTATCACCATTTATTTTAGCAAAAGCCATATCCGGTTCTATTGGAGATATTGAATCATTAAAGAAACTTAGAAATGGAACGCTGCTTCTTATCACTAAGACTCTTAAATAGTCAGATCTCCTCTGCAAATTACAAAAACGTCATGAATATGAAATTAAGGTTGAGCCCCGTAGATCACTCAATTTTTGCAAAGGAGTAATTTACAGTCAGGATCTCTTAGTTTGCAATGAGGAAGAAATTTTAGCAAATCTTGCTCCCCTCGGTGTAGTGGCGGCTAAACGAATTATCTCCCGTAAAGATGGCATCCTATCTCCTTCACCTAACATAATTCTGACTTTTAAAAGACAAAAACTTCCTGAACGCATCAAGGCTGGTTTTATGGTTCTAAACGTTAAACCATATATTCCGAATCCACTTAGATGTTTTACTTGTCAAAAATTTGGACATGTTTCAGCTAGATGTAACTCTCTCGCGATCTGCCCGTCCTGTGGCAAATCTTCACATGGAGATACTGCCTGCCCTCCCCCTTCTATTTGTCCTAATTGCTCAGGGGAGCATTCCCCTCGTTACAAAGGTTGCCCCAAATTTAAAGAGGAGTTTTCCATTCAAAAGCTAAAAATTTTAGAAAAAATTTCATATTTTGAAGCTCGCACGAAATTCCGTTCTCTAAACCCCTCTTTGCCTCCTCGTAACTCTTCGTATGCTACGGTCGTCACCAAGTCAAAGTCCTCGAATTCAATTGCCACTCAATGTGATTTACCTCCGTCAACTTCCGCTGCTTCTCAGGGCCGTCTGGCACAGCCCCTTCCTCTACCTCGTGAAACATCTATTTCCCCCACCACTCCTCTTTCTCTCTCATCTAGTGCCCTTATCCCTCCTCATCTTTCTCGCAATCCTTCATCCTCTTCATTTTCCAACTCTCCACCTTCCAAACGTATCAACCAAACCTCCTCTAACCCTTCAACTTCTCAGCCGGTCTCATCTTCGAAAGCTTCTTCCCTTTCCTCTTTATCTAAGTCTGCCAAATCATCTCGTCCTTCCAGTAGGCACACTAGCGAGATTGACAAGGACACAGACTTAACCTCCAATAACTGGTCTAAATCTTCTTCCTCTCATACTAAAGCTAAATCTCAATCCAAAACTGTCTCTTCTTGCTCTAAATCCCAAACCTCCTCTTCAGGAGGTAAGATTTCCTGCCCTACTACATAATCTCTACTCTCTTCCTCTTCAATCCCATAATCCAATGGAACATTAACGGTCTGCTACATCGTATGGAAGAGCTTAAACTCCTTATTGGATATTTTCACCCACCTTTAATTCTCTTCGTCCAAGAAACTAATCTTAAACCCTCTTGCAACCCTTCTCTAAAAAACTATTCCATCACTAGAAATGATCGGTTAGATGCCAATCGAGCTGCTGGAGGTGTAGCCATTCTTTCTCGTTCGTCTATCGACATCTCTTCAGTTACCCTTTCCTCTCCCTTAGAAGCTGTGGCAATTAGAGTTGGTCTTGATCGCCTCATCACTATCTGTTGTCTTTACCTCTCCCCCTCTGACCTCGTCCCCTCTGAAGATCTTATTGACTTGGTCTATCAGCTTCCTCCTCCTTTCCTCCTATGTGGAGACTTTAACGCCCACAATCCATTGTGGAACTGTGGAACACAATGACCCGTGGAACAATGATACACTCATTTCAGTTCTGCCAATGGGACATTCTCCTGTATCGACTTGTCTCTCTGCTCTCCCTCCCTTGTTCTTTCGCTGCTTTGGAGCCCTCTTGAGGACCTTCATGGTAGTGATCACTTCCCCATTATCCTCTCCGAAAGCAACTCTAATATCCCTCTTTCACCCCGCAAAATATATAAAATATCCCAGGCAGACTGGGAGCTCTATCGATCCTCGTTTCAATGTCCCATATTTGTTGAAGGAGACTGTGATGGTAACATTGAACGCTTCACTCATGCAATTCACCAGTCGACGGTACTAGCCATCCCTGTCAATAACTTTCATTCTTCCCGCTCTCCTGTTCCTTGGTAGAACTCAGAATGCCGTTCTGTTATTAAAGCCCGTAAAAGAGTTCTCAATAAGTTCAAACGATACCCTTCAATGGAGAACCTCATAGCCTTCAAGAGGCTCCGAGCTCTGGCCAAACGTACTATTACTCGTGCTAAGCGAAACTCCTGGTCGCTTTTTGTACACTCTTTTAATCAATGCTCTTCTAGCCAGGACTTCTGGAATAGAGTCAATCGTCTTCGTGCTAATTCCTGCGGCCACATCAATGGTCTTCTGGTTGACGGAAATTGGATCACTGATCGCACCCTTGTGGCTAATTCTCTAGCAACCCATTACTCTTTTGTCTCCAGTGATCGCAACCTCGGTCCCTCTTTTCGTCTCAGAAAACCTCAGATTGAATTTCTTCACAATTTGCATGAGCCTTCTGTCTCTCCACTAAACTCCCAGTTTTCTCTTACAGAGTTGTCTCGTGCCATTCGTCGTTGCAAACATTCCTCTCCTGGTCCAGATGGCATTCTTGTCCCCATGACCTCGAACCTTCCTCCCTTCTCCTCCTAATCTTTAATGATCTGTGGTCAACTGGAACATTTCGTTCTTCCTGGCGTAAATCTATCCTTATACCTATCCACAAACCCAATAAATCTAGGACCTCTCCTCTAAGTTATCGTCCTATCGCTCTTACTAGTCATCTGGGAAAGCTGCTGGAGCGGATGGTACACTTCCAACTTTCCTGGTTTCTTGAATCTCACTCACTCATCCATGATAACCAGCTGGGTTTTAGACCTCACAGATCTACCCTTGACCATCTTGTGGGTTTGGAAAATGATATTTCGTTATCCTTCGCTAAGGGACATCATCTTATAGCAGTATCTCTAGATCTTAGCAATGCTTTTGACACAGTCTGGCGTTATAATATATTGCTGCCACTCTTCATTCTTGGGGTGTGAGAGGTAATTTTCTGAAATACATCCACAACTTCATGTCTTTCAGGTCATTTCAAGTTCGTGACAATGACATCTTATCTGATTCCTTCCCTCTTGAAAATGGACTTCCACAAGGGTCTGTGCTTAGTCCTTCCCTGTTTAACATTGCTATAAATAACATCTGCTCCTTCCTCCCTAACTCTATTTCCTTTAAACTCTATGCAGGTGATATTCTACTCTATTACTCTTCTCCTAGCCCTAGAACCTGTGAGAGAGTTCTTCAACGCTCTCTTAACTTCCTCACCAAATGGTCATCTAAATTTGGCTTCTCCTTCTCGCCAAATAAATCATCTATCCACTACTGTCGAAAGCGAAATTGCCCTCGTCTCCATATGTTTTCTCTTTGCAACTCTCCTGTTCCTTCTGTCAACTCAATAAAATTCCTTGGCCTCACTTTTGACAGCAGAATAAATGGGAAAGAACATCTTTCGCTTCTTAAATCCCATACATCTCGGGACCTTGGTATATTAAAATGGCTCTCTCATCATAAATGGGGCTGTGACCACCTCATCCTTCTTCACCTTTACAAATCTCTCATCAGGCCAAAAGTTGACTATGGTTGCATCGCCTACATGTCTGCTCCCGCAAGTTATCTCCGTCGGATAGATGTGGTGCAAAACTCGGCCCTTAGATTAGCGCTAGGAGCGTTCAGAACCAGTCCCATCCCCAGTCTTCATTGTATTTCTGAAATTACACCACTTAATATACGAAGGTTGGATCTTCTTTTGAAATATGCAGTAAGTCTTAGATGTAGACCCTTCATTCCTTCTTATCAATCTTTCTTTGGCTCTCTTGATTTCCCCAACCAAGTTTTTTCTCGGCGATTAAAGAGTTCGGGCACGGCTCTTTTCAATTTTCTTCTTGACTCTGGTATTTCTTTGCCCCCCTGTCACCCAATAACTTTCCCCCACAAGCCGCCATGGTTACTTCAGCGATGTGTCCCTAATTTCAGCCTTCTTCCATATAACAAACCTTTTTCTGGTCTCCCTTCTCCTGCTACCATCTTCCCTAAAATCATTCAAGACCTCCAACTTAATAACATCATTTACACTGATGGCTCCAAGTCAATCGATGGAGTGAGTTCAGCCTTCGTTCACGATAGTTTTACTTGTGTTTTTCGTCTTCACACCTGGAATAGTATCCTTTCTGCCGAACTTTTAGCCATTAGAGAGGCCATTTCTTATATACTCTTCCGTCCAAATTCCAATTGGCTTATCTGCTCTGATTCCTTAAGTTCTCTTCAATCTCTTGTTTCTCCCCTACCTTCGCCTCTAGTTGTTAACATTCTTTCCCTCATCCATGAATCCCAATCTAAAGGGTCAGTAGTAAAATTCCTTTGGATTCCTGGCCACGCAGGCATATTGGGTAATGAACAAGCGGACTACTACGCCAAAATGGCTCTAAAAGAAAATCTTCCTATCTTGCCCCTTTTCCATCACCGGGATGCTTTCTCCTGTATCTCACTAATTGTTCAAATTATTGTTCAATTCGACTATCGCTATCTGCTATCTGCTCTAGCACAAAGACATGGACTTCCCAGAGACCTTCCATCTATTTTTGTCCCCTCATTACTCCAGTTCTCTTTTTGAATTCCTCCGATCCTCTTCCTACTTTCCTTTGATATAATCCATCTCTGTTATCTTTAAACTCCTCTTTCCCTTAAACTTTTCACCTACTCCCTTCTCTTAATTAAGCTATTCCATGCATTACATCTGGCTGTTCCTTTATTTACGGTCTACTGCCTTTTAACGTTTGAGATCCATTGGAATATGGAATACACTCTATATTTCATATTACTTTCAGTATACACTTTATATACAATATTAACTATATTTAATTTTCATTAGTTCTTATATATACACTCTTTATTATGCATACATTCTTTATGGGCTGCCAAATGGCCTCAGTTGCTGACGCGGCCCTAAACTGAAAATTCCAAAAAAAATAAATAAATAAATAAAGATTGATAAAGATGAACATATATGTTTTGAAGAAAACGTTGTAAATATATCCAATGAAGATCTGGCTATAATACAGACTTTTCCAATAAAAATGTTAGAAGTTTGAAACATATTAGCGGCAATACTATTTATAATATAAATGTTACTCATAGACTCCTTTGATTAGTGTATTGTATGAATTCACCGTTGAGAGTTACACGATCTAAAAGCGCGTAGAAATTAAACGTCCCAAAGGCGGCTACCATCTTGGGACAATTATCTTTTCCGATGAACTACACTACTGACTTAATTGTTTTGTGAACAAACATAAATGCAGGATTTGGGTTGATAAAAATCCTGAAGTGATTCTTATCTCCACTCGACGGTGTTTCGACGGCAAATGCTCAGCACCGTCGAATAAACGCTTTGAAAATGATGGATGAGATTCCATCGAAACGTCAGCGAAACCATCCACCAGTGGACATTCAGCTAACACGGGATACCCGAAAAACTATCATTACATTTCACATCCGTGAAAACATTCGTCAAAACATATATATATATATATATATATATATATATATATATATATATATATATATATATATATATATATATATATATATATATATATATATATATATATATATATATATATATATATATATATATATATATATATATATATATATATATATATATATATATATATATATATATAAAAGATTTATTCTTTTTTCTTCTACTCCTAGAGATGCTGCAAACTGTTTTTCGAAAACAGAAACTTAAATAAACTGAAATAGCCAGAAGTTGCACAGAGGTTCTAGCTAGTAATTCTTGGAACAATCTTGCTTTTGTTCGTCCGTGCATCGTCTTGTAACAAAGACCAGTCGTTAAAAATGATAGGGAATGCCTTAATAAGCCTCATAGATTACGGATCTTTTTCAGTCTTTACCATAAAAAAATTATGACTGTATTATATCGTTAGGGCTTTCTGTTTCATTGCCATAAAAATGTTGAAACCAGGAACGAACATTGAAATTGACAGCGAAGCAATTCCATAGACCCAAGAAGCAAAATACCTTGCAGTAAAACTAGAGATGAGACTAACATGAAAATGACACATCAAAGAAACAATCAACAAAATGAAAAATTGAATGAACAGGCTATATTCGCTGATATACAGAAAAAGCCAAATGAACCTGAAGACCAAACTGCTCATAATAAAATGTGTAGCAAGGCCGCAGTTGACATACTGTTCGGCTGCATGGGAGTACGCTGCCAAAACACACATAAAAGATTGACCTCAGCAGAAAACCGATACGTCAAATAGCAACGCGCTATGGTACGAAAGAAATGAAAGGCTACACAAAGATCTAAAATGGAAACTACTAACTATCTTCATGGAAAAGAAAGCGGAAAAAGCTCTATTAGTTGCAAGTGCGCATGAAAACATGGAACTCGGGAGGCTCTTGTATTGTGATCCGAAGGAGCTCGTCACTAGGAAAAAACATCACAAGCAGCTCAAATGTCAGCTACGGAACTGAAAGTAAACAGGATACCCAAAATGACACAAAGATGGGAACATAGAAAACTCAATAAGACAAGCAATCGATAACAAGTAAGTAAAAAAATCACAATACTAATGAAATATAGATTTTCAGGTAAAGACTCCAAGTCGAGAGGCCAGGATCAACTGCATCCACAGAAAAATGATACCATAAAATTAATAAATGTTATTTCAGGTTTAATTTATATATCGGTTTAAAAGATTTAGGAGTATATATATATATATATATATATATATATATATATATATATATATATATATATATATATATATATATATATATATATATATATATATATTGTTTATTGTCACTCGTTTTTATGACATCTTACACTTTCAAAAATTTCAAAGAGCATTTCTTCTTGGTCGGGAATGATATTAATCGTATCAGGCACATCGTTGATTATGGATTTAATAATTAATTAATCAATAACATGCTATCCACTCGCTTTTTTTACCACCATTGTTAACTTAAGCCTAAATCAGTGTTTCTATATCAATAATTATTTTTAAAATGCAAAAAAATAGTTTATGTTGAATAAAAGTCTGTTAGGCTCAACATTTTTATGGTAATGAAACAGAAAGCCCTAATGATATAATACAGTCATAATTTTTTTATGGTAGAGATTGAAAAAGAACCGCAATCTATGAGGCTTATTAAGGCATTCCCTATCATTTTTAACGACTGGTCTTTGTTACAAGACGATGCACGGACGAATAAAAGCAAGATTGTTCCAAGAATTACTAGCTAGAACCTCTATGTATAGATATATATATATATATATATATATATATATATATATATATATATATATATATATATATATATATATATATATATATATATATCTGTGTGTGTGTGTTGTTTTGTTCTGATGGGAAAATCTTCAAAAGACACTAGAAGAGCTTATAACTAGACGCGTTGCTCTTCAGGTAATATCGGATTTTCATCGACTAAAATCCCACCAGTTCCTCTGGTTTTCGGGTCTAAGACATACAAACCTTTGGTCACTCGTTTTCTAGCAAGAAATTGCCACAACTGGTGTTGTGATTACTTTTTGCTACTCCTAAATCTTTTAAACCGATATATAAATTAAACCTGAAATAACATTTGTTAATTTTATGGTATCATTTTTCTGTGGATGCAGTTGATCCTGGCCTCTCGACTTGGAGTCTTTACCTGAAAATCTATATTTCATTAGTATTGTGATTTTTTTACTTACTTGTTATCGATTGCTTGTCTTATTGAGTTTTCTATGTTCCCATCTTTGTGTCATTTTGGGTATCCTGTTTACTTTCAGTTCCGTAGCTGACATTTGAGCTGCTTGTGATGTTTTTTCCTAGTGACGAGCTCCTTCGGATCACAATACAAGAGCCTCCCGAGTTCCATGTTTTCATGCGCACTTGCAACTAATAGAGCTTTTTCCGCTTTCTTTTCCATGAAGGTAGTTAGTAGTTTCCGTTTTAGATCTTTGTGTAGCCTTTCATTTCTTTCGTACCATAGCGCGTTGCTATTTGACGTATCGGTTTTCTGCTGAGGTCAATATTTTATGTGTGTTTTGGCAGCGTACTCCCATGCAGCCGAACAGTATGTCAACTGCGGCCTTGCTACACATTTTATTATGAGCAGTTAGGTCTTCAGGTTCATTTGGCTTTTTCTGTATATCAGCGAATATAGCCTGTTCATTCAATTTTTCATTTTGTTGATTGTTTCTTTGATGTGTCATTTTCATGTTAGTCTCGACTCTAGTTTTACTGCAAGGTATTTTGCTTCTTGGGTCTATGGAATTGCTTCGCTGTCAATTTCAATGTTCGTTCCTGGCTTCAACCTGCTCTTTTGCAGCAGTGTGGCTTGGCTCTTTTGCCTGTTGATCTGGATCTTCTAGTATACGCACCATTCGGATATCTGATCTATGTGTTGTTGTAGTCTTTCGCTGATGATGTTTGTATGCATTATTGCCACTGTATTATCGTCTGCATATAGTGTTAGCTGACTGTTGGGATTTCTTGGAATGTTGTGTGTGTAGATTATGTATAGGTGTAGGCCTACTACCGATCCTTGAAGAACACCCACTTCCAGTTTTCTTGATTCTGATTGATTATTCCCCAGTTACTTACTGTGAACGTTCTTTCTGTCAGATAACTCCACGTTAATCTGCAGGTTTGTTCGAGTATCCTGCTTTGTTCATTTTGTATGTCAGTCCCTTTATATCAGCCCTACCGAATGCTCTGGTTATATATAACAGAATGACTCCTGTGGCTCGTCTGTATTGGAATCCTTCGGTGGCAGTTTCTATTAATTTTAGTACCTGTTGTTCCGCTGAGTGCTTCTTCTTGAAGCCAAACTGCTCTGCAGGTATTGTTTTTAATGTATTGGTTTCTTTGTTTAATCTCTTGACTATTATTCTTTTTGCCACCTTACTCAGTGCTGAAAGAAGACTGATGGGACGATAGTTTTGTGGAAATTTGGTTTCTTTACCTGGTTTCTTAAACATTATTACCCCGGTTTGTTTCCACACTTTCCAACATCCTGGCAATTATTCGGTAATAAATTCGGTAATATTATGTTTGAATTATCGCCTTGATTACGTTGATTACTTGGATTAAGTACGTCAGTGCCGCTATCCTCTTTCTGGGTAGCTTCTTGAGCATCAGGTTGGTAATGGCAACTGGTTCAGGTGCTTTTCTGATTTTTAGTCTTTTGATTATTCCTTCTACCTCAGCGGGAGAGGGGCCGCTTCTTCTAGCTCTTCGGCCATTATTTTCACTTCATCTATGCGGTCCAGGTCCTCATCAGGGTGTTTATTTCTTCTTCTTTTTCTCTCCAGGGTGTGCTTGCACTTTGCTTCCAACTTGTCCAATGCTTCCAGTTTGTCCTGAATTGAGTGTTCCATCCCCTTAGCCCCATGTAGTGAAGCTACTGTATTGTATTGTATGTTTTGTTCTTTCGCTCCTTAATTGTGTTTGCATTTTATATGCAGAGTGATCTCTTGTGTTTAATGTCTGGAGTTTTTGGTTCCATCTGTTGTTTCGGTATTTATTCAGAGCATTATTCATCATCTGTGTGTGTCTATTTAGTTGCGGTTTGTTTTCCTCAAATTTTGTTTCTCTCTAAAATCTTCTCAGCCTTCTGTTGTCTCTTATTATTTCTTTCAGAAACCTTGACGTCTCGCCATATCGTCTTTTATTTATTGATGCTTCTGTAGCCACAATGCTTTCTTCGTAAGCTTCTGTGATTTGTTTTTGTAGGTTTCTGGCTGCTTCTTCCGTCTCTTTTTCTGAGTTTATTATTGGGATTGTGGTAATTTTCTCATTTACCTTTTTCGTAATTTTTTCCCAGTTGGTCTTCATTTTCTTAATAGTCCTTTCATTGGATTTTTGGTCTTGTTGACCGGCCTTTCATATTTTGAGCATCCTTTATAGCTGGCTGGATGCCCGATTTCGCTGCATTGTGCGCATACGGCTTGTTTCTTTTCGAATTTGATATATATTGTACAATTTTTCATCAGATGGAAATCTGAGCATTTTACGCACCTCGGAGTGAATGTTCAATTTCTTTGCCCATTGTGTTCTGTCGCTCATTTTCTTCCCAAGTGTGATTCCTGTATGATTTAATAAATTTCTGCTTTAACTATTTGGCAATCAACAGTACTGCTTTGTCATTAGTTTTTCTGCTCATGCATCAAGTGTTGTACCTCAGCATCTTTGAATTCTAGTTGTTTAAGCTTTTCTTGGTTTTGTGTGGGTTCTCTTCGGATTGTAAATCATAACCTGATTCTTCCTGCCCTCCTTCAGGGCATATGTGTAGTGTGCCAGTCCATTTTCATTTAGTATTTTAATAATACCCTCGTAGTTTTCGAATGTTTTAGTTTGTATCTTTGTGCGATCTTTCATTGATTTTGCAGAGTGGATCTGTATGTTTTCGGCACTGATTAGATTTGCTATTTTGGTTCAGCTTTTGGCATCTCCGACTGTGATTGGACTTCTGGTGTTCGTTTTAGGTTGCTCGTCTTTATTTGCAATTTCTTCTCCATTATTAGACCCTACATCATCTTTTTTTCCACTTTCTGCGGGCCTCTTGCCAGCCTTCTGCATCTGATTGGCTTTTCTCTGTTGTCCCTTCAGAGTTGTCATGGTCAGATTTTTGACAGTTTCTGTCTGTTGGGTATAAGGTTTTTCCGCCTGTTTAATGTCAAATTTGGGTGTTGCGGTCTAGGATATTTTGGGCTGTAATATTTCCGGTTTCCTGCCGGTTTGGTCATTTGGACCTTTTCTTTTTTGGGGGTTGTTTTTGCCGTCGATGTTTTTTTACTTTTCATTTTATCATTCTCTGCTTTGAGCTGCTTTATTTCTTCGGGCAGGCTCTTGATAGTCTCCGTCATTTCTTTTTATAATTTGTTGTTTTCAATCACGGTTGTATTGTTTATTTCTATACTATTTTGGAGGTTATTTAACATACCTCTGCCGCTATTGTTTTTATTTTTCAGTATCTTCATGAAGTCTGATTACTTTCACTTTCAAAAGAGTTAATTTTGACAAAATGTTAGGCATACATTTTAGGAAAATTTGATCGGATGTACTCCCGGACTAATAGTCTAACGCTATGTTCTAGGTAAATACGATATCTGCGGTGTGTGCGGTACGACAATCGTAACCTATAAATCATAAACAGAATAATTATGTTGTCCGAACTGGAAAAGAAATGCGTGCGTTTGGCACGATTTTGCATCACCGCATTGCACGCTGTTTTAAAAATCAAATTGTTTGTTTCTCCCCGCAGTTGTCTTTGATATCGCACGATGGAAGGGCATGATTTCAGAGATCCGAAAATAAAATATTTTACGAAATAAGTGGAACTCGCGCTATAAAGACAGTGGTAGTTGATAAGGAATGGGATTATGTCTCTGAAAATACAGGAATTTCAAGTGAACGTAGTAAAGCAATTCTTATGTAATTTAATTTATTCCGATATTAAATATATAATCAAATAAATATAACTAAATTTTATTTGTGGAAAAATACTGAGAAAAAACTTCTCGTACAATTTCAGCATCGCTTGAAAAACGGTTATTTGATGTTGATGCATTTATATTAA
>JARFXV010001616.1:392500-489449 GCA_031761425.1 Cosmopolites sordidus
CCATTGAATTTTTTTACTTCGTTGGACTGCGTCCAATGAGACAACAGTAGTCAGGAGTTATACACCCTCGACCGACGAATAAGCCATCCGACGATAAGTCGGCGAAAATATGGGTTGTTTGATTGTGGAGAGGAGCTTTCTATTCTTGGGAAGAGAGCATATGTCGGTACCCTGATACCAACAGACGAAACATGTGCCCTCCAATATGGGGGATGGGTGGAACTTCCTCCCGGTCAAGCAACTAACCAATGCTCATTATGACGGACACGCAGGTTGTTGTGCGTTCCACATGAGATTGTGGAACCCAACGGTCGGGGGTGTTTATCTCCTGATTACTATTCTCTCATTGGACGCTGTCCAAAGATGTCAAAAATTCAATGAATAACCATCCGATGAGAAGTCGGAAAAAATATGGGTGATTTGATTGTGGAGAGAAACTCCTAATTCTTGGCGATAGATCATAGTCGGTACCCTGATGAGTCTAACCACCAACAGACGAAACATGTGCTCTCCAATGTAAGGGATGTGTGACCGTTCCGGTCAGGCAACTATCCATTGCTCATATATATATATATATATATATATATATATATATATATATATATATATATATATATATATATATATATATATATTCTATAATTTTTATTGGTAGAAATCTATTATCGAGGCACCAAATGTTGTAGTTTGAAGTTTTTCACGGGTTTTAGCAGCAGTTACTGATTTCATTAGTGTCAAGAGGCAATATTTAGCGAATGCATCGATTATTACCAGTACATGTTTGTAATCGTCCGACGAAATTGGTAGAGGTCCCTGACAGTCCATGTGTAAGATATCAAATGGATCTTGGGATTTCTCAACAGAATTTACAAATCCTTGTAGCGGATCTGTTCTAGTTTTCTTAACAGCTCATTAACAGCTCAAACCACGTAGTGTTTAATGTAGCACTTTATAAAATTTCTCAAATACGGAAATCAAAAAGTTCGACTATTGATTCATAAGTCTTATCGCAACCAACACGACTTTGGTCATCATGATAACTTTGTAAAAGTCCCAAACGACTTTATCGTGGCACATTACACTGTAGATGGTATTTCAATCAGGATTAATTTTTTTTGATACAACATTTCGTCCTTTTTGATATACTGCTTTTGGTCCAGATTTCCTTTGGGTTCTAGGATTAATTTGTTTGTGATACAACATTTCGTCCTTTTTGATAGACTGCTTTTGGTCCAGATTTCCTTTACGAAGTTGCTTGAGCAAATTCTGTACTTTACCATTACCTTTTTGTTCAATATAAGCCCAGTTGTTGTAAGCTACTGGCCGAATCGTCTTGATTGGATTTCTATTAAGGTAATCTAAGTGTGGAAGACCACTTCCTTTGCGGAAAACAGTGGCGGTTGTGAGGGAGGACGTTTTGCGCCGACCTTTCAGCATTTATTACAGTAAACAATTTTTCAGAGCAAAACACCATATTTTATTTCCGTTCAGTTTCTTTCCTTTAACTCATTTTCCTGGTTCACCTCCTGCATAGGGTTTCAATAGCACGAAAACTAAAAAGAAGGAAGGGGACAGCAAACAAAATTCTTCAGAAACACTATTTTCTTCTACGCCCACCCACTTCAAAAATCCACGAGTCACCACTGGCGGAAAATTATGTCGATATTAAAATCTTGCAAATACACCCACCAGCAGGCTACTCGAGGCAATAGATCTTTCTCAGCCACCGTTGCTTTATTAGCGTTACAATCAGCGACTACCCTAAATTTAATCCCAAGCAGATATGTCCGAAAATGTTTGAAAGCTTCCACAATGTCTAGCATCTCTAATTCATAGGACTGGCATTTAACTTCAAATTCAGTTGTCCTTTTACCTCAACCTATTCAAGTGATCGTCGATATGAGATAAAGGAAATTTGTCCTTAATGGTAACCCGATTAAGCTCTCGGGAGTCCACACAGAGCCTTTGCAGCCCATTTCCCAGATGACCGTTGAATTAACATAGTTTATTGTACAACATTTGGTGCCTCGATAATAGATTTCTACCAATAAAAATTATAGAATATATATATATATATATATATATATATATATATATATATATATATATATATATATATTCTATAATTTTTATGGATTGGAATGGAATCGGATAAACGTCACTGTCAGAAACCGATCTATTTTAAAATAAACGAATTATTGATTGTTTTTTTTTGAGAAAATGGACGTGCTCGTGAAATTTGATATGAAAGTTTTTTATTTTATATTTTAGTTTATTTTATATCCGATCCAAATTACTGTTAATTTTTATGTCCGCATTTCTAACATCAGAAGTGGGATTTAATTCCGGAACCACCTATTGTGGATCTGAGTGTCATTCAGACGCAAAAAATCCATATTGTTTTTTTTTCAAGTACTTAGTAATTATAGAGTCAACTGAAAGTGTTCGGCCCAAAATCTAGTAGGTGAATTATTGAAAGTGTTGCAATCTCAGCATTCTAGTGACCAGGTTGATTTACCGTATTTTCGCTGAGAGGTAAATTAATCTTTAAGTGAATTAATCTTTAAGTCAAGTATAAACTATACAAAATGAACTTGCATGGTCAGATGTACAAATTTTCGAAAATGTTTACAAATTTTAATGATTCTATGAAAAGAAAACTTTCATCTAGTGATAAGTAGCTCAGCAATTCGGGAAAATATTCCAAACCAAAATGTATTTGGCGTTTTAAATTAGGATATGCAAAGGCAAACTGCCGTGTTAAAATACCAAAACCTTCTTCCGAAGTTGTGCCATCAAGAAATGTTCATGAAGGTAAATCATCCCCTCCGCAGTCTTTGTTTACTGAATCAAGTGCATAAGCATTTTGTGTTAAACGAGGTCATAATATTTTCAACTGCTTTACCAAAGCCGCTATCGAAAAACGCCGTAGTATTACTTTTTGTTGTACACTAAAATCATCTGCAGTTACAGAAGTTTACATTGATGGATACCGATTTCAGGCTCTTACCGATTCGGGTACAGATCTATCCCTTATATATGAGAAATTATTTGAATTGTTTGAAGAAAAAATGGCCCCAAGTAGCATTATGCTGAAAGGAATTACAAACGTTACGATGAATGTATCAAAGAAATTTATGAGATATTGACACTCCTATTACGTGTGTCTTTGACCCTGATGAGTGCCTTGATTATGACTTTTTTATTGGGCGTAATTTATTTGAAGATCAAAGTTTGGTTATAATCACTAATTATTAAGGATCTCGTGTGATTCGATGTGAACTTCCTAGAATAAACAGAGTAGTATCTTAGATTAATCCACCCGAAATTTATGAAATTGATACCTCAAGTGATTCTTCGAGATTTTAGTGTCATGATCAGAAGTGGTACCAAAGTAGGTGCAGTAAATAACACTAGCCTTGAAATCCGTTTGAAAAAAGATTGTTATCGCTCGTTCTCCATATCGGATGTCAGAAAGCGAGAGAGCTGCTGTGTGCGAGATGACGACAGATTTGTTGTCTAACAAAATAATTAAGTCTAGTGAGTTTCCATACGCCAGTCCACTGTTGTTTGTGAGGAAGAAAAATGGGTTGCAAAGGCTCTGTGTGGACTCCCGAGAGCTTAATCGGGTTACCATTAAGGACAAATTTCCTTTATCTCATATCGACGATCACTTGAATAGGTTGAGGTAAAAGGACAACTGAATTTGAAGTTAAATGCCAGTCCTATGAATTAGAGATGCTAGACATTGTGGAAGCTTTCAAACATTTTCGGACATATCTGCTTGAGATTAAATTTAGGGTAGTCGCTGATTGTAATGCTAATAAAGCAACGGTGGCTGAGAAGGATCTATTGCCTCGAGTAGCCTGCTGGTGGGTGTATTTGCAAGATTTTAATATCGACATAATTTTCCGCCAGTGGTGACTCGTGGAAGTGGGTGGGCGTAGAAGAAAATAGTGTTTCTGAAGAATTTTGTTTGATGTCCCCTTCCTTCTTTTTAGTTTTCGTGCTATTGAAACCCTATGCAGGAGGTGAACCAGGAAAATGAGTTAAAGGAAAGAAACTGAACGGAAATAAAATATGGTGTTTTGCTCTGAAAAATTGTTTACTGTAATAAATGCTGAAAGGCCGGCGCCCAACGTCCTCCCTCACAAGCCGCCACTGTTTTCCGCAAAGGAAGTGATCTTCCACACTTAGATTACCTTAATAGAAATCCAGTCAAGACGATTCGGCCAGCAGCTTACAACAACTGGGCTTATATTGAACAAAAAGGTAATGGTAAAGTACAGAATTTGCTCAAGCAACTTCGTAAAGGAAATCTGGACCAAAAGCAGTCTATCAAAAAGGACGAAATGTTGTATCACAAACAAATTAATCCTAGAACCCAAAGGAAATCTGGACCAAAAGCAGTATATCAAAAAGGACGAAATGTTGTATCAAAAAAAAAAAATCCTGATTGAAATACCATCTACAGTGTAATGTGCCACGATAAAGTCGTTTGGGACTTTTACAAAGTTATCATGATGATCAAAGTCGTGTTGGTTGCGATAAGACTTATGAATCAATAGTCGAACTTTTTGGTTTCCGTATTTGAGAAATTTTATGAAGTGCTACATTAAACACTGCGTGGTTTGTGCTGTTAAGAAAACTAGAACAGATCCGCTACAAGGATTTGTAAATTCTGTTGAGAAATCCCAAGATCCATTTGATATCTTACACATGGACTGTCAGGGACCTCTACCAATTTCGTCGGACGATTACAAACATGTACTGGTAATAATCGATGCATTCGCTAAATATTGCATCTTGACACTAATGAAATCAGTAACTGCTGCTAAAACCCATGAAAAACTTCAAAGTGTGCTTGCCATGATTGGCACGCCAAAAAAAAAATAGTAATTGATCATTTAAAACACTAGGTTTCCAAATTATCTGGATCAGTAGAAAATTAGTCATCATTTTATTACCCCAGATATCCATCGAGATCAAAATTAGTGGTAATCCGATGGCGTCAAGTCTGGAGACTAAACTGGCCATTGGAAAATTTTTTGTAACAATACTTTCTCCGCATTTCTTGATAGTCAGTTTTTTATTAACAAATGCTTTATTATATTGCAATTTTTTTATATCAAAATTAAATAAACGTTTTGGATTAATTAATTCGGATTTAAATCATAAGATCAGTAAACCACTAGCAAGCAAAATTGTTTATTAATTATTTTTACCTTTAATATTTGAAGAACTTTACGTTATTTTAATTTGAATGTTTGAAAGCGATGAAAACTATATTTTTCCTTGATCTATCTTAATCTCTAAACAACATGAGTGGAAACAAATTATAATGCATTTTTTTTTCACGAGCGAAACACTTTTATTGGTATCGGTTCACTTTAGAATACTCAATTTTATTTCTCTTTTGGGGTCATACAAATATATCCTAGATTCAGCATCTGTGGCGATGACATTCACTCAGTTTGTAGCTCCCCGGTTAAATCGATTTGCCATTACTATCCATTTACTTGCACCAGCTTTTTATTGAGCTGGGTTCTAATTATGTGGAATTAACATCTACAACAAATATTGTTTACAGACAAATTCAGTGCAATATCGTATATATATATTTTATGTGAATGCCTTAAGGTACTTTAATTTCACTATATGTTCGATCTCTATAATTTCTCTTAAAGCATGGGTAGCTCTTGCAACACCAGATGTTGATAGGCAAACTTGGCTAACCAAAATTGGTCAGCGAGACATGTGTATCCACGCTTAAATTTTACAAACCAGCTACCAATACTCCCTTCCGATTGCACTTCGAGTTGCATTAAAAGTCAAGTAAATGTTCATGTAAAAGGTCATGTAAATGTCAAGTTATGAATTGTTGCTTAGACTACATTTAAAATCGTAAAACATGGCACAAATTGTTTTAAGTGCTTGTCTTTTTAATTAGTCTGTTCTATTTATTACAAAAAAAAAATCAGAAAATTTAGCAAATTCTGTTATTTTCTCGAACTATGGTAAATATCTAAGCATATATGCCCCAAATGGCATTCCATGAAGTGAAAAATGTGGTTTTCAAGGCACTAATAATTGTTTGTGATGTTTCTCTCTCCAATTTAGTCACTTCTAACCATTTACATAATAATTGATTACCATAACGTGATTTTCTCCCAAAATAAAGATTATCATTAACTTTATCTTCAAATGGGAATTTAGTAGGTTCCCTCAGAATAGATGTTTCTTTAACATTCTGGTTATTATGTTATTCATATATTTTACATAGTGTGTTCAACGTCCTTACACTTCTTTGTTGACTTTTTGTAGTTCCTACATGATCATACAGTAGATTTAAAATAGTTTTCCATCATTTTGTTCGTACTACAACAATATAAATTAATTTATGTAGATATAAAGTATGTCTTTAATGATAATATGGGCGAGACTCATGAACTGTTCAAATATCTATTCACCATTCATTAACACAATATCTCAAACCTTCAAAATATTTCATCATTTCTAGTCCCTCTCTTAATATTGTGCTGTTTTGCCTGTGATTAATTAACAGCAAAATATATTATATGCAACATCACCTTCATTTTTCCGTCGAAGGGATACTATTCCTCGCATTCTTGCATCAGACCCCTTCCTATCATTATCGCATTATTTGCTATAACAGAAAAATATTCCAGAAACTTTTACAGTTACCAACATATCCCTGTCTCTCATTTTTACAAGTGAAATAACCATTATTTGTTGGGTTCAAATGGTCAAAATTTCTGGCATTTCGTTCTGTGGATTTTCTTCTCCAAAAAGTGTGATTTTCTAAACATGTTGGGTTGTCAAAAAGCTGTAAAAATATACACAATATATATATATATATATATATATATATATATATATATATATATATATATATATATATATATATATATATATATATATATATATATATATATATATATATATAGATCGTCATTAGTCCATGTCGATCCGCTGGGCTGGGCTTTCCTCGGCCACTCGGGTCCAATATACTTCAATGTCATCAGTCCATCGTGCTTTCGGTCTTCTTCGCGGTCATTTGCGATCATGCGGTATCCACTCCAAGATTGCCTTGGTCCATCTATCATTCCATCGGCTCGCTATTTGACCTGCCCATCTCCATTTCAATTGCTTTACTCTTCCAATGATTTCACACACTTTCGGTTGTTCCTTGATCCATGTGCAGAGTTTTCTGTCTCGTCTTGTAATACCAAGCATACATCTTTCCATTCCAATCTGTGCTAGCCGAAGGTTATATCCATTGTACCGAGTCCACTTCGGAATCCTGCTTGTTCTCTTGGGTGTGCGTCATTCAATTTTCTTAATATTATTTTAGATATTATCTTAGTGAAAACTTTGGACATTACTGATAGGAGGCTTATTGGATGGTAGTTCCTTAAAGCTTTCTGTGCTCCTTTTTTATGTAAATGGATCGCTTCTGCATTTTCTATAAGTCAGGTACTTTTTGTACTTTGACGTATTTTGAGTATAATCCTGCCAGTGCTTTATGTAAGTCCTACTACCCGTTTTCAGCATTTCGACAGTTACAGTGCCGTTTTCTGGAGCCTAGCCTTTTTCATCGATTATATAGCATTTGTCACTTCCTCGACTGGAATTGCACATCTGGAATTTGTTCTTCCGTGGGTATTGTTGTCTTTCAGTGGTTCTGATTTTCATATAACTGTAAATAAAATTTTGTGACAACCTTTAATATTTCCGATCGCGCCCTGCACACTGTTCCATCCTTACGCAATAAGGCATTCATTAGCGTTCTTTTCTTTATCAGCTTTTAGTTAGCCTTGTTAATTCCCTTATTTTTATCCAGAGTTTTTTTGCTCTAACTGCATGTTGAACCGGTGGGTCTCCTCTCTGATACATTTTCTTATAGTTTTACAGATCTCAGCGTACTCGACTCTACCAAAACAACTCCCTATATGTCTCATTGTCCGTCGTTTTTTATTAAATCAATGGTCTCACTGGAGATTTTTATCTGTTAGAGACATTTTTCTTCTGATGCTATTGCAGCAGTCTTTTCGAGCACATTTTTGGTAATTTTTTCACATTGGGCTGATATTTTCATGTCCTCCGGGTCTTCTAACACAGCAAAGTGGTTATTTCATCTTTGTAGAGGCGTATCATATATATGTTATATCACTCAAACTAAATTCACTTTTTTAAAAAAGATTTTATTTTTATAGAATACAATATTTAAATTATGATCATTAGATACTATTAACGTAAAAGAAAAATGAATAATCATTATGATGATTATTTTAGAATGAATGTCTTCGTTTGTTTGTCTGACTATTTATGTGTTAAAAATGTCTATTTGGCATCTCCTTGGTGGAAACCATCTGTTTGAGGTTGCGGCGCTTGAGGACTTATTCAGCATCTTTTCTGATAACTGGCGGATTAACCATGAAATTAAGTCTTCTTGTAAACTTGATAGCTGTGTGACTAGAATTGCACAATATTGTGCAATAATATTGTTTATAACCACATATAACAGCTCCTCTTTTGTTAAAAAAGCTGAAGCTTTGGCAACGACTTTTGGCTAATTTAGTTCGATTTCTTCGATCTAAAGCTAAGCAATCTAAGCTAATTTAGTTCGATCGAGGGCTGGTTGGCATGAACAGTTGTTCTTCTTCTGGGAAGGAGCTTCTTTAGTTGCTTTTGAAATGCATAATTCGATTTGGATATGAGGTGGCGGTGGTTTTCGGTCTCTGGGAAATTCGATTCCAATAAGGCGGCGTTTTCTTTTACATTTATAAATATATAAAGCAGTACAATTAAATGTGCAATTAATACTAGATGATTTCTATAGGTTATTTCTTTATATTTATCGATCGCATAATTGGCATGAACTCTTGTGGTTCCAATAAATGCATTGCATTGAGGTTGAAGTTTTAGAAAACTGTTGATTTTTATTATTTCAGGTTTCGCTTCTCTTTTACCACATTTGAAGGTGACTGGTATGAGATCGGAAACAGTAATTAACCAAAAAATTAACCATTTGATCAATTTCATGACTATTGTAGTCTCTAGTAAAAAGGAGTGTTGTTTGATAAGTTTTGGGTAATTCATTTAGATGTCGAAGTAATTACGAAAAATTAAAAATGAAAAAAATTAATTGAAAAATGTTGAAACACTGTTTCGTATTTAATGGAATGATTTTGTAGTTGTCTAAACTTCGTGGTGGTACATACAATAATGAATCACCATCACGTGCAATATATCTATGTGTAGTTGGTAATATATGAACAACTTCTGTTCGATTATCTAATAACTGAATTAGATAAAGATGATAAAGTGTGTAAGTTTCTGATTCGATAAGAGGGACTTTAAGAACAAATATTAAATTAGAACCAGATTGCTAAGCTTCTTATTCAATTGCGTCAAGATAATCAGCGATACTTGAAGAGTAAATTGGTACTGGTAAATAATAAAGGTAAATAATTTTTAGACAAGAGATTTAGATATTTCTTGTAATGAATCAATCAAATCTAAACACGTAATGATCGAGTCATGTAACATTTTAATAAGAGTAAAAGTTATTGAATCTATTATTATATTAATTGAGTCTTCTAAAAAAACATAGCTTTCCATTAGGGATTCACATAAGCTTAAAACTTTAACTTGTGCTCCATAAAAAGCTATATCATCGGAAATATTAATTCCATCTGTTTGAATTATTTTAATTTCATCGTTAAATGTTTTCTTGTCGATTTGAAGGTTTGTAATAGTCATATTAAAATGATAATTTTAATTTTATAAGAGATTTCACAACTTTTAATAAATTGTTCTACATCTTTTGTAAATCTTGTCCAATTATATTTTGATTTAATTCGACGAATAGTTTCATTTGCTTCGTGATCTATACTATTTTTCCTATGTGGTATTGATTTAGGATGATTGGTATTTCATTTTGGTCTGGTGTTTTTATGATATTTGGAAAAATTTTAAATTTCATTTTTTCATTCGCGAATAAGAAGGAAATTATTTCTAAATTTGGCAATTCCCCAATATTTTTGATAAAATAGATTTTGGAAGTAGCGAATTTATTTTGGTTTTTATATAAAGAGTAAAATATTTTTTGAACTACACTTTTAGGATTGAAATTAAGAAAAATTACGAAACAATTACGATCTTTTAGTTATACTTTGTAGAACATTAACTTCGTTCAATATTTCTTGGTCAATATTTTCTTGGAAGATATCAATAATTTGATGACAAATATTTTCTAATTTATTTTGCCAAAAAGGGGTAATAATATTTTTATGAGGTTTGTCTAGTAATTCCTCGTTTGTTGTTTCTATTTTCGAATAGTCAATTATTGATTTTGTTTTATAGGCGTGCACAAAGTTATACTCTTCAGTTATTTGTTGGTCTTGATCTTCAGTTAGTGTCTCTTTTTGTTCGCATTCAACTGATTTCGATTTGTCTGTATCAGTTCTTTCTTCAGACTCGTTAGATGCTAAAATTGATATTTTCGACTGCATTTGGAAGTTAGAAGTAGTTAACCTTTATTCTTGCTAATGCGTAAGCATTTTTATTAATTTTGCCCGGTTTATATAAGTGTTTAACTGCCCAGACAATAGCGAGTAATTCTGGAGTAGTTAGTCTTATTGTGGAGTAGTTAGTTTCTGCATTACACAATGTTCTGGAAGCATAGCAATCGTTCCAATAGCAAATGAACTAGCATTGGTGGTCAGAACAAATGGTTCTTTGAAATCTGGATATCTAAGAATTGGATCTGATATAAGTACATTTTTAGATCTTTGAAAGATAATTTACATTCAAAGTTGGAAAAAAGGGAATATCTTTCTGTAGGAATTTCTTTAAAAGTTTTGATATCCCTGCAATATTCGGTATAAATCGACGGTAATAACTTGCTAAACCGAGGAATGATTTAACGTCTTTAGGATCTTTAGGTTGTGAAAAATTTTGTATGCAATTTATTTTTTTCTAGACCCGGTTTTATAGGTAGACTATATATAGGTAGACTATATAGACCCGGTCCAAGATATGCAACTTCTTTTCCCAGGAATTCCCCAAATCAAGGGTTGTGAAGTATTGTCATGTTCCTAATTGATTTTAATTTATATATTAATTTATATATTTTTTCGGTTCTTGGTTCAGTTGAAATAGTATTATGTGTTGGTTCATTTATGTTTTCGTAAAATTTTTCTTGCTGATTAAATTTTGTTGATTAAATTATAAAAATTGATTAAAATTTGTAATTAATTGTTTCGTTTTTAAATCGATGACACATTTGTAATGTTCTAGACAATTTAAGCCTAAAATACCATCGAAATCGATACCTAAGTTGAAAACATATACTTGTAAAGTTGTTTAAAGGGAAAGGTACAAGTATTGACTCAGTAATGTACAATGTTGAACTGTGATTTGTTCGGAAAATTTTTGAGGAAAACGTTTAATGCTATTTTCTTTAAATATGGAGGAGATTCCTGCACCGATATCAATTAGTAATTTGAGAGTATCTATAGCATCTTTTATGTAGTAGAGATTTTGAGCTTTACGAGTCATCAGTGATTTGATGACTTATGATAAGATGTGTTTGAGAAAATTCAAATCCGGATTCATGTTGTCTAAATTTATAGCTTGTATTTGGTTTGTTGCTTACACAAATCTTCTTCGTTCTGCTTACATGTGGAAAATTTTAATACATTGATTGAAACGTATCATCTGTTGAGATTTATTGATTCTGATAATAGTGTTGGTAATCATGCGAATATTGTCATTCATATTGTCAAAATAGTGAATTCTGTGTTGATTTATTAGGAAATTTAGATATTCTCTGATAACTGTTGGTCTTGGTTGGAACTGAAACTTGTCGGAAACGGCATTGGTTGAAGAAGTGACCGCTTCTGCCACACGAAAAGCATTTCAAAGTTTTCAATTGTAGTTTTTTAGATAGTATTATATTGTAAGTACGATTTGTGAATGCAATAATACATTTTCGCATTGAGCACTTGGAGTCTGTTATAAAATGTAAGTGCAGATTCATTTGAAAGTTGTTTTAGCCTTTGTACATCTTGGATTAGGGCTGAAAGATCTCTAGAATCGTCGAAATATAGGTTTAGGAGTTGCTTGATTTCCAGAAATGAATTCGGATTTCTTGATTTATTTTTTATATGAATGACTAATAGATTCCTTTGCTATGTCTTTGACATGTTATATTCATAATTAGACGCATTCAGAAATGTGCTTAAAAATATCTGGTCGCATATATTTAGGCATTATCAAAAATATTTCAAACAATTTGTATAGTTCTACTTCATATTCAGTTACATTTTGATTTGTAGCCATTTTGGATGAGATAACGACTTAATAATAACAAATAATCGGAATATCCAACAGTGAAAAATTCAAAAAACAATTTTATAGCGTGATGATTCACTTAGAGTACGATCGTAGACTGCATGAAGTTCTCTTGGAGTTGTCTTGTTCTCTAACGTGTATACCAGGGGCTTCACCAGGTGTTCCTGCTGTAGCACATTGAGCGTGGACTCTTCTTGTTTTAGTTCTTCTGATCAAAGGATTGGGATCCACCGTCGACAGTTAGGGCTTCCTTGTTTTCTCGGCGTTTTCAGAATCCTACCGACTGCGCCAATTCGTTATATCACTCAAACTAAATTCACTTAGAAAAAGTTTTTTTTATAGAATACAATATTTTGGTTATTATTAGATAGTAATAACATAAAAGAAAAATGAATAACAATTATGATGATTCTTTTAGAATGAATGTTTGTTTCTCTGACTATTTATATGTTAAAAATGTCTATTAGGCATCTTCGTTGTGGAAACCATGTAGGTGGCCGTGCCGCTTGAGGACTTGTTCAGTATCTTTTGTGGGAACTGGATTGTCCAAAATGAAGTCATCTTGGAAACTTGATAGCTGTCAGATCGTCAGAGACATTTGAACTATTAAGTCTATATATGGCTCTAAAACTGAAATAAAATCTAATGAATCATCAGAGGGGATAATCACGGCCAGTATAACAATCAACAACTGAAATTAATTATTATATTCAATTTTGACTTATAACAAACTCAATTCAATCAATCAAACTCAATTTTAATAATAACAAACACTAAAATGTATATATTTAATGAAAAATGGCTTTGGAATGTAGAATTAAATGGAAATATCTTTACCGACGCAAAATTAATTACTGAATATCTTCCATTTTTACCTCCAAATTTTAATAAAACATCATATATTAATCAGATTCTGCAATAACTGGTTGGTTATGGCCTTTTCAATATTCCCCAATGTTCTAAAATTGTTATGGCGTAGATTTCCTTCAGTCCAAATTCAATGGTTAAAATTTGATAAACGATTGTGAGTGTCAAATTCAATTCTTCTCCTATCATTCTGATCGTCAGACAATGATCAGAACGTACGAAATCCCTGTGAACATTTTTATCTTTTGAGCAGCTGAGAGCATGTATTGTGCTGCGAGGTTCAACTCTAACTGAATTGCGAGAATGCATTAACCTGAAAACATGTACCTTTGACAAAACACTTTCGATAGGAGTGTTTTATTGTTTTGCAAAACGCTCTGTCATTTCTCATAATCGTTTCAGCACTTCTAAAGCTAATACCCAACTTGTGGGTATTAGCAGTGAGCCGCCGGTCACGTTGGATAAGGTCGCGAACTGCACCAATGTTGTCAGCAGTGACACTTGACCTGAGACGTCGATTATGACTTACATTTACCACACTTTCTCGTCCACTGTTAAACTTCCTAGCCCAACCACATACTTGGGTCTTAGACAGGATATCGTTCCCATACTGAACCTTCAATCGAGTTAATACTTCGGATGGTTTAACGCATTCCTTGGTAAAAAACTTTATTATTACCCGTTGTGTAATGGACGGTCGAACCTGTTTCTCGCTCATAGCTCTAGTGACAAAAGAACTGAGTGAAACAGCTTACCGAACATTTCCCCCACTTCTAACACATTGCACAGGAACGACTAACACTGACAGCCCGCTCGTGATTGTCTGAGAAAAGTAGAATTGACTGAGGTATATATATATATATATATATATATATATATATATATATATATATATATATATATATATATATATATATATATATATATATATATATATATATATAGGTGAGGTTTACTTAGGTATATATAATAAAACTAAAAATAAAAATTACATACCTTTACCATACATACCAGAACTAAATAATAAAATAAAAAAAGTTCTTAAACCATATAATATAAATATACCAGAAATACCCAATAATAACACTAAACAAATATTTACAAAATTAAAACCACAAACACTCAAAATAGAGCAAACAAATTTAATTTACAAAATTGCCTAAAAAAAACCTAGATTTTGAAAAACAATATAAAAAAAGAAATATGAAACAATATAAAAAAAACAGATAATACCATTAATTTCGGAAATGATACAGATAATTTAAGTTGTATATATAATAACATTATTAAATAATAAATTTTCATAATTTTTATTTTTGCATCTAATATCATTCCATAAAAAACATTCAAAACAATTAGGTTATAATAAAAAACAAAAATTTAAAGGTGAAAGAATTGTTAAAAATGTCAGTCAAATATGTCATTTAAAAATTTTATAAAAAATTGTCACATATTAGTTAAAAAATTAATTGTTTAATTTGATATTGGTAGGTTTTTAAATGTAAGTTTGTGTTTTTTATAAAAGTAATCTTTATTGTAGAAGTATTCTGAGGATGGTTCGTTGTTGAACCGAAACGTTAATAAAACAATAAAAAATTAAAACTTATTTACTGGCCGAAACTCCCAATAAATTAAAAAATAATATATATATATATATATATATATATATATATATATATATATATATATATATATATATATATATATATATATATATATATACATATATATTATCATTATTATTATTATTATTCACGTATAGGCCCTAGTGGACCACGCGAAGTACAGTTGGAGGCGTTTGTTGTTGTTAGCCTTCCTTTGCGCCCATACTGATTTCATTCTTTCACTATGAGTTTTTTTCCTTTCGTCAGATTAAGTTGTTCCGGTCTTCCTAAATTTTTCTCTCTGGCCAACCTCCCAAATGTTGACCTTGTGTCTGAAACAGTTTCTATCCTGAATTTCACTTTGTGTAATATTTGCTGATCTTAGGTCCTCTTTAATTGCAGCAATCCATTTAATAATTTCTACTTAGCTCTACTCCTATTTTCATAAAATTCAACTATTTGTCTAGTTAGCCTACTCGGATTCATCCGTTTTATGTGTCCGTAAAACTTAAGCCTTCTTATTCACATATCGCTATGTATATCTGTGTATTGTTTGAGTTCTTGGTTTTCTCAAAGTCGGTATGTTGTGATTGTGAAGATTTTTTTTATGATTTTTCTTCCTTTCTTGTCAATCTCCTCGATGCCTTTTTTAGAGACATAGGGACTTTCTGGCTATATATATATATATATATATATATATATATATATATATATATATATATATATATATATATATATATATATATATATCATATCATCATCATATATATCATATCTATATATATATATATCATATCATCAGGGATAAGACTCAAGATTGAGTTTATTATAAATTTAACATTTTAATTTATAAAATATTTACTAAAATCGATAAATAAAAAATACCATATACCTTACAAAAAGATCTTAAATAGTTTTCTTCGTGCGATAACTTTACATCAAAACCGAGTTACAATTACATTTGAGTGGAATGTCACACCTGGGCTAACTTTATTTCAGTTATTATCAATCTAATTTAATTTAAAATGAATAATAATTTATATGCTGTAGGTGACAGACCCCTCCATGGATCAAATATATATCAGCACTTATGAATACCACATCTCACCATAAATCTACTAACCTCTCTAACCTTCAAACTTCCTATCAGCAATGCTGCTAATGGGAGAAAATATTCCATTACCATCAGAATAAAGAATCACCATGTTTTTATATTATTAAATTATTTTAAAATGTATTTATCTTTTAATCATAAATTAAATATAATTTATAATTTGCAAGGTACTAAGAAGTAATAAATTATTATTATTGTATGATATAAATAAATTATTTTAAATTTTTTCTGTTAGTTTTTTATATTGTCATCTGTTTGCCATTAAGCAGTTCATTTCTAACCTGTCTCATGGTGTGATAGACAGTGGCGTGATCTTTTGGGGGATTCAAACTGCTCGTCCGGAATGATATTTTTCTCTGTAAGAAAGTTGTTCAGGGCATAATGGATAGCTTATTCGCTGAGCAAACTAATAGGCCTCTAGTTTAGAGGATCGTCAGACCTTTTTGTGGATTAATGTAATTTTTGTCCTTCCATATGGTTGGAAAGTGCTGGAGTCTGAGGATTAGTTTGACGATGTTATCAGAGCAAGTTTATCATATTCCCCTATTTGAGCTTTTGTGTAACTGTCGTCAAAACGTAAAGCTCGTAATGATAAATATAAACGATTTTTAGACAATACCAGTCTAAAGATTGTCCAAAAGCTTATGTTAGTTAGACTGGCAGAATGTTCAAAAAACGAATATCAAAACTCAAACAATCATATATACATAAAAGAAGTGATTCAGCTTATTCGGAACACCTGCTAAATAATGACCATAAGTTTGATGATAATTTTAGAATACTACATGTAGAAAATAAAAATAAAAAACTGTGGTTGTGAGAATCGTCAGAAATTAATAAATTAAAAGGTTCAAATATAATTTTAAATTACGAAATATAAACAAACAATTCACCTTTATTAAACTTGTAATTTAACAGTTTTTTTCCATGTGTAAAATATGGGCTATGATCAAGCCAGACGCAATAAAAATAAATTACAGGTACTTTCAGAGTTATAAAACAATAACGTATTTTTAAGGAATATAGTTACCTTAATTAGATATAAGTAATTTAGTTTATACTCAACATCTGAAGCTGACTGTGTTGGCAAAACATGCCGGAATAATATAATTCAGTGAAAATCGTATAAAACTGTAGTTTTATTTTAAAGTAATTCAAATTGGTATAGCTTGATTTTAAAAGGCCTTAAGAGCTCAAAAACAACTTTATTATTTTTAGCATCCATATTTATACAAATACAAATAAAAGTCTGTTAAGTTCCTTGTTTTAAACCGAAATCGAACAATTTTTGCTTCGGATTTCCCTCCGGCAAGTTGGTAATTATATTATGACGTCAGGTACGACTAGTTTTGGATTTTTTTATAAACTTTAACTAATTGTCTTTGTGTCTTTTCTTACAAAATTTGAATCGCGTTTATAATAACGGGTACCAGTCACAAAATTATCAGAATCGTCCACGCAAACCCAGAGTTCGTATTAAAATCCAAATTATTTTCGACAGTCTTCGTCGCTTTCTATATCTTCCGTCTTATTTTCTGGAACCTCTTATCTTCTTTTTTGAGATTCATTTTTTAACGATAACACCGAAAAAAACACAAAACTTACCACAAAAAAAAACAAAAAATAACTGGTTACATCGATGCTCGCGTATATTGCGCAATTCGCTTACTTTCCGACATGCGTGCACTAGAAAGCTTTGAGAAAAACAAACTTCCTATCGACGCCAAAATTACTAAGCCCACCACCTCCAATACTAGCAGGTAGGATTAGACGGACGGATGAGTCGATTGACACAAAATTTGATAGCATTTGATAGCAAAAGAAATAAACGACGCGCTTACCCATCGTCATCATTTTTTCCCCTTTTTGAGCGCCACAAAGTTTCTGTATTACACCTCTCCTGTGGTTGTCGATTTGTTCAGAACTTCGAAGGGATCTAGACAAATGGGACAGTTATACCAGAGGGTGTTTTTCGGATAGTTGATACTGACAATACTCTTATAAAAACATATATTATATATAAAATTTATATATAAAATATATAATATATAAAATATATAATATATAAAATTTATACATAAAATATATTACCATTATCGCTGAATGTATTGTTTGATATACTTAAAACTACATTAGAGAATAACTTGAATTACACGGTTCTAATCAGAAAAACAATCAGAATTTAGAAAATATCGCAAGAGGAAAAAGGGCAACCCTCTGTCAGCTTCGATCTGATATTATATATATATATATATATATATATATATATATATATATATATATATATATATATATATATATATAAACGATACCTCCGTGAAAGATCTAGAAAACAGCTTAATGATTCTTAATGAACTATATGGAACAAATAAAACTGCTTAACTTAAATAAATAAATAAGTAATTATCAACGTTAACCTGACTATTGCTTTACCCAAACCTTACATACTACTTACAGAACATATGCAATAGTCAACAACCCAAGTATATCATGTGGAGATATGCGTTCCTTTGCAAAAATAATTTTATATACTACAACTACAGCAATTACACTATAACTACAGCAAAGAATGAATGTCTAATCATTAGTGTCCATTATAAAAGATCGATATCGAGAAACTACATGGAGAACAATGCTAGCAATCACAGTTCATGAAAATTTTCATTGAAATCATTGTTAATGAAAATTGTTAATTCTGTTGCTCGATGTTTGCAATATTCTGTGAATTAATAGCCGCACTCTTCACGCTATAAAAAGTAAAACCCATAAAAGCAATGTATACAACAAAAGGAGAACTTCCAAGAAGAACTTCAAAAAATCCGATAAATCGCATTTTCCGAACTCAAGGCGTTCTTAAAAGACAGTTAGGGCTGTGTCTTCAGTACAGAGTTCAAGTTCAGTTCAGTCAGAGTTCAAGTCAAAGAGGGAGGGTTATATTTTATATACCAGCGAGGCCTGTAACATAACACTTATATTTTTATTTAGTCTAGTTCAGTCCTTCGAGGTACGTAATTTGTTTTCACCTTTATTTTGTTTAGAACTCTTAGAACGCTTTGAGAACCGTAATCCAGTTTCCCATTAGGCTAAGCACAAGAACAGTTTAATTTTATATAAAACCATGTAACCAGCCCTTCGGGGTCACTTTCTATTTGATTTTCGTTGCATACGAAGTTATATTAGTTAAGTTTATTAAAGACTGCGAGATGAAGCTTTAATTTTGATCGGTCCATATCGGAGATTACCCTGAAGCGTATCCCTATGGAATGGAACACTGGAACACTGGTAAGGAAATACCCAATCTATCCCAAAAGAAAATATCAAAAAAGGAAATATCCTCTTGTATACCAAATACGAAAAGAGAATATAGAAACAACGTGTGAACTCTAAAGTACATACCAAACGATATTCAAAACACAACACCAAATAAATTTCGGAAGATAATTCATCTATCCAGAAAGTCGTCCAGGAACCCAAGACTATGACTTAACAGACGTCAAGCTGATCAAGCTGGTTAGATCATAACGGCTAGGTGGGTGCGACGGTAACTCAGTTGGCATTGCGTGTCCTTACCGAAAACTGAAAGGAAAGACACCTCGTTTACCAACCTCAGTTGAACAACACAACACTCGCAGCCACGTCTCCAGACCTTCCTTAAAACGATCTGAGAGCAAGTGAACTTCCAAAAGGTGGAAAACACGTAACAATAACCCCTATATCCACCACAATAAGGAAGTGAAATATAGTTTTCACCAAACTAAAATTTACAAAAAAAACTCAAAACGAAATTAAATGATAATCTACAAGGTGAACCGTAAAACAGACACTACCATAGGCCTTCCGGAACGCACTCTGAGGAAGCTGAGACGCCACCCAGTAGTGACACCCAATTACGAGGCGAAGTCGCAACCAGATGATCACCCTCTGTAGTTTGTCCTTCCCTGAGAATTGTCCAAGGACTGTATCCCGAAGTCCTAGGGAACCCGTCCTAAAACGGCCCTTCAAAATGGAAAAATACTCAGTGAGCTACACTGAAAAAAAACTCTAAAGCCTGCATGATAGTGAACTAAGATGCGAGGTAAAATAAAGAAAACCGACATAGTCGAGTCTAGAAATAGGACTGAGAGAATACGAGCAGCGGAATAAGCAATAACGAGCGCTTGCGAAACACAGAAGCGTGGTTGTCACTAGGTTTAGTTTTGATAACTTTCGCGTATCACACGTCCCTATGGGAGTCACAATATGTAGGTCAAATTCGGTAGGTCATAATTGGTGCGGACTTCTAAACCAGAAAAGCAAACAAGCTTGTTGCTGAGACAAAATAACGCAATTCCCTCGTAACATTCAATCGTACCTATTTAAAAATCTAGACAAGGAAAATCTATTGGCTGAAGGCTACAGTTGTTGGTTATGAGAAAGGTCTAAAATCCAAGCATAAATACATTTATATTTGTCTAAATCCTTCCCAAGGCTTACGCCAAACTAGCTAATGAAAGGTAGTACCAACATATTCACCATCAAACCCGGGCCAAAGGCCAACGACACCGAATGGAAGCGCTATTAATCCTAAGGTTACGAGTCCATTTGCCGCAAAACGTAACGCAGCTTCGCTGCGAGGAGCTCGCAGGAACAACTCTAGATTCACTTCCCAAGCGAATACAACTGAGTTAACTAAAGTCTGCGACACCAAACGCTATCCAAACCTAAGGTTACGAGTCTCAAATGCTACTTGACCTCGGCAGAACCAAAGGCGGACAATTTTGTCAAGCGTCAACTAAAGAAAACGATACTGTGGCGAATCACACCAACACGGAACGTAACGCAAATCACCGCGAAAAATCGCAGATATAGTCTCACGATTTACTTCTCAAGTAAATCTACACAATCTGGCTACGGCCAGAGACACAGTATGGAAATGCTATCAGGTCCTAAGGTTACGAGTTCAACCACGAGTTCAATCGAACCAAAGAGAGACAGCACGGCCATGTGTCAACCAAAGAAAACTTCTCGTGGCAATTCACGCTAACGCGAAACTTAATACAGAACGACCGCGAAAAATTCGCACAGCCAATTCATGACTTACTTCCCAAGTAAATCCAACCTGGCTAAGTAAAACTTGCGACACCGAACTGAAATGCTAGCTGTTCCTAAGGTTACGAGCTCAATCGCCACTCTGGCACAACGGAACCAAAGGCAGATATCAGTGTCCAGTGTCGACAAAGCAAAAACTTAACGTAACTTGGCTAATGCCAGCGAGATACAATGGAAATGCCATCTGATCCTAAGGTTACGAGGTAAATCGCCGCACGGGCACAGCGGAACCAAAGGTGGACAACACTGTCATATGTTGACAAAACGAAGTAAGTCCCTTACTTCACTTAAACAAAACCTAGAATTACTCTCCAAGTAATTCTAGACAAACTCAAAACGGAGGAACAAAGATTTCTCCTCTCAAATAAAATGCGTCTAACGCAAACTCCATAACGTAACACAGGCTTGTTCTTACTGAACAAGTCTGGAAAAGTACAAAAAGGAAAAGTGAAAAGTGACGTTTCCAAAAAAAGAACTAAAAAGGCTGAGCGAGGCTGTACCTAAAAACTGCCAGCTCAGAACGAAAAAATAAATCAAGAACGTCACTGAGTCTAACTATGGTCAACTCCGGGAACATCGGAAGACTCTACACAGGGTAATAAATATTTAACGTGCCATTTCCCTGCACGTGACCCATCCATATTTTTTAGTTCGTAAACTAAAGGAGACAACTTCTTAAAAACAAAGGAAATAATGTGTTTGGGGCTAAGTTTCGATGCGAACATATCGGGAGCACTCGACAAGTTCTTGTTAGGACGCCAAACTCTATCACCCCCTTTAAAATTTACATCCCGTTTCCGTAGGTTATAGGATTTTGAATTCCTCTCATATGCGGAGTGAAGTTTCCGACGCACCTCAACAAACAAATCACGAAACTCTTTCAAGTTCTCGGCATAAGTGCCCCTGTCACCAGGAACGACTTCAACAGATTGGTCCGGGAAAGGAGAGTTATAATATTCTTCAGATAAGGGAACATGCCTTCCGAACATCAGGTATGACGGGGGGAAACCGGTTACTTCATGGATCGCGGTATTGATGGCCTGTCTGATTTCCGGAATATGCAAATCCCAGTGCTCATGTCTATCTATGTAACACCTGATAGCTGTCGTAATGGTTTTATTATTACGTTCCACGAAGTTACACTGAGGAGAATAAAACGGGGTGCTTAACTTTATACTTGTCACATAATTCCTTCATACCCTTGCTCTTGAAATTCGGAGCGTTATCACAAATCAGGATTTGGGGAACTCCAACTGAAAGAAATATGTGATTCTCTATATGGTTCATGACCGCAGGGCATTTGGCATTTCTCAACGGAAAAATGAATGTGTACTTAGAAAACCAATCCGCGGCTACCAATAACAATTTGTTACCCTTTCTGGAACGAGGAAAAGGACCTATAAAATCCACCGAAAAGATTTGACCAGGTCCGTCAACTACCTTCTCCTTACCCATAATACCAATCTTACTTAAGTTTGAGTGTTTCTGAGCGCCACACACCAAACACCTTCTTACAAATTTCAAAATATCTGACCTCATCTTAGGCCAATAATACATCTCCTGTACTCGGAACAAGGTTTTCCGAAAACCAATATGGCTACTAGTGGGAGGAATATGACACGACTCGATGATTTTCGCTCTCTGAGGTTTAGGAACCAAGGTTTTCCACTCTCGAATATTAAAAGTATGATTCTGCTTACAAGGAATGAATTTTTGAATGTAGTGGTTCTCAACTTGGCATTGAGGAAATTTGTCCGGGTTGTTTACAATCTTTTCACGGAGCGCAATGTACCAGTGGTCAAGAGAATTTTCTTCAATTAAGATGAACGAAACTTGCAAACACGTATTCTCGGAATCTGCTGAAAGGCTACTCTCTGCCTCAGGATGCGGTATTCTACTCAAAGCATCAGGAACCAAGTGCATCGAACCTTTTCTATGCTGTAGGTCAAAAGTATGCTGTCTTAACCTCAGTAACCAACGACTAAGTTTACCTGACGGAGTATTTAAATTAAAAAACCACAGGAGACTAAAATGATCAGTGATGACCGTAAAACGAGAACCTTCAATCCAAGGCCTAAACTTTTCAATACAGAATATAACGGCTAGACATTCACGCTCCGTCACTGAATAATTCTTCTCCGCTCTAGATAAGGAGCGACTCGCGTAAGCGATTACTCGTTCCTCTCCGTCTATAAACTGGGTCAACATACCTCCAATGCCGACATCAGACGCATCGGACTGAACGAAAAATTTCTGACTAAAATCAGGCTGAGCTAAGATTGGTGCACTTATAAGTTTCTGTTTGATGGCTAAAAATGCAGACTCCGCTCTCTCATTCCACTCTATGGCTTGTTTTTTCTTCTTGCTTTTAAGAAGGTCGTTCAAGGGACTAACAAGAGAAGAAAAGTCCTTAATGAACCTACAGTACCATGAACACATACCAATGAAACGTTTCACCTCGGTTGAAGTGCGCGGACGCGGATAGTTCGCATAGACTCAACCTTTGACGGATCAGTAGCTAGATAATTGTTACCGACTATATACCCTAAATACTTTAAGGATGTCCTAAAAAATTGGCATTTTTCTAAATGAACTGTAAGACCAGCTTCCTTAAGTAGGTTCTTAGCGGTGTTTAAAAGTTCCACATGATGTTCCCAGGAAGGAGAGCATAGCAATATGTCATCCAGATACGAGAAAATATGTGATTCGTATTTAGGTCCAAATATCGAATCAACCAACCTCTGTTGTGTTTGCGCCGCATTGCACAAGCCAAAGGGAACAACTGTAAACTGAAATTGTCCACGACCGATAACCGAAAAAGCGGTTTTTTCTTTAGAAGCGTCTTCAAGTGGTATTTGCCAAAATGCCTTTCTCAAGTCAATGGAGGAAATGTATTTGGCAGTTCGTAAGTTACTCAGTATTCTGTCTACGTGGGGTAATGGAAAACTATCGTGTTTCGTTAGAGCGTTCAAAAATCTTCCATCAAAACAAAATCTATATTCACCCGTGGGCTTCCTTACCAAAAGCGTTGGAGAGCACCATGGACTATGAGATTCCTCGACTACGCCCAACTGGATCATAGAATCTAACTCTTTATTCAGAATATCTTGCATATAGGGGGATAGTAAATAAGGTTTCTTTTTGAAAGGTCGGTTATCGCCCGTATCTATAGAGAGTTTAATCTTATCGGTCCGTCCTAACCTATCCTTCCTGTCAAGTTCTCTAAAATAATCTAACAGTTCTAGAGCCTCCGCCCTTTGGATAACGAAAAGATCGTCAATGGAAAAAAGTTTGGATACTGGAGGGTTATCAGAATCTTTTTGTACTGCACCTAGCATGAAGTCATCATTGTGAATCGACCAATGATTATTCTTAAAATTCATTACTAGATTAAAACTCCTAGCAAAATCGATACCAAAAATAAAAGTATGTGTTACGGAGGGTACTATATGGACTTTAATGATTCGACAACAATCGTTAATAAAAATCGGTAGGTCTGCAGCAACCTTCTGTCGAGTTCCATCGGCAGTAACCACACTAGAGTTATTGCTTTGACGAATCTTAATCTTGAGTCTCTTTAAGATCTTAACTCCGCTAGCACCGACTATAGAGGTGCTAGCTCCAGAATCTAATAAAACAATGATGTTCTGATCATAAAGTTTGACGGAAATGTATGGACGATTGTCATTAACCCTTTTTAGAAACAATGGTAAAACTTCCAAATCACGGGTATAAGTCTTATACAAATTAGATACGTGTTCTAACCATTTGTTCCAACCTGACCTGTTAACGTGCGACCTTGCGGTTTGCCTTTTATCAGGATACCGACCGCATGCGACACCTGATGGCCTAACTAGTGTTTTGAGCACTTAGGACAAGAACCAAGCTTAACTTTAGGCTCACCACAACGGAAGCAGAAAACTGTTCTCTTCTCGGTACACGAACGAAAGGTGTGATTGACTCCCTTACAGTTGAAACACACAACCTTAGGTTTAGGGCTATTTTTCCTATCTCCCTTGCACACAACCGCAGGAGGTCTCCCAAAATCTTTACCAAAACTACGAACATTCTTACCACTAGAACAACTTGACTCACAGTGAAGTGGATCTTCCTTAGAACCACCAGCACTCTTTCTCTTATCTCGACGTGACCAGCCACTCTTATGAGGGTCATCGAAAGCAAACAACTGAGAGGGTTTTCTAGAAGTAGAGGGTAGAACATCCTCCAACTTCCTACACAAAGCATATAGTTCGGAGACAGTAACAGTATCGTGTAACGTCAACTGCGCCACGTATTCAGGCAACAAGTTCCTCCGGATGTACTTGACTCTGGTAACTTCAGCAGGGGTCACGGACAACCGAGAGAACAAATTCTCCATCTGAGCCACATAAATAATAATTGTTTCTGCGCGTCTCTGTTTCCTCGGCCGGATTTGTTCCCAGACATCATCGTCTCCATGAGGAGACAAAAAATCTCTATTCAACCTTGAAACAAGACCTGACCAATCTGACACAACACCCCTAACACTTCGGAACTACACAAAGGCGTCGCCAACGAAAAATTCGACAGCTGAATTAAAAAGTTCTATCTCTGAAAAGGGATAAGTCGGTTCTATCTCTGACTGGGATAAGTCGGAAACTCGCTCCAAAAAACTAAGAATATTTTTCGAATCTCCATTAAACGTAACAAACCAACTCGAGACCGACGGTTTGCCAGCAGAACAGTTAACGTCTGGACTAACATGAATTACAGGAGGCTGGATTTGGTTTACGTTGCCTACGGTACTTGTAGCGTCAGGATCCTCTAACAACTTGTCGTCTAGATCTGACTCTAACTTAATACAACTCGCGTAATATTCATTCATAAACACGGCTACGTTTTCCTTGTCATCCTCCGGTACTATAATTCTCTGAATCCTAGCGGACAGATGGGCAAACCTAGACCTGGCACGCAAACATACACTATCAGTGACGGTTCCTTCAAAATCTTCTATTAAATTTACTATTGAGGCGGTACTTTTCAGGATTTCCGACTGTTCGATTGAAAAATCAACATTATAGGTTTCTAACCTAACCAAACAATCTGGATTTGGGGATTCTTTCTTTAAAAGTTTTGTTAATATATTTCGTTTTTCACTAACATTTCTATCTGTAAGAACCGAGCGAATTCTCAACTCGTAATCCAGTTCATAGTCTAATAAATGATTAACTTGGAATCTTTCGTCAGCCATCATGATATAACAAAATTTAAAAACCAGATCAAAAACAACATGTAAGAGTAAGATCACGTTTACCAAAAAATTTTTACATTCCCAAATCTTTCTAAAAGGATCTGGTATTAAATTCAGAAAAACTAAACTAACTCTCCCGGTATCCCAGATACAATACCGTAATAGAAAATAGATTAACTCTATATTAACTCATAAATTGCAAATATACAACGTGATTGTACATTATTCTAAAATAAGAATATAAAATAAAACTGTAAAATAAAATAGAAAGAACGCTATCGAAGGCGAATTTTGTTTTCTCAAAAAATTGTTGACGAACTGATAAGAAAATTCCTTCCTTCTCGCAAGTATATTTATTTCGGATATTTAGTTATTTTAATTTGACCTTGACATTTAAAATTTTCAAACTATAGTATCATTATCCCGTACACATAAGGAATGTTCTTCGCTATCTCGATGGTTTTTTTCTTTAAAAAAGATTTGGAAATGCGTTTCCGTCTTAACTAGCGATTTTATTGACTTCTAATGTTTCTATTCATTAACAATTTTGCAATTCTTCCGTACTTGTGCTTTCTTTTCTAAGATTGTACTTAAAACGCTAGCATCAAACTGTCCTTGAAATCAAGCCACACGTTGTTAGGCGTCAAATTTATGTGGCCTATTATTTTCTCTTTTGAAACAAAATAAAAAATATATAGATCACAGCGACGGCACCTGTTCGCCGGGAGCACCGGGAAGAAGGTCCTGGACAGAATGAAGCCACGACAAAAGTTGAGCGCCACCCGGTTACTTCATAAATCGGAAAAGACCCTGGAACCGGGAAGGGGTCTATCTTAAATAAAACGGTTTACTAGAATTTTATACATATATATTATAAAAGCACACTAAAAAAAGAACGACACAAAGCACACAAAAAAAGGAATAACTAAAACTATCAAACAAAAGACACGGGAAGGTTTAGGGAAGGTGGTTCACCAAACCTTACCGTGAAAGAAATCAAAAATCAAATACACAGCTCTGAATTACACCAGCTGGTCTCTATGTCCCTATACTTACAAATTAGAGGTTATTTCCTCTATTCTGACAATAGTAAAAAGATAGATATATAACGCTAGGGTAACCAAGAATGGTCAGACGGCAAATAGATACAAAATATAAGATGATAACGTGACCATTATCAGTATAAGAAATTATGGTAGTAATGTATTTGTGAAAAATAACTGGTAATTGCAATCCTTAACAGTACATGAAAATATAAAAAAAATGTTTATCTGGCCTTATTTCCTGATGTTGTCTGTACTTGCATATCAAGGTACTGGGTGTCCAAAAACACTGAGTATGACGGCCAGTCCGGTATCCCTATGTGGGGGTCCTGAAATAATCTCGATCTGATCAACCGGTTACTCTGTCATGTGGCCCCAAAAAGGTGTAAGGTTTCCACGATGGTCGGGCTCTGTAATAGGTGGTCGTTCAGTGGCCTGGTATCTGTTGATCGGATTCTCTGCTGCCGGGTCGTAAAACCCTCTATAAGAATATCAGAAAAATCAACCCAAGCGTGACTTGGCCAGCAAACCTACGTACCTCGGTCAGAAGGGTAAGGCGCGAAAACGTCCGCTCACCTGGAGATTTGGAGTTAGACTGTCTTGCCTTGTCCCAACGATACCGAAGCTCTTTCAGTTAAGAATTTGTCCGAAATAAACCTATCAGTGGTGATCAACAATTTACGAATGCTACCTGTAGCGATCAAGAATTTGTGAACGCTACAAGTTGATGCATTTGGCAGGTGTCTTTCTGCTTTTTTGGCAGTCGTTGCTGTTGTGGTGGCGGTGCACATTTCACGCAAATGGACTGCGCGTGGCATTGTTTGGCCGTGTGCCCGTACAGTTGGCAGTTAAAGCACTGCACGGGTTTTCCATTGCTTTTCTGCGCCTCTATCCTTATGGATTGGCTCATGAATCTTTTGATGTTGTATATGTGCTTCTGGTTCCTTGGGACGACGACTTGCACTATGGCTATTGGGAAAGGTTTCTTCTTCCTGTCTTTTCCAGGTCTGGTGGTCCAACGTTCTACATGGATTGGCGTGAATCCAAGGTTGGCGAGTTCAGCGCGGATATGCTCGTCGTTTCGACGATGCCGCGGAGGCCTATTCTGGGCCGCAGAATGAGTAGTATGGGTATCCCCTTTCTTCGAATAATTTTGTGATTTTTCTATAGTCATTTTCTGATTTCGAATGGAAGGCCACTCTTTCCGGTTTATTAGTGGTTCACCTGTACTAAGTAGCCTGGTGACTGCGGCGAATTCTTGTTTACTCCGTAAGACGATTGGTCTGCATCGGAAATTCTTGCCATCGGTTGTGGGCGTAGACGCGGACGTGGGGGAATTTGTTGGAGGCGCGCACTGGTCGGCGGCGGTACTGTTTTTGGACGCGATCGCGATCGCGAAGGAATTGTCTGTGACGGCACACGCGGCACTCGCGGTACTAGTTGTCGGCGCGGACCCGGTACTACTTGATGTCGCGGCGACGGCGGATGAATTTTGGGAGTTGGTCTTGGAGTCTGACGCGAAGGAATTTTTGCTGGCGCCGAGCTTCTTCGTCGGCGGGCCGTCTATGGTGGCTTGACAAGCTTCTCTTTTGTTCTTGGATGTGCTGATTCTTGTCGTGAAGAAGCCGCCCGCCTGGCTTTCCATCGGGACCAGGGTTCTGTCGGATTTTGCCGAATTGCTACGGCTTCTAAAATCAGTGGTGAGATCTGCGGCTTCATTGGGATTTTCCCCTGGAAGGGGTTCGGTGTCGGGTGGGTTTGCCAGACGGGCCGGTCATAGACATGGCGGCGGCTGTCGGCAGTCTGGTTGTCTTCGGCTACCTGGCTGCGGAAACTAGTTTCCGCAGCATGGATGGTAAGCAGCGGTGGTAATTATTCTAGACGATGTCTTAATGTATCTTGATATTTCGTTCGACCGTGCGAATATTGTAAAAACACTGTGTGAATACTGTGGAATAAACTTCAGAGCGATTTCTAGGAGCTGTTACTATTTGAAGTGTCGGACTGAACTGAAGGTAGTGTGCATTGGTGAGCTCCATTTCAAGGTGCTGTGGACACAACATGATTTTAGTTTTACTTTGTTATCTATCACTATATCGTTTTAAAGTAGTGTTTAAGAATGTAAAATCATTGTACGAAACTATAGTCACACAAATTTTGTTTAAAAATAAAAGTGATATATAACAAGTAAAAAATTGTTTTATTCCTTTTTAAGAAATGAACTATCACAAAGTAACGGACAAATCAATCAATATTATGATTGTAGTTGTTTTTTGTGATGTCTCCGTTTTGACTAAAGGTATATAGGATTTCACTCTACTGTATTTTTGAGTTTGGCAAATTATACAATCATTGATGTATTTTTCGACTGTTTCTTTTAATTTGACCCAATAATAAATTGTCTTCAACCGTTGATAGGTATCATTAATGCCTTGATGATTTGCTTTACTTTCATGTTGATTCCTAATCAATAATGATTGTTCTTCTTCATTGATAATATTTTTTAACAATTTCGTACATACATACGACGTTTTTGAAACAATTTACTGAATTTTTCTATTGTTTATCATTTCATCTAGAAATTTCATGTGGGCAGTTATTGTTTTCTTGATTAAAGTGGGCTGAGAACTCTGAATCTGGCGATCTTATTGGCACGCCCGTAAGGATTTTTATCTTTGGTTCGATTTCATTATTATCAGAGTTTTCTGCCTACTCTCGCATATAAGTTGCAATATCGAAATATGAATCTCTTGGGTTATTTTTCATGGATTCATTTTGGTAAACATTCAGCGAAAAACTTGATAAGGTATCTGTGTTTTGTTTTTTGTACCTTTCTTGTAAATTATTTTTATTTCAGTCGCCATCTGATTAATTAGGTTTTTTTAGATTGAATAGCCTAGTTAATGGTCTATGATTTGTATAAATGTAAAATTTTCGTCCAAAAAAATGTGCTTGGAAATATTTACAAGCCCATACGATTGTATATAGTTCCTTTTCAATCCTCGAATATTTTGTTTGGGTTTCGCTTAGCGTTCGAGATGCGAAAGCTATTGATTTGTCATTGGGAACCTTTCTTTGTGATAAAACTGCTCCTAATGCGTAATAGCTTGCATCAGTTGTTAATATAAATGATTTTTAAAAATCTAGGTATTGTAACATTGGTGCGTTAATTAATGTATTATTGAAATGTTTAACTGAATTTATAAATTCTTTTGAATGTTTCACCTGTGAGTTTTTCTTTAGGCACTTTGTCATTGGCTTTGAAATTTTTTCAAAGTTCTGTATACATTATCTGTAATATCGGATTAGTCTTAAGAAAGACTTTATATTTTTTTTGTTTTCGGAATAGGGAATCTCTTCACATAATTAATCTTTCCGGATTTGGCTTTAATCTTTCTTGTGATACTATGTGTCCTAGATACTGTACTTCTTTTCTTAGCAATTCTGATTTATTTAGCTGTATCTTGAATCGATAGGTTTTTAAGCTGTTAAAGACTTTTTAGTTTTTCAATATGTTCTTTTAATAATATTTATGGATTCGGCAGTTGGTTCCTTGTGAAACATTTTATAAATATTAAGTTTTTAAAGAATAAACTTGTAGCTTTTCAATGTTTCAGATCTTATAGATGTTACTCTACATATGTTTCGCCTTATTAGGGCTTTCTCAAGAATAGCTTGCAACTAACGATCTATATAACGATCATTCTTGGTTATTATTTGACTATTTCTTAAGGATTTTTTTATTTCTAATCGTTTGAATAGGTTTAATTATTACTTTTCTGAGTGTAATAGTTTAACATTTTTTACATCTATAAAATTATTGTTTTCAATACAATGCGTGGATATTCCAGAGCTTTTTATTGTGTGCTATTCCAGTGCTATTTAAGATAACTTTTTTGTGCTCTTTTATTCCACATCCAATACTTCTACCACTTTGACAGATATATACCGCATCATAATATTTACAGTTCATTTTATATAGACCTGATTTATCTAAACTATTCGTTTTGTCCTTATTGACTAACATTTCACATAAATTTTGTTCGATTACACAAGCTACTAAATTACACACACGCACTATTACTAAGTTTATAAATGTATTTTTTTTTTGTTTTGGGTTTTAATACTGTATAATTCTTGTAAATTTAACTTTGTTTTTTTTGTATCAATTTGTCAATTAATCCCTCTTTATATCTATTGCTTATCGCTATCGGTTTAATGATACTAAGTTCTTTAATTACATTATCTTTGTTTAGAGAAAAATTAACTGACTTATGCATTAGACTGTGAAAACGAGATAATTTGACTTGCCAAGATTGTTTATAACTAAAGTGTATAACCGCATCTCGAGTAGTCTGTAAATATCAAATTGTAATTTATTAGATATTTTCTTAATCTTTTTGTCTAAGAAATTAATTTTCATATTACAATATCCATAGCGAGTTGAATATTTTGTTTACGGAATTCGAATATCCGAAAAACTTATGTATATTTCTTTCCGTACCATTCCAAAAGCGCAAAACATCGCCTACGTATGCACACCGTGTTTTTGCTGATAAGTTTTATTGGGCTATTGAAAATAATTTTGTTCTAGGCAAACTAAAATTGTTGTTTTTAGTTCAGTCATTAATTTTTGTTGTTGTCATTATCTGCAATATCTATAAGTGTTTTTAAAATTGTAATTAAATTATTTACTGGTGTAGAAGTAAAGAGGCTTTTTACATCAAATGAGACTAATTTTGCGTTATTCGTTATTAATTATTATTATTATTAATTCTTTTATTTTATTTTTTTTTGCCCAGTGAGGTGTTCGCCCTCCGACAAGCTAACATGCGCTGGTAGAGCAATTGGTGTTCGTGTTATTTTTGCTATCTGATAACTCCTTGCAACCAGCAAGGTTAGCTATCGTAAGATCGGCAATCGTGTGTTCTAAGCCGACCCATCGACCCCAGGATGGCAAACTTCTGCATTGCCGCAGCCAATTATTAATTTTATATTATTATTAATGTTATTCTGCTCATCCTTACTATAGAATCTCAGCTCATGCTGGCCGATATTCCAATGCCAAGATGAAAAAGCAATTCAGCTCCTCTCACCCTAGCATAATATCTTACGAACAATGTGACACGTCTGCAAGAGCACGGCACGCTGTCCCACTATGGCAATCGATCTCGACATACCGAGGCTCTCAAGGTTCTTTGAAAATCTCTTACTTATCAGGCCTTCGGCGGGTATAACGAAGGGCAATACATCTACCTTACTCAGTTTCCACTGGTTCTTCAAGTGGTATGCCAGATTTTTATACTTTGTGGATTTTTCAATCTCAGTTTTTCTAATGTTGTGAGATAGTGGCACTGCGATGTCAATTATAAAAGCCCTCTTGTCCTTTTTGTTGATTAGAACAATATCCGGCCTGTTATAATCAATCGTTCGATCAGTAGTGATTGGTCTGTCCCAGTAAAGAATGGTATCGGATGATTCAAGTACAGGAGAAGGCGAGTACTTATAATATGGAGGAGGTGCGCGTTCTAATAGCGAGTATTTTTTTGCAATTTGTTGATGTATAATTTTTGCCAGCTGATTATGCCGCCCTAAATAAGCATTAGGAGCAAGGGCCGGACAACCGCCAATAAGGTGCTCAATTGTTTCCCCCAAAGTACCGCATTTTCTGCACTTATCGACTACGTCCAAATGCAGTATGTGCTTTTCATAGTTTTTTGTTCTTGTTACCCTATCTTGAATAGATATCGCGAAACCTTCTTTTTCTGGTTACAAGAGTCCATCGGTCAGCCACTTCAGAGACAATTCTTCGTCAACGGTGTCATCTTCGAGTGACTTAGGAAACCTTCCGTGCAATGTTTGTCATTTCCATTCTCGAACACAGTCCGTGAGTGTTGTTCTGCTATCAATATGATTTTGTTTATTTAGGGTCAGTGGGGTGAAACCCCGATCCTCACTTGCAACCAATTTCATTAACGTACTGTTTGAATCAATGAAGTGTTTTCTCATTCTATTTTCTTGATTGAGACGGAGATTATTTACGTTTATAAGACCTCTACCCCCCCAACTTTCTTGGGATGTATAGTCTTTTCGTAGATGAGTTTGGATGCAGGCATCGGAACTTTGTCAATGTTCAGCGCGTCAACCTATCAAGTTCATCAAGGTCAGTTTCTGACCATTTAACTATGCCAAAAGAATATGTCAGAGTTGGCACCGCCCAACCGTTGATCGCTCTAATGAGGTTTCCTCCGTTCAGTTTGGTGTTTCAAAGTTTTGTAAGTCTCTTTTGGTATAGAGTGGAAAAGTCCTTCTTTAACTGGTTATGATCAAGTTTATGCTTTTGGGGTATTCCTAAATATTTGTAGGATTCTTCTGGTGCTAGTTGTTGTATGTTACAAAGTGTTGACTCTGAACCTTTCCCTTCTGTATACTAATGGTAGAGCATTTGTCCAGTCCGAATGACATTCTGATATCCCTACTGAATGTTTCAACCGTTTTTATCAATGAGTTTAATTTTTCTCTAGTTTCTCCATATAATTTAAGGTCATCCATATATAGTAGATGAGAGAGAGCTTTCTTGGATTCCTCATGTTAAGTTTATATCCAATATTGCTGTTGTTGAGTAGTGTGGACAAAGGGTTTAATGCTAAACAGAACCAAATTGGAGAAAGGGAATCTCCCTGAAAAATTCCCCTCTCGATATTTGTAGCAGCAATACATTGTTGGCCGACAAAAAAATTCGTTTTTCACTTCCCCATCAGGCACTTTAAAGAATTAATAATCTGGGGGCTAATTTTATAGAAATTCAGAACCTCAAACAGCCAATCGTGAGGGACACTATCGAATGCTTTCTTGTAGTCTATATAGCAGATATTTAAGTTGCGTTTTCTTTTTCGCGCTTGCTCAAGAACTACAGCATGGATCGTTAATTGTTCCTTGCAGCCCATACTTGCTCTTATACATCCTTTCTGTTCTTCTTCAAAAATGTTGTTTTTATCACAATGTTGGTAGATTTTTTCATTAAGTAGGGCTGTGAACAGTTTATATAACACTGACAGACATGTGATTGGTCTGTAGTTATACTTTTGGTATAACTGTAGATTGGTTGCTTAACGTCCCCTTTTTTGAACAGTAGGTATGTATTGCCCTCCATTAGAAAGTCAGGGAAAGTGTCTGGATTTATTAAAACCTCTTTAAATGCATTTGCAAGTACGGGATAGGCGGCTGTAAAGCTTTTAATCCAGAAGTTATGCAATCCATCTGGTCCAGGCGCCTTCGAGTTGTGAGTCTTTCTGACAGCAGTGCAAATGCCAATCTCTGTGAAATCGTTAGACTCCATATCTGGGAGAGCATTTGTCTGTTCTTGAATGGTTTTAACCCAAGGAGCCAATGTTTCGTAGCCGTCTGATTTTTTCCAAGCCGATCTCCAATATTCCGCAAAGGAAGACACATCGATATTCTTAAGTTCTGATTTGCTTGCTTTTCTAGTTCATTATATCTTGCTAGCCTGGCTCCTTTCGATTTAGCTTTTTGCCTAAACCGATCTTTTAGATCCAACAATTTTTCTGTCAGGTTTGAATCATCGAAGTCAATGCCAGATTTATTGGCAATTATTTTTGCTTTTCTCGCTACTTTATTTGACTGATTACCAGAAAGATACTCTGAGATAATGTCAACTTTCCTCCGGAACTCATTGATATTGTTTTCAAGGCGCGTTTTCCAGACAGGTGTATTTTTCTGGATACTACGGCCAGCCGCATTATGAGTGTAAGTCTTTTGACCTGAAATTTTGATGACAGTCACTGCTGCACAATATAATGCAAGATGTATATCGCTTAAATTTATCATCCCAGATAGATGTGATTCCAAAACTCTATTAATCTGCATTAGAGTAATACGTGATTTTGCAATATTACGCAGTACTGGAATTTTTGGTCTATTCAATGGGTTTGAGCCAGTAAAACTGGCAAAATTGCTGTAAAACTTCTCTCGTATGTTAGAAAAGTTACGTTGCGAGATTGATTCTTCATTTTCAGACGATGATGCTTCTGGTGATACATTTTGAGTTTGATCTACTTGTTTCTCCTCTGTATTCGAGTTAAAAACATCTATAGTATCTTCTTTATGTTGTTGATATGTAATGTTTTGATGTAGTTCATTACCGATTTCTCTCTTGATGTTCATTAATTCCGATTGAGTTAGATAGTTTTTCCTTAGAATTACATTTTTACGGTCGGCTAAGTTTTGTTCCGACAGCTGAGTTTCCGGGAACCTCTTTTTATATTCTTGGTGGAGTGCATGCCTCCATCCAGGGAGCGGATTATCTCCGCACTGGTTTACGTAGTAATAGGCACGCATTACATCAATATTCATTTCGCGTGTCCATCATACGTGGAGTGCGTTCGGTCCTAGTGACAGCCTTCCTTATTAGGGGCGAGCCAGCAAGTACCGGGGTATTTTGATCTTCTACTCCATTATTAATTTCCGCTCTCTGTTGATTTTGTAGTAAAGTCTTTGGTGTTGCTAGACTTAGATGATCTAAGTTGTTGTTCGAGTGCCTCTTTCATTGCCATTCTTGTGGTGCCATAGAGTTGGGAACCGCCACTCGCTCCAGATTCACCAACCCCGGACAAATCCTCCCGACGGTTCCGAAGAGTTCTTGTCCGCAAAACCCTACCACCTTGTATAATATTATGTATTTTATTCTCCATAAATATATTTGGATTCAAGGGAAAAACGGTCACCCAAGGCAGAGCCCCGATTTACCATGGGAAACCTATTTACTACCTGAGGGCGCTTGGTATCCGGAGACATCGTTAGACACACTTTAACCCTGTGCCATTCAGCTCCTCGGCACGATGGATTTCCACCTTAAGCTTGGGGATTTTTTTTTCAGAGGTTTACTCCTCTCAGCTCGGGAAGGTGGTGGCACCACTCACCAAGCGGACTAACCGCCCCCTGCCTTATTATTAATGTTACTATTAATGTTTTTTTTTCACACACTTCTGTGGTCTATCCTTTTGTCGTCGGATTGCTCAAGACGACTAGGTGTCAAGTCGAAAGGGTTAATTGCTGTTGTTCCGAGTATGACTGCCTTCTGCATCCAATTTATGGTATTAAATTCTATTTTAAGATCATTTAAGTGCACCAATGATAGTTTATGCACTAGGCCATTCGCGGATATTATAAAAGGTTTAACAGTAACTCTTTTTATATGCCAAATATCTCGAATTTCATCAGCTAGTTCTTGGTATTTTTGCACTTGGTATGTTATTATTAATGTTATTATTAATGTTATTATTAATTATTATTAAAATTGTTATTATTAATTATTATTAATAATAATTATTAATGTCTATAGTTTTTTGTATAAATTCTTCTAAAAGTTTTGTAAAAATGTATTTTTAATTGCATATCGCGGCTGAAAATTGATTAATTTAGGTAGCGTATGACTTAGTTCTTTGCACAGTTTATAATTCGGTGCATTAACATACGAGACTACAGGTCTTATGAGATTATTTTCTTTATGAATCTTTGTCAATTCATGGAATTTCGGTACTAAAGTATTCATACTTTTATGTCTATAAATTTTATTTAGTGGACATATTTGAAGTGAAAGTGGACATATTTTGAGTGTTTTTATAATCTTAGTTTGATATTTTTGAGTAGGATCTAGTTTTAGTTTGGTTATATTATTTTCTTCTAGTAATGTTTTCACTTTGCTATGATAATCTATCTTAGTTAAAATTGTTATATTTACTTGCCGGATTTGCAAAGGATTGAGTCATTTTCTTTCAACTTTTGTTTAAGGTTTTTTATAATTGTTAATTCGTCTTTACAACTTTTCGGAAAATTAAGATTGTTAAAACGTTAAGATATTTATTTCGTTTGTTATCTAGTTATGTTTTCCACAGATATGGCGGCTAATTCTACGTTAATTGCTAAAGTCTCTAATTCTTGTTTTGAATAAATGTTTAATTCGTCTTTACAGCTTTTCGGAATATTAAGATTGTTAAAATGTTCAGCTATATTAAGTTTGATATCTAGAGTTACATTTTCCACAGAATTGTGGCTAATTCTACTTTAATTGCTAAAGTGTCTAATGCTTGTTTTGAGTGAATTTGTAGTGAATATTTAAAATTATTTTCTTATAGATTCAACTCAGCCCAGTTAAATGAATAGTTAGATAAATTAATACTTTAAAAAATAAATTCTTCTATTGGAACCTTCAGTGTGAAACACTAAACTCAAAGAGATTTATCACTAAACACCAAAACACTTTTTTAAACTTCTCGACGTACGTTTTGTTGTATTTTGTTTATTTCACGTTGGAAAGTTGGCGGAGCATTTTTCAATCCTAATGGCATTCGAAAAAAAATGTCCTGAATCTGTGCTAAATGCTCTGTAACATTTGCGATAGGGAATTTATCATCTATATTTTATTCATTTAGTTTCCTATAGCCGATTACCATGTGTCATTGCTGTACTCTTGAAGCATCTGGTTTGCAGGATATAAATGGGTAAAGTCCAAATGGGTAAAGACCAGAGTGAATTTGAAGATCTTATTATATTTAGCGATAGTAACTTTCAGATTTGACTCCACGTTTTTGTACATCTGTAAACCTGTAGCTTTTGGTATATATAGGCGTTTCATACTTGAGTTTTATATCCTGCTTTATAGTAAATGTTATTTGAGCATATTTTCGTGGTGGAAAATATCTCTATATTCGAAATATAGTTCTCGTATTGCATCCTTTTCTTCCTTACTGCAATGGTTTGGTCTCAAATTTTTCAAATTTGACTTTAATACATTATGTTGATTTTTACCAGTTATAGATTGTGATGATTAATAAAAGAAAATTATTTGATTCATATTAATAGTTTCGATGTCTTCATATTAATTAAAATGTATCTTGATCGTGGAATTATTTAAAATAGTGGTGGCTGGCGCCGATGCTGTGGAGACCCGTTTCCACAGTCAGGTAGCCGACAAGCTAAAAACCGCCGACAACCGCTGCCATGTCGACCCAGCCAGACGCCACCATGACCAGACAACCTGACGCCGAACCCTCCGCGGAGGACTCTCCCAACAAGCCGCCAACAAACGTTACGCTCTCCGTCGAAACGTTAAATCAGCTGAAGAAGGATTCATTGGAAAAAGATGCCAAGATCGCGAGCCTGAAGAAGGATTCATTGGAAAAAGATGCCAAGATCGCGACCCTGAGGGAAGAAGTCGCCTCTCTGAAAGCAACGATGATGGAATTCATGAAGAACCATAACCAGCCCACCAAAGACACCAGCCGCAGCCGGTCCACCTCACGTCAAGCCCCGCCAACAGCAAGCCGCAGGCGGAGCAACTCAACAGCCTCGTCCTCAGCGATGGATTGCTCACTCTCCCCCCTGGATAAAAATGCCGACGACATTGGGTTCACTACCGTCAGGCACAGCTCCTCGAAAAAGAGGAAAACCAGCCAACCATCGCCGGCCAACAACCCACCGATGAAGAAGCCATCTGCAGCAGGTGCTAGTGGAAACACCCACGCTCCGCCCCCAACCGACACCAACGCGCCGCGTACTAGTGCCGCCACCGCGTCCAATAACGATTCCGACCCCGCGCCGTCAACCAGTACCGCGAGTGCAGTGTTCGCGAAAAACTCCGCGCCCGCGAAGATAAACAATCCCGGCCCCGAACAATTCGCTCGTCCAGCCGCGCCCCCCGCGTCCTCGTCCGCCGACCAATCAAACGGCGGTAAAAAATTCAAATCCAGACCAATCGTCCTGCGGAGCAAGGGAGATTACACCGAAGCCTCCAGATTACTTGAAAAAGACGACGTGCAATATCACACCACCAATAAACCCGAGGGGGTAGCATTCCACCCCAAAGCAGAGTCCGACTACAGAAAAATAACAAAGCTATTTGATGCCAAAAAATACCCCTACCACACCTTCTGCGCGCCAGAAGAAATAGGCCTCCGAGTTCTACTCCGCGGCCTAGTCGAAACCATCGGCAACGATGAAATCCGCGCCGAGCTGGCGAGACTCAACTTCACCCCCATCCACGTTGAAAGATGGACAAGACCCGCTAAGGACAGGAGGAAGAAACCCATCCCCATCGCAATCGTCCAGGTAGTCGTGCCCAGAGAGCAGCACGAAATTTTCAACATCTCCAGATTCATGAGGCAATCCATCAGAGTAGAAGCCCAGAAATCAAATGGTAAACCCGTGCAGTGTTTTAACTGCCAACTGTACGGGCACACAGCCAAACAATGCCACACACCATCCATCTGCGTGAAGTGTGCCGGCCAGCACAATACCAAAGAATGCCAGAAAAGTAAAAAGACTCCAGCTAAATGCAGCAACTGCCAGGGGGCACACACTGCCAACTATTCCGGGTGTCCACGTCGCCCGACCAAAGGCCAACAAATCACAACAGATGCCAACCAACAACAACCACCTCCGCCAAAGAAGACCCCCGTAAAGATCCCCCCACCGACCCACGTATGGGGAACCCAGAAGAACCCGGCTCCTCCGGCAGCCGCCCCCAACCCACTCCACCAGATGTTCGCGCAGCTGCTCGAACAAAATAAGCAGATGATAGACATGATGGCTCATCTCCTCCCAGATGGCTCATCTCCTCCATCCCACACCAACCCAGCAATGGCCACTAGACCCAGGACGCTGAAGATAGTCTCATGGAACGCTAGCTCAGTGCGCGACAAGAAGGAGGATCTTGCCGACACACTGACGTCCTACAACATCGACGTCGCCCTCCTTCAGGAGACGTTCCTAAAAGCCTCCTCCAGATTCAGCATCCTCAACTACACCATCTATCGGAACGATAGAAAAACCGGCCCAGGCGGTGGCACTGCGATCCTGATAAAGAGCAGCATTCGCCACCACGAATTGCTCTCTCCGGCCATGGTCAGTCTGGAAATTACCCAAATCGCCATCGAGCTCGAAGACCAAAACAACCTGATTCTCGCTTCAGTCTACCAGCGAAATCAAGATACCATCGCTCCATCGGACTACGAAAAGTTGGCGCAGGGAACCTCCGCCAAAATCATCGGCGGAGACTTCAATGCACACAACGAAGAGTGGGGCTGCCAGTCCACAAACGGTCGTGGACGCGAGCTCAAAAACATCTGCGACACCTGGGGATTCAACATCGCATATCCAGACGAACCAACTCACTACGCCGCCGGAGTCCCTCAGCACACCGGATCCGTCATCGATTTCTTCCTGGTGAAAGACTCCAGAAGAGCCACAGCAACGAGAGTAATCCACGAGCTGGACTCCGACCACCTGCCAGTCCTGCTCGAGCTGGGTGACAACCACCTGCTGGACGCCCCCTTCAGGCCCCCAAATAGAATCACGGATTGGGTAAAATATAATAATCTTCTTCATCTTACAGATCCAATACCGACGATCAACGACCCCAGGCAACTCGAGCTTGCAGTCAGCAAGCTGTCCACGGACATTCAGCAGGCCTTCAACACCGCTTCGGAGCCACGGCCAGCCAACCAGTCCAGGCTAACCACAGACCTCCCGCTGGATCTGAAAAACCTTCTCCGAGCGAGAAATCGACTGTTGAGAAGGGCCAGATCCACCCTCGATCCCGAGGATAAAAGGCGGGCAAACCAGGCGACCAGAGAAGCCAGGCAAGCGATGAAGTCTTTCAGAGACGAAAAGTGGGGCAACCTGCTCTCCTCTCTGGACTCATCGAACTCCAGGCAGATCTGGCGTCTGGCGAGGTCTTTGGCGGGAAAATCCAGGAGGATTATTCCACCGCTAAAATCGGATGCAGATGGCGCTGTCGCCGTCTCCGATGTGGACAAGGCTGAACTTCTGGCTGAGTCCTTCAAGCTCCAGATGACCTGTCAACGTCATCCTGAAGCAGATCCAAATTTCGATGCGGAGGTCAGCAGGGTTTCGGCCCAGCTACCTATCTTCCCGCAAATCTCCTTCCTGCAAAATCATCTCGCTTCCCCCCGTTCAATCTCAGCAATAATCAAAAGCTTCGCCCCCAGAAAAACCCCCGGCTTTGACGGTATCACGGCCAGGCAACTCCAGAAACTTCCGAGCAAGCAGATCGCGGAGATCACAAACATCGTGAACTCCATTCTGCGTCTCCAATACTATCCAAGCTCATGGAAGCACGCCATTCTTGCCGTGATACCCAAAAAATGCAATAGTCCGAGCCCGGCCGACTACAGGCCGATCAGTCTCCTCAGCGCTCTTTCCAAAATCGCTGAAAAAACCATCCTCGAAGCCCTCAACAGCTTCACCGATTCCAAAAAGATCATTCCAGATGAACAATTCGGGTTCAGGAAAGGTCTTTCATCCATTCATCAAGCGGCCAGGTTGGCCAGCGAAGTCCATTCAGCTCTCGAGAAAAAACGGCATCTCGGAGCAGTTCTTCTCGACCTGTCCAAAGCCTTCGACAAAGTCTGGCATGATGGTCTCATCTACAAAACCATCTCTCTCGGATTTCCCCGAGATCTGACCCTGCTAATCCGTTCATTCCTGGAAGATAGAACCTTCCAAGTTCGAATAAACTCTTCCGTCTTCACGAAAAAACAAATAAAAGCGGGCGTCCCGCAAGGTTCCCCCCTGGCACCGGCCTTGTTCAATATCTACTTGGCCGGTATTCCACGCTCACAAGATGTGAAATCCGCATTCTTCGCAGACGACACAGCTTACTTTGTAGCGTCTCCTCAGACTTCTGTGATCCACAACAAACTCCAGAAGCAACTTAACGCAGCTATCCACTGGCTCAAATTCTGGCGCCTGCAAGTCAATCCGAAAAAGACTCAGGCGATCATCTTCACCAATAAACGCTTCACCAGAGAATACAGGCTACTGGTGGACAAAGTTCCGATTCCATGGTTGCAAAAAGCAACGTACTTAGGTCTTCATTTCGACCGACATCTTTCTTGGTCCAGTCAAATCCAGCAAGCCATCTGCAAGGGTTGCGGCATCATCAAACTGCTGTACCCGCTCTCATGCAGAACGAGCAATCTCGCTCCAAAAATCAAAGTCATGATCTACAAAATCCTTGTCAGATCAGTAGTTCTGTACGGCTTCCATACGTACTACCGGTTCCTTGGTCCAACCCTGATCAAGAAACTCCAAACCTTCCAAAATAAATCCTTGCGTGTGGCCCTAGACGCACCTTGATTCGTTAGAAATAATCAAATCCATCGGGAGGCCGGCGTGCCACCGATCTCTCAATTCCATCAAATCACACTCGCCAAGCTGAAGCTCACAGCCTCGCGAGGTAGCAATCCACTGCTACGCGAATTATCGGACCTCCTGCCCTAGCCACAGGGCAATACTCCGATATCATCGTCCCCAATCTCCGGCATCAAGACTCGGATAACGAATTTTTTTTGGTTTTCCGACTTGTGTAAGTCTCAGCCTTCTTTCCTGCCTTCGCACAACATCTAGCGTTTCTGTCTGTGCCGGCCCGGCGACTGCACCTATGCGCAGCGTCGGCCCGGCAACGGCAGAAATTAGCACCGCAACGCCGATGACTTCATCGGCTTTCCAAATTAACCTCCCGAAGTTCGCCTGGACTTCATTGAAAAACCACTTCATGAACAGTCGGACATCCGTCCTTCGGGACCAAACATTCCGACATTTCCTGGGTCAACTAGAGACCCTCAAAATAATTAGAAACCCATCCTGGGTCAATTTCATGCAATATAAGTAAGGGCCGAAAAGGCTAACTTAAAAACCAGGCTAATAAAATGGAAATGGAATCTTCATTGATTATAGTGTAAGTAAAACTGAATTGCCATTTTTACGTATTTATATATGTAAATGTCTGATTCTTCAAAACGTCTGACAAAAATTTTATTGAATAATAAGGCAAAATTAGGGTTAAGTGAACCAAAAAGTAACACAGAAACAGATTCAACAAAAGAAATTTTAACAAATCAATCAATTAATTTAAGCTCAGAATTAGACTTAAGTTCGTTTAATCAAGTAGATATATTTAATACAATGGAAAACATCCGTTTTCACACATCTCTTTTACCCACATTCTCCAGTGCACAAAATCATCTCGAGAGTTTCATAATTGCAATCGACGAATTCTTTTATCTTTATGCAAGTAGTGATATGAGAATTTAAGTAAAGTAATTCTGGCAGCTATAAAATCTAAATTAATAGACAACGCGAGAGAATTTCTCCTATCAAGACCAGACCTAACTAACTGGCCTACGATAAAAGTTGCTTTTAGAGAAAAATTTGGCGACCCTATAACTTATCAAATATTAATACAACAGCTACAATATATAAAGATTAATAAAAACGAAACGATTTTAAATTTTGTAGACCGATTAAAAATAGTCGTTCAAAGAATTATTTCGAAAATTCAGTGCGAAGTTGAGGATCAAACTTCAAAAGTAATATTATTTAGTCAGGTACAGAAAATGTCTGTCCTAATAATAACGGCCAATTCTCCGCAGACATTAAAAACAATGCTAATGCTGCAAAATCCAAACACGCTTGACGACGCCTTTTCACACGTCGTTAATTTTAATATGATCGAGTCGCAGGTTAATTTTACAAATAATACAAATACACAATTTAATGACAATAATACATTTAATAGACCAGTATTCAAACCTTTCTCCCAACATCAAATGAATTTTCCTCAACCAAGACAACCGGCTTTTCCGAGTCAGCCGATTCACATCCAACCTCGACCAATGCCTCCGAGGCATTATCCGACAAATGCACAAGTATTTGGGAAATCCCGAAATGTATTTGCCCCACAGACTAATAGACCTTTGAAATTAGACACCCCTACACCAATGTCTATTTCAACTGGAGGCCCTTCGAAAATCTATCAAAATCGACAACCTCATAGATTCCCTAAAGCATTTCAACAAACCGGTCCGAGAAATTTCACCACTAGAGAATTGACCAACGTTGAAACTTATACGGAACCGCATAACGAAGAGTATTTGGTGGAAGAACCTTCCGAGGAGTATGATTATTCTTCATATTATCAAGATTCCTCTTCATCCTATCCTCAAGAGGATCATTCTTCGTTCGAAATACCCAACCCTCAATTCTGTCGATCACCTTCTGCCGTCGGAAAGACTAATGAAAACATTTCGGAAAGGGCACCTGAAAATTTTCAAGAACTTCGCCCTCATCTCCCATCAACCTAAACAACATAGCCCAGAAGATTGAATTACCATATTTCTATCTTCCTCAAATACAAATAACTGTCCTCATTGCTGTCTAAAATTGCTAATCAATTTCCTGAAAAGATATTTTGCGAACCTTTCGAAGTATCTGCTTGTAAAAATACGTACAAAGAAAATAAAAATTTAACTATACCGTTATTAAAAGAATTAGGAATTAACGATAATTTAGATATGAGAGTTTTAAATTGGCATAATGACTTTGACGCACTGATAGGAACAAAGGATTTGAAACATCTTCATGCATTAATAGATTACGAGAAGAAACTTTTAACTCTTAGGAATATTAAAGTTCATTTTTACGAAAACGGCGTTGCTATTCTGCCTTCACTTACAGTTGGAGACCATATTATACCGGACAGTCCAGTTGACGTACGAAATGGTTATTGTAAAATCCCTAATTCCGCTCCTGAAGTAGGTATCAATTTTCATCAAAGAGTAAAAGTCATTCCGCACGATCAGTTTGAATTATTAGACCCTCGTAGTGAATCTATCAAAAAGAAATTTAATCCTTCAGAACTCCTACGATTGGATCATTTAACACCTTTGGAAAGATCGAAAATTATTCCCCTTCTATAGGATTTCAAAGAAATTATGTACCACGAAGGATGTGACCTTTCTTTCACTAGTCAAACTAAACATTATATCCGAACTAATAATGATCGTCCAATATATGTAAAATCCTATCGACACCCACCTTCTATGAACCAGGAAATACAGTCCCAAATTCAAAAACTATTGGACAACAAAATAATTCAACCTTCCATCTCGCCTTATTCCGCCCCAGTCTGGATAGTTCCGAAAAAGGCAGATGCTTCCGGTAAGAAGAAGTACAGACTAGTAATCGACTACCGCCAGCTCAATGACGTAACCGTTGAAGAAAAATGGCCGCTCCCATGTATCGATGATATACTAGATAACCTTGGCAAATGCACCTATTTCACTACTCTCGATTTAGCTCAAGGCTTCCATCAAATCGAGATGAGTTCAGATTCCGTCGAAAAGACTGCGTTCACTGTGAACAATGGTCATTTTGAGTACCTTCGGATGCCCTTTGGCCTCAAAAATGCTCCAGCCACATTCCAAAGAATGATGGATGAAGTACTGAGGGAATATCTATATAAATTCTGCTTTGTTTACATGGACGATGTCGTCATACTTTCAAAATCACTCTCAGAACATATTGACCACATACGAATAATATTCAAGAGATTAAAAGAAGTCAACTTAAAGGTTCAGCCGGACAAATCAGAATTCCTCTGCAAGGAAGTTTCCTTCCTAGGGCACGTCATCACTCCCGATGGGATAAAACCCAATCCAACTAAAGTTGAAGCCATTCAACGCTACCTCATTCCAAAAAGCCAGAAAGAAACCAAAGCATTTTTGGGATTAGTAGGTTATTATAGACGTTTCATCAAAAACTTCTCAAAAATTACCTTCCCATTGACCAAATGTCTTCGAAAAGGTAGTTCCGATGATGCCGAAAATACCGAGTACAAAAATGCGTTCCAGAAATGCAAAGAATTAATTACAAATTGTCCAATACCCTGACCTCCAATACCTATCCTCCAATACCCTGACTACAACAAACCATTTAAGCTAACTACAGACGCTTCGAATGTAGCGATAGGGAGCGTCCTTTCACAAAATGAACACCCGATAGCATTTCATTCAAGAACCCTCAATACAGCCGAAAAGAACTATTCTACAATTGAGAGAGAACTGCTAGCTATAGTAGATTCCACTAAACACTTTCGCCCGTATTTGTATGGACAAAAGTTTATAATCGAAACAAATCACAACCCTCTTGTTTGGTTATCTAAGATCAGAGAACCCAATTCAAGATTAATTAGATGGAGACTCAAATTAGAAGAGTTCAATTTTGAAATAAAATATAAAAGAGGAAAGGAAAATGTCGTCGCGGAAATCAAACGACACACATTCTAGTGTTCCTAATGTCGACGATTCAGTTGCTAATCTCGCCGACTTCGATCTTGCAGATTTTGCTTTAGGCAACAAATACGAAGAAATCATCTCCGATCAAGTAAGAGATCTTAACAAGAGCGCAAGCAAAGAAAAACCAGCTGAAAATATAAGCGAGGAAGATGCAGATTCAAACATTACGGTACATTCTAATAATGATACCCAAGGCAAACACCTTCCAATATCAGAATTACCCGTCAATTATGCTACAAACCGCCTAATAATTGATTACGGAAACCAATTTAAACATGTATATTCGAAGCCATTTAAGAAAAACCACCATTTTGTAGAGATTTCAAAAACCGAACGACAAGACCATATAGTGAAAATATTGAAAGAAATAATAAAATCAGATACGACTTTTACTATTTATATTCCAGACCAAGAACTAAAGATAGAGTTTCAAAGAATAATTAACGCTAATCTAAATCCATCCGCGAGATTAGTTTTTTCTAATACTTATCTTACTTATATCACCGACGACGCGCAACAAAAAGAAATTGTTTGTTGAAACTATCACCAGAATAATCATAATGGGATAACAGAAACCTATAATCAACTTAAACAAAAATATTATTGGCCTAAATTAAGGGATTCCATTACCAACACCATAAACACTTGTGAAATCTGCTTACAGAACAAGTACGAAAGACACCCTTATAAAATAGCCTACGAAGGTCCTTTATTAGCGGAAAACCCTTTCAAGACCTTACATCTTGACCTATTCCAATTTTCAAACTGCCAATTTCTAACCATCATCGATTCTTTCTCCAAATACGCCCAAGCTTATTTCGTAACTGACAAAAACGCAGTTACCATTGTTGGAAAACTAAGGCATTACTTTTCTCATCATAATTCCCCTTCTAAAATTGTTGTTGATAATGGAGCTGAATTCAAAAACAATCTCTTCAAAGAGTTTTGCCAACTATTTTGCGTAGAAGTACATTATACTACCCCTGGAAATTCATCGTCCAACAGTCCTGTAGAAAGATTACATTCTACATTGCTAGAGAAGTTGCGAATCCTTAAAACGCAAAACCCTGAAGAAACTCCACAAAACTTAATGACCTCTGCTATCTTAATATATAATCAAAGCATCCATTCTACTACAGGTCATTCGCCATTTTCGATACTATTATATATTTCGATACTATTATATATGGTCCCTATCTTAACGAGCCCAATATCAATAATGACCTAACCATTTTCGAACAATATAATCAAAGGAGGAAAAGTGTATTAATACCTTTTCACGAAACAATTTACAAAAACACATAAGAAACAGTCCGAAACCACACAAAAACGGAATAACAATATAGAACCACCCCCCGAATTGATCCCTAATCAGACTATTTACAGAAAAAACACACTACGCAACAAAATAAATCCCCAATACATACCAACTAAAGTGACTAATATGAACAAAAACAAAATAACGGGTGTAACTAGAAAGAAACCTGTAACTACACACGTACGGAATCTCAAAAGAAGAAATACCACAACTTCCTCTCAGCCTCCTGACCCTGACAATGCAATGCACCCATCGACCCATTGCCAAGCACTTCGGGTACACAAGTTGCCAAATAATGGTTATTACACCGAGGATATTTCATCATCTTTAGTTGTAAGTCACTACCATACAACTTATATACCTTTTAACATAACAAAAATTAAACATACTGTATCTACCTTATTCCATAACATAGTAATTATAAGTCATATGATACAGAAACTAAACAATAATTTAACGGCAACTCAATTCCAATATATTTATGCCGAGTATAACGCCACATATGACGCTTTTTCAAAGCTGAATGTATACCAGGGTAACGAACCAATCCGGAAAAAACGCGGTTTAATAAACCTTCTAGGAAGCAGTATCAAGTTCGTCACAGGAAATCTCGATAATAATGACCTAGACACTTATGCGAAATTTACAAATCTTGAAATATAACCAAATAAATGCAATGCATAAATTAAATGACGTCGGCTCTCTTGCAGGAAGCGTCGTCGCCCGAGTAGAAAACAACATACACCTCGTAAACGAAAACGCGAAAGCTATCCGTTCTGCAATTTTAAAATCCAACATCGACATAAATTCAATGCTGATTATGGAAAATCAACATTTACAAATCATTAGATTAAAAGATTTCTTAGAAAAACTGTTACGCATAATATCCTTTGCGCACTTAAAAACATTAGATCTTGAAATATTAAATTTACATGATATCGAAGAGATGTGGAATTATTTGGAAGTACACCATCCTAAAAATGTTCTATGGCCAATAAAACATTTCTCAGAACTTGCACTAATTTGTAAAACCGGCCTTTTAATATTAACTGAAATGGCCATCCTAGTTATTAAGATTCCTATTTTTGAAAAAAATGTATGTAACTTAAGATTTATTTACCCTGTACCTAGTAACGATAGTAAAATATTAATTATACCTAGTAGATATCATTGTAACAACTTGTGGTATGAACAATGTGTAGAAATTAATACTAAGTGGATCTGCTCCAACCTTATCGCTAATGGATGTCTTTTCCCAAAAGATTGCCAGTATGCACTAATTGTGTTCAGAACCATCAGTTGTTCAGAACCAATTTCAAGTGCATACTCTAACGTATCACAGATCCCTTTTACTGTGTACAAAATCCCCTGAAACAATTTACGAGAATTGTTTTCAGTTTCAAAAAATTAATATCCAACATTGCAGTCTCATCCAAAGTAACTGTGATGTGATAATAAATCAACATAAGTACTCCCTAGGTGTTAACAATATCTCAATACAACTTCCGAAGATTGATAAGATCCAAGATACTAACTTAACACTGGACTTACAAATCAAACACTTGGAAAACCCCTGGAAAAAGAAAGAAGACCTGATGGAACCTTTAATTATTCAGAATAGGTTCCCTCAACAAGTTCATCATTACGTCTTCACAATTGTATGCCTCATTTTCCTTCTTGTAATAGCTATAATGATATATCTATGGCTAAAACAAAGAAGAAACAAATATATTCCGATGAAACTCTTACAAAAACTTGTCAACGAGGACGTTGAAAAAACTAAGGGTGGAGGAGTAATGACCCCAAACCGACGGATGTCCATTGCTTAACGCTGAATAAGCTATAAGTTTATATTTAAATGTCCATTGCGTAACACTGAATAGGCTATAAGTGTATATTTAAGGAGAATCTGTATTGTAGAGGTAATCAATATTATAGTGTCAAAGCTCGCGCTGTTCACGATATTGTTCATTAGTTTAAGTGTCCTTATTATAAAATAAAGTTTTTAAAAACGAATCGCGTTTCGCGTTTCGCGCCCTCCATCCACCCGAGATTATTTTCTAAAATAATCCCGAAACTTCACTGCTGGTAGATGGGATAAGGTTTCCGTAGCTATTTGCCACTTAAAAAACCCTTATCTTCTCTTCCTTGGTGTTTCCGCAGCTTGGCCGCCGGACGGGGTGGGCCAAGCGCTTCGCACCACACCCCTCTGGGGGACAAGTACCAGAGGGGGGTGTATCTTAAGATATTATTTATGTATCTCATTGCCGAAGGCACTGAAGGTGCTTCAGCTTAATTTTATCTTCACTTACCTTGTGACCTGAAAGGGAAGGCACTTCCTGAAAGAGAAGCACTTTAACTTCACCTCACCAAATTCCTTTTTCTTTTTTCGTACGTGAGACTGGCGGTCTCATTCCCACGGCGGTAGATCCCTCGTTGGACATCAGTCGACCTAGTCCTCCAAAAGTTGGAGTTTCGGTCTTCTGTGCCTTCTGCCACCCAACGCTGCTAGGTCTTCCGGACGGTAGTCCGTTAACCTTCGCAGTTCTTGATTTGGGTGGTCAGTGATCTTCAGGAAGGCTTTCTCTGCCTTTTCCTGCATGCACTGCCTAAAGGGAGTCCACATCATCTCTCTATGTAATCGTACATTGGAGATGTACCATGGGGCGTTCAGAGCCAGTCTCAATATCTTATTCTCATAGCTTTCAAGCTGTTTGATGTAGGATTTTGCCGCGTAGCCCCAAGCGGTCGATCCAAACATCATTACACTTCTCACTAATGCTTTGACCATTAGCATCTTGAGCTTCACGTCTAACTTGCTATTTCTGCAAATTAGCGGATAAGCCATCTTCGTTACCGTCACGGCTTTTATCCGTGCGTTCTTGACATGTCGACTCCACGTCATCTTCTTGTCGAATGTGGCGCCCAGATACTTTACAGTATCTTGCCACCCCACATTTTGATCTTCTATCTCCAGTTGGAGTTCGGGTCTTCTTCTTCTTTGTGTGATGTAGATAGCCTGTGTCTTGGTGACATTCACCTTGATCTTCCAGGCTATCATCCACTCCATCAGATCGTCCAGGTGTTCCTGGACGTATCTGACGGCGTGGTCCGGTCGCGAGTGTCTAGCCATTATGGCGGTGTCATCAGCATACAGGGCTAACCTAGTGATATTCCTCTTGGGAATATCACTGGTGTATATGTTGTATAGGTGGGGCGCTAGTACCGCTCCCTGCGGTACTCCAGCCTCCACCCATCTTCGTGCTGACTTGACTGCACCCATTTTCACAGAGAAACTTCTGTCTCTTAGGTATGAGTCAGTCAGCTCGGTAATCCACTCAGGAATTCCTATCTCTATCATCTTGTGGATAAGCCCGTCGTGCCATACCCTGTCGAAAGCTCTTTCGACATCGAGTAGGACGATTGCCGTTCCGTGTCTTCTACTCAGTGCTTCCGCTATGTATTCTGTTACGCATAGCATCTGATCTTCCGCAGAGTGATTTTTTCTAAACCCGAATTGTTCGGGCGGAAGGATGCTGTTATCTATGAGCACCTTCTCTAATCTCTTTAGAATCACTCTTTCTACGACCTTACTTATTGATGGTAATAAGCTAATCGGCCTGTAGTTTTGCGGGAACTTCTGGTCCTTTCCTGGCTTCGGTATCATTTTCACCGTTGCATATTTCCATCTATCTGGGAAATACCGCAATCTCATGACTGCGTTTGCAACGGCAGTGATGGCTGCAATGCCCTTTCTGGGCAGCTTCTTCAGCATGCGATTGGTTACACCATCGCATCCTGGAGCTTTCTTGAGCCTGATCCTTTGGATAATTTCCTTGACCTCCTTCGGAGTTGTGAACTCCGTCAGCGGCCTAGGTCCTATCCTTTCTCTGAAGCTTCTTACATTTCTTCTGACTAACCTCTCATGGTTTTCGTCATCGTCATCGTGCTCATTTATGATGCACTCTCTCTCGAGAGCATCAGCCATGGCGTCAGCCTTTTCGGCATTGCTATAAGCAAGCCCGTTGGCTCCGTGCAGCATCTTCGGCTCTGGTCTTTTCTTGAGTGCCCTGTAGACTCCCCATAGTGTGCCATCATCATTGCCGAGTTCCGTGAGGCGATCGTTCCACCTCTTCTCACTCAGATCCTTCAGAGCTTTTCTCAGGACGTTCGTCGATCTGGTCAACTCCCTGGCCAGGTCGGCCGTCCTATTTGCTCTGTATCGTCGCTTGATGGCCCTACGCCTTCTTATCATCCTCCGTATGGTTTGAGGAATAGGTCCGTAGGGGTGCTTCGATGGCCTTTCTACTCTTCTAGTCGTGCAGTCTTCTACTGCATCGACTATGGCCTTTTCTAGTATCTCGACTTCATGCTCCAACTCTTCCGTTGTGTCGATCTTCGGGATTTGGATTTTGGAGTAGATCTTTTCTGGGAACATGTCCCAGTTGACCCACTTCCTCACCACATGATCCCTATGCCCGTCACCAGAACCCAACTTTAAGAAAATCGGGTTGTGGTCGGAGGTCCCGTCGTAAGCAGTCTCTATCTCCATATCCAATGGGATGTCCTTGATGACTGCGATGTCCAAGACGTCCGGCAGTCCTTCTATCGGCTGATATGTGGGCTCTTCGGGAGCAATCACGATTGCTCCCATAGCCTCCACGTATCTTTCCAATCTTCTTCCGTTGGGATTATACAACCTGCTATGCCAATTCGGTGACTTGCAGTTGAAATCCCCTACAAGAACTTTCCCTACATTTCCCTGTAGGAGTTCTTGGATGTCTTCTTGTAGCAGCTGATCCCGCCTACCGGGGTGGTAGACGGACTGCACCTCTATGGGTGCACGTGCCATCTCTACCTTGACCCCGATGGCTTCTATCTCACCTTCGTTATCACGAAGTGGTTCAGATTCCAGACTTCGCCTGACGAGAATGGCAACGCCACCCCCGACAGGATTCCGTCTGTCGAATCTGTACGTCCGGTAGTTCGGGAAATTTATCCTGAACTCTTCCGGACATTTAGTTTCTTGCAAAGCAAGAATATCCGGATCGTAGTCTGCCAGAAGTTGTTCAACTTCTATCTTCTTATTCCGGATCCCGTTTACATTCCAGGATCCAATCGTCAGGTTCGCTGGTCTGTTTCTTCTACCTGGCATTTCTGGCTTCAAGGATGGCGCGGACACTCATTTCTACCGCTTGTGTAATGATCTTTTGCATGTCCTCATCGGACAGCACGTCATTTCGTTTGCCTGTAGTTTTTACAGGCTCTTGCCTATTAGTCTTCTTTCCTTTTTTGGTGGGTGCATACTTGCATCCCAAGTAGGATGCAGCATGCGCCTCTCCACAATGCGCGCACGTGGCTTTTTCTTCGCGAGGGCGCGTGCACTCTGAGGTGCGGTGGTCCTCACCACATTTTACGCATCGTACAGGGTATCCGCAGTTGCCCTGTACATGTCCGTAGCGCTGACAGCGGTAGCACTGCACCGGCCTGTCAGCTTTTTCCTTTCTTTCGACCTTCACGGACAATCTATCCAAAAACCGAAGGTCGAAAATCTTTTCATTAATGGTCTTCACGAGGACCATGGGGAGTGCACGGCCCTTCGTTTCTTTTCTTCGCGAGCGTAACCTCGCCACTTCAGCGTCAGCGAAGCCCTGCTCCACTAGCGCCTCCTTTATATCTTCAATTGTTGTTGTTTCAGGCACTCCTTTCAAGACTGCCTGAAATTTCTTATCTTCGCGGAGTGTGTACGTGAAGAAGCTGTGCTTGTTTTGCTCACACACCTTTGCCAGCGCTCTATGGTCACCGGCTGATTGGGGGAAAATTTGGATTCCCTCCTTCGTCATCTTTGCTTTATTGTAGCCTATCTTCTTTTCATTTAGAAGTTTGGAGAAAGCGGACCAGTCCGGGCACGCCACGGTCACTGGTGGTACTCCCTTTGCGGGAGTTTTTTCTCCAGCTTTCTCGATACCATGAGTGGGCCTGTCGGCCTCCACCCTTTTTGGTTTCTTGGCAGTTGCCTTTGGCTTATTTGCCTTCTTTGCCGCTTCTTGTGGAGTTGGATATTCATTATCCGACTCCGTGTCGTCGGTGGAGACTGCCGGTCTCTTCTTGTTCTTCGCCGATTTCAAGGCGCCGGACGGTCCGGCCACTACTTCGGCTACAGTTATCTTTGGTACTGTGCCGTTTGATTTTGCCGTCAGGGCATTTACCATTTTCTCCAGGCTCTTTATCTTGGCCTGGAGGTCTTCAATTTGCTCCTTTTGCTTATCCAAAAGGGCATCGCGCTCGGCAATTTGGTTCTCCATCCACTGAACCTTCTGCCTTTTTTCGTGCTTCTCCTTTTTCGACATTTTTCCGCTGTCACTAGCACCGTCACTTCCACTAATTTTCTTAATAAACATCACCTGCAATTGCAGTGATGTCTATCGCGTCGTCGCCTGTTGGCACGGAATAACGGCCGGCAGTTCCGAAACTGCCAACTAATTTCTCGTGCCTACTATTTCAAATTTTTACGATCGGAAAATTTTTCAAATTTTCGAAATCGCTAGGCTGCAAAAACAGTCAGCTATACCGCTATTTTACAGAAATCGCGCTTTTTTCCGATCACGTCCACAGTCGACCTTACAACCGACTGCGGAATTGCGGTTTTACTCCGCCCACAAATGGGAGGAGTCAAACACGCCGAAAATCTTCAGCTTCTGTCACAGTGGGGGCGTTGAAAAACACCACGCTCGCTGCTTGTCACCACCAGGAAAACCTAACCTGCAAAGGACACTCGAGAGAAACACAACCGTTCACCTCAAGCACTGAACGCAGACTTGTTTAAAAACGAAGTTTGTCGGTTTTCGTATTTAACTCGTGGACACACGCCGCTTCAGTTGGTGCCCCACCCTTTTTTATTAGAACATTTTGATCGGGTCGGTTTGTGAAACTACATGCCTCTAGTCGGTCAAAGATCGTCATGATCAAAGATCTATTCTCATAAAAATTGAAAAAATTGGTGTCTTTAGTCATCAGTATCACTTTCATTTCTACTTTCATTTACGTTTTCTGCCTTAGTTTCATTGTCAGATAGGTCTTTATTTGAAGTAAGAATTAGAAAATGTTTTTTGATATGAATTTTGTTTTCTATTTGTGTTTGTTTTTCTTGATTTGTGGATAATGTTGTAATCGTATTCTTCAAGTTTTAAACGCCAACTAGTTAATCTGCTACCGGTATATTTTATTAAAAAAGGCCAGGTTAAAAAGCGACGAGAAGTTATCGGGGTGAATTTTCTACCAAATAGGCATAAATATTTTGCTTCAGCATAACAGAAAGTTCTTGAAGCGAATGTAATAGGTAAGTAGTCTTGTAGTCTTGTAGTCTTGTAGTCTTGTAGTAGGTCTTTAGGGATAGGGCCTTGAGAAAGTACAGCACCAGTAGATAATATATGGGAATGCTTCCTTCTCCACCTCCTCATTCTAATATGGAATGCCTCTTCCTCTTCATTCACTTTCCTCTTCAATGCCTCCATCCGCTTCATTAAATCGTTTGATCAGCTGTGGCATATATAGTCGGAACACATAAAATTAGGTTCAGAATGAGCGAATAACATCGAAAACAAAGGAAACCATAAAGTCCTTACGAGTGAAGTGAATCTCTTCTCCACGAACAGCTATGCTGTGTGTTCCATTTAAACAATAACGAAGGAATCAAAAAGACAAAGAAGCAGAAAAAGAAGAGCGTACATATGGCACTGAATTATCAAGCAACAAAAATAGGAAAACAAAAGAAAACAAGGTAATTCCTTGAAAAAAGAGTTTCAATGCAGCCCCGATGTAGTGGACATCAGGATAGTGACCCTTCTGTGAGTTCGGTGTTCAAGTGGTCCTCAAAAGGAGTACCGATAAGACCGCTAATCAAATCAATACAAAACTAAAGGCACTCGGTCTCAAATAAAATAAAGCCTATTCCCAACTTAGAGTTACTTTGCAGCTGTTACAGGATATCTTTCAGAATATAAAAGTATTCTAATATTTATAAAATCGATGTTATCAAATTGATTTATATATTTTACAACAGTTCTTTTTCGTTTTTTTTAAAGACATTTAAAATCGACGTTATCAAAGTGATTCATATATTTTACAATATGGATAGTGAAGATTCAATTATTTTCTACCTTGGAGCTACAGTTAGATACAATTGGCAAATAACATGAACTGATTTTCCATTACTAAGTGATCTAACACAAATATTACAATCAGTACAAATAGTATTTACTTTACATATGTTTTTCCAAGTTTTAGCATTAACTACAGAGGTAAAACTAGTAAATAGAAATAAATCTGTGCTATGGAGGGCATTATTAAATTCCTGATGATGCTATTATGGTTAGCGAAACGTGCGTCAAGAAGTTTAAAACAGTGATTTGGTGTGTAGTGGTAAATCTCTTCAAATTTATGGGTTTCAGATCAATTTTATATTAAAAGATGGTTGTGATAAACTTAGTTTAGAGCTCTTTAAAATTAAATATGCCGTGAAAGGTGTCGGACAGAGCTTAACACATATCACGGAGTAGATTAACATTGAGGTGGGATCATATAATAGTCAAAAATATAAACGAAATACCGATTGTTTACTAATTACAGCGATAACAAATGGGCTGCTGTCATTTAATAAACGAAAATTAAAAATACCGGAGGATATAAGATCCAGATTTTAATGCATCAACGAATATTAATGTGCTATTAGAGTCGATAATCTTTTGGTCGATAATTAACCATGGGCAACAAAGGCTTGGGCCAAGTTTACCTATATTGCAAATTACATTATTTGGCTGGATAGTGGCAGGAAACTTATATTTAAATTCAAAAGTGAAAAATAAGACGTTAACCAATTATTTGACTGCTCTATCGATAGAAAAGAAAATTGATAAAATTGCAAAATTCCTGAAAATTGAAAATAAATTAAGTCAAATTATAAAACAAAATTTTTATATGGATGGCTTAATTACTGGTGCAAATTCAATGGAAGATATTATATAGATTATTTAATGGATAATATTTTAGTGGTCAAGTGGTTATCTAACTATATCATTCCATTCCGAAACTATTTTAAGATTAATAATGATTTAAAGGTTAGTGTTCTAAATCTAAACGAACACAAGCAATATAGGATTTTGTGGAAATGCGGGCCAAGATATTATTAAATATATGGTAAATGTAGATGCATCATCTCAGCTAGAAAGAAAAAAAAGTTATTTTATCACACTTCAAGATTCTTCAAGAAAATTCATCAACAACACTTCCTGAACCTTCTACATCTTCATGAGGTAAAATACTTCATGAGGTACACTATATTATAGATATTATATACGGGCTAAAAATTACATTAAAAACCGAACAGAAATATATAATACAAATTTAGAAAATTACTTAAACTAGAAGTCGTCAAAATTTCAGTTTTTTACTTCAATTTTAGTCTACTTTTTTATACCTGACTACCGCATTTTATCATACCTCCTATTTTAAGATATTGTCGGTCTTTACAACTGTAAATTTCTATGATTTTCCTTGAGAGCAAGTGAATAAAGTTGAGTTGAGGGTTGGTGTAAACAAGGACATAATCCTGCTAAATTTATGGATTATTGTTATTGTGTATTTTTATACAATTAAGTCAGTATTATGTATCTACAATGCTCAGTTAGTTTCGTCCTATACATACTAAATATATATATTAAAATATTTCTAGATAGTATATATAAATTTTATAAAATGTATAAGTTTTTAGTTAGATAGCTAATTAAAAAAATGAAAATGTGTGATCAATACAGTTTTAGAATAAGATTTACCAATCTTTATTGGAAAGTAAATGTGTCCACGAACAAGTGGATATCCAAGATGTACAATCAACAACTGAAAGTAACGATGATATGGGAAATCCAGAGGACCTATCTGAAACATACGTCTCTTCGGAGAATACCCAACAGCTGGAAAATCAAGGCAATAAATCAAAAACCGGTGTAAATGTTTGCCTTTTGTTGTACAAAATTCGCTAAAAATAGCCAGTTTATAACGAGCAGATGAGCCATATCTAAACTTCGTTATCAGGAGAATCAGCAATTTTGAAAGCTCATCGAATTTGCCGAAAGGAATATATCAACTAGCTGCAATCTTTACAAGAAAAGCCACAAACTAATTTTCAAAAAATTTAGTATGTCATCAACAGGGCTTTGAAGACGTTTGTTATTTTATCGACGACAACATCACTGCAAACAACAAATGTTATGTTTTTACTTTCTTGTGCAATTATTTCATTAGTGTTATTAAAAAAGCAGCAAGTAAAGATGGTTAAGCAGCAAATAAAGATGGGTATAACCATGATAGCATATTATCGGACACAAATTTTGAATCAAAACTGAAAAGAATATGGAGAGCTAAAATTTTCAATTCTATACAACAAAAAAATTGTTGGTCAAATTAACCGCAAGACAGAAGAGAAAGGCATACTTCAACGTGATACTCTTATTTTCAGACGAAAAATGTTAGATATCGAAAAGATATCTCTGCCTGAAGATTTAAAAATATCAGATACTAAAAGGAAAATACAAAATTCTCTAGACATTACAATATTAAGACATTAAAATTTTATCTTACTATATTAGCTAGTTGTCACAGTAGACCAAGAAAGTAACGATAGTTACAGAGTAAGCAACTCATTAGTTGAAGATTTGATCTAGAATGTGTCGAAAGGCAAAATAAAAACGAGTAAGTAAACATATAACCTTAGCGATGAATTTGAAAACCTTAACTAACAACCGAAAAGCTGTTGAAATTATTAATAGGTATGGCTACTCTTGTACTCGCCATTAGTTAAAGAGCTAGAAACAGAAGCTATGTTAGCATCTCCCAGTCGACCAGAGGTATGCCCTGATGGTATTTTAAAATCTAACGGATTATACACAGCTGTAGTTTTTGACAACAACAAAAGAGTTAGAATCGCCAAGCTTTTGTTGCCGACTACCCATGCTCGACATTTAATAGTTTCACAATCGTTAGAACTAATAAAAAAATTCGATGTACTGTGGATGCTATCGAATGCATTTGATATTTCAAATACTTGTCAAATAACGCGGGTTGGATGGTGGTTTGAATTTAACAACAAATTTATTGAATAACTTAACTTAAGGGATATTCAAGTTGACTTTTTAAAAACAATTTATTTTTTAAAATTACGAAAATTACAGGTTTTAATATGTCGAACATGAACAGTATGAGATTTCTTTACAAGACTCTTTTTAGTACATTTCCATTTTCTATTTTATTAGCCTGGCTTTTAAGTTAGCCTTTTAGGTCCTTACTTATTTTGTATCAGTTTGACCTACGATGGGGTTTCTAAAATTTTTGAGAGTCTCTAGTTGGCCTAATAAATGTCGAAATTTATGGTTCCGAAGGACGGAGGTCCGACTGTTCATTAAGTGGATTTTCAATGAAATCCAGGCGAACTTCGAGGAGGTTAATTGGAAGACCAATGAAGTCATTGGTAGGTGTGTGCTAATTTCTGTCGTTGGCGGGCCGACGCTGCCCATATATGTAGATACCGGGCCGACATCGGCAAAAACGCCAATTTACTGACCGGTCACAGAAAAGGAGGTTAGACTTACTCAAGTCGTGAAACGAGAAGATTTCGTAACCCGGGTCTTGATGCCGGAAATTGGGGACGATGATATCGGAGTGTTGCCCTGTGGCTCGGGCAGGAGGTCCGATAGTTCGCGTAGCAGTGAATTGTTACCTCGCGAAGCTGTGAGTTTCAGCTTGGCGAGTGTTGTTTGATAGAATTTAGAGATCGGTGACACGCCAGCCTCCCGATGGATTTGATTATTTCGTACGAATCAAGGTGTGTCTAGAGCCACACGCAAGGCCTTGTTCTGGAAGACTTGGAGTTTCTTGATTGAAGTGGGGTCAAGAAATTTGTAGTACGTGTAGAAACCGTACAGAACTACTGATCTAACGAGAATTTTGTAGATCAGTACTTTGATGTGGGGAGCTAGTTTCCTCGTTCTGTAGGAGAACTTGATGATGCCGCAACCTTTGCAGATGGCTTGCTGGATTTGGCTGGATCAAGAGAGGTGTCGGTCGAAGTGGAGACTTAAGTAGGTTGCTTTATGCAACCACGGAATTGGAACTTTGTCCATCAGTAGCCTGTATTCTCTGATGAAACGTCTTTTGGTTAATCTTTTTTGCATTGACTTGCAGGCACCAGAATTTGAGCCAATGGATGGCAGCGTTAAGCTGCTTCTGGAGTCTATTGTGAATGCTAGAAGTCCCAAAATAAGCAGTGCGGTTTGTTCGCCTTTTGTTGGGCGAGCAGGGCACCCGGACTAGTGGTGACTAGTGGTGACCCGGACTAGTGGTGACTAGCAATGTGGTCCCCGTGGCAGTTACTGCATTTTGCTGGGGACTTCTTGCTGTTATGTTGGCGCGCAAATTTTACGCAGATGGACTGCGCGTAACACTGCTTGGCTGTGTGCCCGGACAGTTGGCAGTTGAAGCACTGCACGGGTTTTCCATTGCTTCTTTGAGCTTCAGTCGTTATTAGTTGGCTCATGAATCTTGTTAGGTTGAAGATCTGACGCTGTTCCCTTGGGACAACGACCTGCACGATTGCTATTGGGACGAGTTTCTTCTTCCTCTCCTTCCCTTCTTGTAGTCCAGCGCTCGACGTGAATTGGTGTAAATCCTTGTTTTTCTAGTTCGGCGCGGATGTCGTCTGTCTTAGTGGTTTCGACTACGCCGCGGAAGAGGACGCGGAGGCCTCTCGCATCGGGCGCGCAGAAAGTGTGGTATAGATAACCCCTTTCGTCGAACATTTTCGTAATTTTTCTGTAGTCAGCTTCGGTTTTAAGATGGAAGGTGACTTTCTCGTCTTTCTGGTGATTGCGGTGAACTTTTTTTTGTTCCGCAAGACGATTGGCCTCGATCGGAACTTCTTCGCTGTAGGCGCGGACGCGGAGGAAGATTGCGGACTTTGGTCGGCGGTGGAACTGCTTTCTGTCACGGAGGCATAGTCTGTTTTCACACGCGACACTCACGGAACTAGTAGTCGGCGCAAACTCGGTACTACTTTTTGTCGCAGCGGCGGCGAAGGAATTCGGGGCGCTGGTCTTGGCCGCGTGGAGAAATTTGTAAAGGCGCCGTGTTTTTTCGTCGGCGGTCCGTCCAGGGTGGCTTGGCAGGCTTCACGTTTGTTAGCGAGTCTGCTGATTCTGGAGCCTGTGAGAATGACACTGGGTTGGATCTCCATCAAGATCTCCATCGGAGGTTGATTTTGCCGAATTACTGCGGCTTCTTTAATCTCTTGGGAGTTCGTTCATTGAGATCAAACCCTTGCGGTTTAAGGACTTGGATTCTGCCAGTTGTTTTAGTAGGTTCCGGATGTCTTGCGAAAGTCTTCCATCTTCGTCGGTTAGCTTTTGGACCGTGGCCTCCTTTATAGCTTCTCTTTCTGAATAAGCAGCGCCTTTTTCGGCCATTTGTTTCTGCAGTTGTTCTATCATGTCTATGAGCTTAGCCTTTTCTTCGTGGTCTTCATTTTGGCTTTCCTTTGGTCTGATAAAGGCTTGACATCAGGCTGGCTAGATATACCGGTGCCTGTCGGGCGGGCCATAGACATGGCGGCGGCTGTTGGCAGTCTTGCGGGACTCGGCCACCTGGCTTGGAACCGGCGGCATCAGACTATCTAGACGATGTACCTTGATGTTTCTTGAAATTTCGTTTGACCGTGCGAACACTGTGGAATAAATTTCAGAGCGATTTCTAGGAGCTAGTTGACTCTTCGAAATCTCGGACTGAACTGACTTTTTTTAGTACATTGCAAGGTGGGTTTAAATATATCAAATTTACGTTCGTTTTTAGTATGGCTAGAGGCGTCACATTACTCCTCTCCTCATAGATTCAACTGTACCGTTCGACGGGGTAGTAGAACTGCTCGCATCTCATGTTTTTCTTCTTCCGTTTGTCTATGATGTTGCTTCTTTACAACACACCACTTCGGAATTAGTTATTATATATCCACAGCACAATACAATCACTAAGTAGATCGCTATTGCCCAATAACTAGGGTAGCGGTCTATATTATCGAAAATTAAACCAGGCAGGTTACTTCTTATGTCATTCTTTAGTTGATGTAAATCATCCAATATAACTTCTGATAGTCGATTAGTTAGATTAAGAATTGCATTTGTATTTGGGCTAAAGTTTAATGCAGAAAATAATATTGGATGATCATTTGTAATGATTTTTCTTTGCTCATTAATTATTAATTGATTATCAATGGTGATTTGACATCCAAATGGTATTTATCATGTATGTACCCTTGATTTGAATCATTTCTTCTTATTTGAAACATTTTAATTTAAACATTGTCTCGATGGGTAGTACAAATATCCATTGATTTCTATTATCTAACTGATTTATAATTGACGTTGTGTTCTTGAGTTGGATCTGCTTACAATTGAAACCATTTCTTGATGAGCTCAAAAACTGGACTTCACATGAGCTATTAGCTTCAATTTCTCTTAAATTCCCATCACATATGACATAATTTGTCATGCTTTCTTTACAAGGTTGATCAATAAATGTTTAGTGCAATTTGTCTTTGATCAAATATTTATTTTGTGGTAAAATTACCTTGAAAAGAGTCTTAAAAGGAATCGGTATCGAGAATAAATGATAATAGCTAAATAAGTTTGGAAGTGTTATTGGAAAATGTAATAAATAGGTGATTTTTATATCTAATATAAAACAATCAAAACCAATTAGCTTTTCAAATAAAAGAATATTTTCTAACCTAACTTCTAAAGGCATATAGTTTCGTCCAAGTCAGTTTTGAACGTATTTCAATTCATACAATAGATCTTCTGTCTTAATTATACTTGGATGTACAGTTTTTAATTTGGAAATTACTAAAGAGTTTTTCCTAAAGTCTTGCAATTTATTGCACAATTAAATTTAATTTGCAATGCAATTGCACAATTAAATTTATTAGTTCATAAATATTAATAAATTGATTTAAAAGATCTTTAATGTACATAAAATTTCATCCATGTGTTTCTGATTCAACAATTGATGATATTTGGTTTAATTTAGATTCCAAAAACTTTTCGTTTTGATTTATTTGTCGGATGGTTGAATTAAACTTATCGATCACACTTAAAGAAAGAGAATTCTGTTTTCAAATATTTTCCCTTAAACTATGTTGTTCGCTTTGCAAATTTCGAATCAACTTTTCATATCGTTCCCCATCTGATGCATCGAGGTTGCCGGAAATTACTTTAAATATGGATCCTACAATATTTATTAATCCTCTTTTAATTCTTTCAGGAAGTGGAATGATTTCTTTTATCTTATTATCTACCCAGTCTTGTTTTAACTTTTGTATCTTTAAATAGTTATTTGCGTCTACTTGATAATCCTTGTGTATTATTATTAAATCGGTAATCCTTTTTATATCTGTGTGTAATTTATTTATATCAAATGGTATGGGGTTTAAATCGTAAAAAATAATTAATGTGTAAGTGTACTGCTTTATTTTTGCATTGCCTAGGTTCACTGGCATTAATCCGAGATTGTCGTCTAATTTCCTTACGTTGACTTTTTCTTGGCCATCGAGTGCGGTGATGAATGTACTGAAAGATAAGAATAATCGTTAACCTTGGTTGTATAATTATTCAAACTATATCTGTTTCTTAGCGGTCGTTTAATATTTCTCCTATGGACTTTTTCTTTGGAATTTGATGATATCGCTTTGTATTTAGGGTCAACGGATTTTACTTGAGTTGGCTTGAAGAATATGTCGGCCAATTTTTGTCTTGCGTTTTTTAATGTAAACATTTTGTTCTGGTTGGAATATGTCAGAGCCACTGCCGGTTTCATTGACTTTTCCGATTATTTTTTGTTTGCTTTCTAACAGTTTTTCATTTAATTTTGAAGAAAGTAATTTTGATTTTTTTTTTATGTTCATTAATATAATTTGTAATAGTATTTGATCTATGTCCAAATTAAAAGGATATTTTGAACTAATATGATCGTTAATTATATCAACGGGTTTTAATTTAGTTACTGAATGTATTGAATTATTATGTGCTAGTTGTTTAATAAGTTCACTTGTTCACATAAAGTTAAATGTAATCGTTGGACTATTCCGTTCAATTGTGTATGGTTGGGCGAGTAGAAATGATCGTGTATTTTAGGTAATTGTAAAAGTTCAATGACGACGGTGTTCTTAAATTCCGTTCCATTGTCAGTTACTAACTTCTTTGGAATACCAAGATGTGAGAAGAAATTTATTAAATTATCAACTATTTCTGTAGCTGCTAAAGATCGCAATGGATATACTTGGGCTTACTTTGAAAAGCTGTTAATTAAAGTAAAGAATTTTGATTGTTCTAAAGTATAAGTATCCATATGGATGATTTCAAAGGGTTGTACTGCTGTTGGGGTAACGTTCATTTTTATATTGATCGGATGATGTTCGTATTTACTTCGTTGGCAGATTTCATATTGATTAATATACGTTTGAATGGAGCTCTTGATATTTGGCCAATAATATGTTGCTTTAATTCTTGTTTCGGTTTCGTTGATTCCTCTATGGTTTGTTTTACTTTCGTGATAGATTTTAATTACTTTATTTTGATTACTTAATTACCAATATTTCATCTTTTTTAGTAACATTTATCAATTTGGTTAGCCATCGTTTAAATTTAGTCAATTGCCATCTAAAATATTTTCTTACAATTTCGCAGAATGGTTCATACATTTGCGGTGATTCGAAATATAAAAAATATGTTTTGTCCGGAATATCATTTTCCTTTATGAAACTTAAAATGTCAGTTCATATTTGTTCATTTTGTCAACGAAATAATAATTTTAGCTTTTCGGGGCTATGCCGAACATAATTTACAGCTGCTTCGAGTATCCGAACACCTACTATTGGATCTTGTAGTCCAATTCTGGATTCTCATCTGGAATTTGAGGATTTTCATCATCTACTTGAACAGGTGTTGAAATATTGTCTGGACATTTCTTATCATTGGCGTTCTTTTGACGATCTGTTTCGTTTTCAAGTTCTTAATTGAAATTGTCTATGTAGTCTTTAAGAGTAGGTATTTCATCGACATCCTTTATATGTAGTTCGATTCTGGAAAGAGCGTCCCCGTTGGTATTAAACTTGCCCTTTTCATAAATGGTTTTATAGTTAAATTAGTCTATTTTAATTCTCCAGCGTAATTACTTACTACTTGGATCTTTAAGTGAAAATAGCTACTCTAAAGGCTCATGATCTGTAACGATATTAAATTTACAGCCATATAGATATGGGCGAAAATGTTTAGTTGCCCAAACTAAGCATAGGCATTCTCTTTCAATAGCATATGCTATTGGTACATCCTGGTCAATTGGTCCTTGTGGCATACGGTATCTAACGCAACTTTATTCGCATCTGTTGTTAAATTGAACTGTTTTGAAAAATCAGGATACTGAAGGATAGGCTCATTGGTTAAAATATTTTTACAATATTCGAAACATTTTAAAAATTCTGTATTATGTTCTATCTTTGCTCCTTTTGACTTTGACTAGATGTTGGTTAAACGCTTCAAATTTAGTCAACGGCTTTGTGATTTTTGCAAAGTTGTTTATGAATCTGCGATAATATCCCAATAATCCTAAGAATCCTTTGATTTGTTTTGACGTTTTTGGAAGTGGGAAATTTAGAATTGCCTGAATTTTATCCGGGTTTGGCTTTATTCCGTGTGATGTTACAATATGTCCTAAATAGGCTACTTCGTGTCTAAGAAATTCTCTTTTGTCAGGTTGTATTTTGAAGTTGGATTCACCCAAACGTGTGAATACTGCTTTTAAACTGTCAAGGTGTTCCTGCAGTGATGTCGAGAATATTGTAATATCGTCAAGACCTACAAGACATTTTTCGTTTTGTATATCCCTTAGAATATTTTCCATTATTCTTTGAAATGTTGCCGAGGCATTCTTAAGTCCAAATCGCATCCTTAGGTATTCGTAATGAACATTTTCCTTATTGAATGCTGTTTTCGGGATGTCCTCTTTGTTCATTTGAATCTGATAAAATCCACTGTCCCAATCTAAAGTAGTAAAATATTACCAATTCCCTAACTTGTCTAACAGATCAGAAATGTTGGAAAGTGGATATTTGTCATATATTGTTTTTTCATTGACTCTTCGGTAGTCTACAACTACCCGCCACTTTTGTTTACCCGAGGCATCAGCCGTGTTGGGAACTACCCAAATAGGGGCAGACCAAGGAGAATTATTAGGTTGTATGATGTTCTGTTTTAGCATATTTTTTACTTGGTTTTGGACCTCTGTTTTATGGATAAATGGATACCTGTAAGATTTTGTGTATATCGGTATCTCATCTGTTGTTCTGATATGATGTTTGATGTTATTTGCAAAGGTTAATGGCATATTTTCGTGATAAAATATGACAAAAAATTCATTACAAAGACTGATAATTTTAGATTTTTCTTCTGTATTTAAGTGATCTATTCTAATAGTGGAAGGATAGAATTTAGAAAAGTTTGACTCGTCAAAGTTATTTAATTCAAAACTTTTATTTTCTTGTCTATTCAATTTTTCTACGTCAATAGATTCAGAGAAATATAAAACGACTGGATTGGTGGTCTTATTTATAGCAGTATAGACCTCACCGTTTCTAATGCTTGTCGGATTTTTTACAACTTATTCACAACGAGGTGATGTAGTTATGAAATTCACTTCCTTTTTTGTTTTGTAGAAGTTTAATTTGATAGTTGCGTGCGGTGTAACTAAATGCCCCATATCAAAATTCAGATTAGCTTGAAAAAGTTATTTAACACGTTATGAAATTTGAATAAATAAAATTTTAAATTTTGCTTTTCCGGTAAATTAAAAATTTTCGAGGAAGGCATAGAAATACTGTATTTATGAGAAGATTGCTGAAATACTGTTGTTATTATGAATGAGTCATTAATAATAAAATTGAAATTAAATTTGTATGCAACACTAGGATCTATAAAGGATTTAGTAGACACTGAATCAATTAGAAATTTGAATTTATGTTCAGGAAAGGTTACGTATGCTAATTCACTGGAATTATTATTATTTAATGAAATTATTGGAGGTGTTAGGGTTTGTTGTTGTTTAGAAAGGTACTTCAAAATTTTTATTTTCTAGTGTAGATTCCTCAGAAAAATATACATTATAATTTTGTTCAGTATGTTCACCCTCGTTATTAAAATCGAAATGATTATGCGACTGATATTCTTCTGTATAATTATTCTGATCAATTTCGTCTGTTTTTGCATTGTATAGTTCTTCGAATACGGATTTTGGAGGAGGTGCATTCGAAGTACTCGGAAAACTTGGTTTGATGTTACTTGACTGTCTTGTCGACATGCTCATAGGAACTGGTTTGGGCAAGGGTTGGTTATTTTGATTCAGTCTGAATACATTTACTTGATTCGGCCTCTTAAAAACTTGAGAGTTTGTCGGAAATCGATTTGGAGTTTCGTTAAAATGTTGTTTAAATTATATCAGTTGAGATGGAAAACTGGGCCTATTTTGAAAATTATTAAAATACGGTCTTGGACTAATTACAGAGGGTTTCGGAGTAACTTTTGGGAAACTTTGGAAGTACTTTGTATTATATTCTTGTGTTGCTAACTGCAAAGCTGTTGGAAGATCATTTGGTAGCCTGCCGCGAATTGTTGTACCCAAAGATTCTCTCAAGCCCGAAAAGAAAGTCTTTAAGGCTAAATCGTTGTATAAGTAAAATATCAAAAGTTTGGCACTATCTATTATTTCATGAATATCTACGTAAGAGAACAATAAATTTAAAATATGTAAAATTTTATCGTAAAATTGATTTAGTGGTGGATCCATTTTGGATTTGGTAGATTCATTAGGTAATTGTTTCATTATTACCAAATCTCTATTCAAACAAGCCTCGTCCCACTGATCGGCAAAATTGCGATATAAAACTTCTTTTACGTTATATCAGGTAGAAACGCTATGAATGTTAATTACTATTTTGGCAGTGCCAGTTAATTTACCTATTAGACAGTTTAAAATAAATACATTCTGAAAACAGTTAGGTTCATTGATTTTATAAAAATGATCGATTAAACATTGACATGTAAGATATCGATTTAAATCATTAGGATTGCCATCGAATGTTGGCACACTATTTAAATATTCTGGTTAAAGTCCATTTTTTGATTCATAATATTAATTTGAATCTGAGTTCCGTTATTAGAGTATCTTAAATGTTTAATTCTTAGTGTTTCAAATTTTTTCAATAAATCTTCAATATTATTCATTGAATTGCACTTACATTAAGGTAATCAACTTAAGCATCTTTTGACTATAAGGATGGTGACTGGATCTGCAATTTTGTCATCCCCAGGCCACCTTCCTTGCAAAATTAGGTAAATTGTGTCCCATTTCCTGTTGAGCCGTCTTTAGGCTGATCTACAGTTCCACGATCGAAAGGGCGACTTGAATTTCGAAGAAACACTCTAAAGACTGTGTTTACCAAAAACCGATTTTTCTTGAATTTTCAGTAAATTGTTGATACAAACTCGTACGCACAATTCGAAACGATCTGAAAATCCTACCCGACTGCGCCGCTTAACTTACAGGATACTCAAGTTGACTTTTTAAAAACAATTTATTTTATAAAATTACGAAAATTATAAGTATTAATATGTCGAACATGAACAGTATGAGATTTATTTACTAGATTATTTTTAGTACATTGAATGGTGGGTTTAAATATATAAAAGTTATGTTGATTAAGCGTTTTTTTGATTTTTTCTTGAATTTCCAGTAAATTGTTGATACAAACTCGTACGAATAATTCGAAACGATCTGAAAATCCTACCCGATTGCGCCACTTAACTTACGGGATACTCAAGTTAACTTTTTAAAAACAATTTATTTTATAAAATTACGAAAATTATAAGTTTTAATATGTCGAAAATGAACGGTATGAGATTTCTTTACTAGATTATTTTTAGTACATTGCATGGTGGGTTTAAATATATAAAATTTATGTTGATTAAGCGTTTTAGTATGGTCAGAGGCGTCATATAACTAATACTATAAAACAAAGAAGCAAAAAATTGGCTATCTAACATCTATAAATGATTTTCCGACTAAAAAAAAGTAATTCTTAAAACTATGAAAGAATGTCAAATATATAAAGAGAGATATCAAATAGTTTAAAAAAAATATTGGCGCATTTTCAAAGCTCACGAATCCCTTCGATTAGGGTATTAGCCAAAGTTCACTTTTCAATATTTCTAGTGGAAAAGCAACTTCAGAAAATCTAGATTTTTTTATTAAGTATTGAAAGTAGAGGTGATGAGTTATCCGAAAAGTTTATTTTCGAGTGTTCAGAATCGAATGATAGATTTGAAAAACCAATTACAAGAGTAAATATTATAAAAATATTTCTGGTGAAACTGTAAAAAAATGCAAGTGATAATAAAGGTCAAGAGATAAAAATGTAACGGGATTTTTTCGGAAGGATGCTAGACAAATCAATGGATTACCATTTGGAACTAATTTTGAAGTTTGTCCAGTGGAAAAGTTTTTGAAAAAATCACAAACCTGGAAACGCACCTAAGGATTTTGATTTCGTAATGGTTCATGGTTTCTTTCTTTTACATACCACTGATATACTAGTTACATTTGGCAACATCTCCAAAAAATTATCGGCTACCAAAGCTCCACTAGTTGAAATAATTTTTGACTAGTATTTTTCCCCATCGTTTAAAGATTACGAACGTGATCTGAATAATGAATTATTCAGATCGATTGATAAATTCAAAAGTGTCCTAATTAAATCTTGCGATACAGAGGTTTTAATATACTCGGCAATATATATCATCAGTTTAACAGCTTAACAATCATCATGGAGTATGGCAACGGAAATAAAAAAAAATTAATTAACATATAACAGTTGTCTACTAAATTAGGAGCACCAGTGTGTTCCAGTTTACTTGGGTTTCATGCCATTACGAGTTACTTTCCAAAAAAGGAAAGAAGAGGCCATGTCAAATATTTGATATTTAAATTTAATGAATATTATAGAGCTCGATATGATTTTTGTAACATTAATGATAATACTCTTTTTGTGTTTCATTTAGGTGTAGCTATTAAAACACCTTTTCACAGAAATAGCCTAGCACGTCCCCTTTTCAAGTGCCTGCCTTTATATCATATCAGCCTTTACATCATGGGATCACTGAAATTATTTGTACCTGACTTTGGGCTGGATAATGTAGGAATTACCACAAGACCTTAAAGGGGGTCTTTCCACAGTCTTCTACCAGAGTAGGACAGTAGGACAAAAAAGAACATTACAGTAAGAAAGATTGGCCTCATAAAACTTCTTTTGAGCCTGGTACTTCAGATCTAAAATATGTCCCCCTTGTTAACCCAAAAAACCCAGCCTGTTAATATTAAGCTTGGACTAGTGAAAAACTTTGTCAAGGCCATGAACAAAGAAGGTAATGGTTTCAAGTACCTAATAAAATGTTTCTTCAATTAAGTGATGCAAAACTATAAAGAGGCAAAATATTAGATACCTCAAATATGGAAGCTTCTAAGTGTTTTCAGTTAAAAAAACATGGAAAGGAATTGGCAACTTGAAAGTGTTTTGTAAGTGATATGAAATGATTTCTGGGCTACAAGAAAGATGAAAACAATAAAAACCTCATAGATGAACTCATGAAAGCCTTTTAAGTAGTATGGTGTCGCATGTCGTTAAAAATGCATTTTTTACACTATTTCGATTTTATTGCGGAAAATGTGGGTACAGTAAGCGACGAATTAGGGAAGAGAGAGAGAGAGACAAGGATAATACAAATACAATACGACTACAAAATACTTCATATACGCTTATTTTCATCAATGTAACCTCAAAAAAAACTTACATTTGTTCACCTGTGTTATCGAAAAGCTTTTACCGATCTTCCATCTGCCCATGTGTTATGTTTACGATACGAAATTTATAGTTTCAAAAATTGAATCGATACTGCTAAATTCGATAAGTTTTATTTAACATACAAAGCTCATAACAGTAATGAATCGTTTAAGGAAGTATTGAGAAATTACTACGCATCAAATTTGCCTCCGTGTAAAGCCGAATTACATCAGCAACTTTAAAAGCACTTGATATATTACAAGCATTTGGTAAAATGCACGTTTACGGTTCCCAAGTAGTTTAAGTAATGTCTGAATGATTGTGGCGTGTTCATATATTTTTTCTCCTTTATTTGGGTTTTTCGCCACTGTCTAAAACTCAAAAAATATCAAAAATACCTGTTCTTATTTAAAGAAAGAATCACTGGGTAAAAACAAAAAACCAAACGGAGACAAATTTCTCAGTGATTCTTTTTTGTAATAAATTTGCCTAACGAACAAAATTTTAAAGATATAAAAATGTTATAAAAAAATGTACAAACTTTTAACGTTAACGTTTCGGAGGGTAATCTCCCCCCCGTTTTCAAAACTGAACTAAAAAATAAATTATATTAATTTGTAATATATAAAGTAACGACAATGGATTTTCATGACAGTGACATACTACCAAAAAATATATATAGGTAATGTTTACTGTGTGATTGTTTATTGTACTGATTGTGTATTCAAATATTTAAATGTTTTTAATTCTATTCTTTAGAATCGGGAACCATATTGAATTTAAATCTACCGAAGGCATAGCAATACAGTTATTTTTATTTAAATTAATTATAGCGATTTCTTTTAATCTTCTGTATTTTGTTACCGATTCTTTTAATACCGTTTTGGAATTATTCCAATTGATTTTATGACCGGATTCCCATGCGTATTGACAAATTATAGATTTATTAAAATCGCCCCTTCTAAGAATGTTTTTTTACTCTTTTACTCTAACATCTAACCGTCTAGATGTCTCACCTATATAGAATTTGCCACATTCGCTGGGAATTTTATAAACCACATTTTTGGTATTTTGTTGTATATTGTTTGGTTTAGTCTTTGTTACTAGAGATCTAAGAGTATTTTTTGTTTTAAATGTCGTTCTTATGTTGTATTTATTTCCTACTCTTTTAATTGTGTCAGAAATACCGCGGATATAAGGGATTGTGAGGTTGATTGTTTGAGAGTTATTATTATTGTTATTAATAACTTGTCTGTTTTGTCTAGTATCAAAATTTTTAAGCGATTTATCTATAAAATGTTTTGAGTAATTGTTTTTTATTAAAATGTCTTTTATGTGATTTGTTTCTTTTTGTAGTGTATCACTGTCCAAGAAGTTTACTGCCATTACGGTATGGATGGGGCCTGCAGGACGGGAAATATTAATTTTACTGGTCGAAGGAGATTGATTGCCACCTTCTGTTTTAGATGTTTTGGAAGTAGATGAAATGGAAACAGAAAATAATACAGGTAAATAGTGTTTTGTTTTTTATTTAATGAAATTTCATTATTTATTGTTTATTTTTCAGGCAACGAACAAAATATCGATTAAAATGAAGCAGCGGATATTGAAGCTGAACTTATAGACAATAAAGCATCAGAGAGCAGTGAAGAGGAGAAATAGACTCAAAAATATAAATTTACAGCTTTCAGGATTTCATTTTTTTTTAAATAATAAAGGGATTTTTTTGAATTTGGTTGATAAAAAAATATTTTTTTCAACAACACCTTCCTTACTATAGAACTAGCATATCTGTATAGATATTCTATATGAATATAATGTCAATTAATATTATAAATTTACTTGAACGATGCGAATTAATATTGTCTAAATTCAAGTTACATATGAAAAAAATATTCATTTAAATAATCAGAAACCAATTCTTTTGTTTAGAAATATTTCAATAATTTTTCGAATGATTTTCATTAACAAATTTATCGTTTTGTTTGGGAAGACTGATGAAATATATAAATTAATCGAACTTTATAAGTACAGTCACTATAAACCTTACTGTTGCTCAAAAACAATAAAATGATGAATATAATGTCAATTAATATTAAAAATTAACTTGAACGATGCGAATTAATATTGTCTGAATTCAAGTTGCATATAAAAAAATATTCATTTAAATAATCAGAAACTAATTCTTTTGTTTAGAAATCTTTAATAACTAATTTTGTTTAAAAACATTTTAATAATTTTTCGAATGATTTTCATTAAAAAAATGTATTGTTTTGCTTGGGAAAAATGATGAAATATATAAATTAATTGAACTTTATAATTACAGTCACTATAAAGATGATTGTTGCTCAAAAACAATAAACTGACCCAAAATGTTCTGTAAACAGCCCGAGCTGCGCTCTGAACTCGGGTTATGTTACAATCACAACTCAGCGCGCAGCTGGGCAGCCCGGCAGCTGCCCGCAGGTTCGGATAAGCGTTCTCTCTCTTACCTATGTCAACGCATAAGACTATTTTGTCGCACTCATTTAAAATATTTATCCGTGTAAAGTAATTATTTAAAATCGTCGCATTTCGAGTGCCTAAAGTATATTTTTCCGTATATTAATAAAATAAATTCGGGCAGTAGGGTCATACTTCAAAATCGTCTAAATGATCTGGGATTTTTAATTCTGGATTCTATAAATGCTAAAGTGCCTGGTAAATATTTATGAGGTAAATTTTTTTCTAATCTCATATGCTGCGTAGTAGCGGAATAACCTCAAACGCTCTTTCTGGCTCGATTCCAGATACACTAACATTGGTATAGTATTTTTTTTATAATTTCAAAGTGCCTGAAATACCTTTCAAAACTGTGTCACCAGCTCTAGGACTCGTATGACCAGCATTATTCAAAATATGCACCATCAACCGCGAAAGATAAAACTCCAAATTACAACTGAGGGTTATTCCACTAATGATTCATGGATTCCAACATATTATAGAGTCGTAAATAGAAGAACTCTAATATTTCAATCGTTGGTACTTAATTCTAAAGATACGTGTTAAAATGCTACAACTACTTTAAAATATGAGAAATGGACCATTATTCGACTGGGATATAAATTGTCTGAAGCTTACCAAAGCAATTCGAAATTTGATAATAAAACCATGAATATTACAAATATAACGGGAGGATAAATCGTATTGGTATGTGCTGGTATTGATAAGTAAAGACGCGATGAGTAATTTAAAGCAATTCGTTGTTTATTAATAAGAAAGTGAACTGTATATCACAACAAACGAAAAACTGAACTGTTTTCCTCAATTATCGACGAACTGCTTTAAATTGATCATCGTATATCTGCTTCGCCAAAGCAAGAACATGCCAATCGGGTCATATGGTCCTATGTACCGTATATTGTGTAATAAAAAACAAGTGTCAGTACAAACAAAAGTGCTATATACCAACCCGTGGAAGGTAAGGACGATAGAGTCAATTGTTAATCGATTGATAGTCACCTGTTTTTGCCGTATTGATCCTTTATTTATTTAGTTTTTACCTACTAAGAAGGATACTATTTGTGCTATATTGTCAGTTCTTTTTTCAATAGAATAATCGTTGTTAATCTTTGCAAAATGCCTAATGAAAATCAATTTAACAAACAGGTCAATTGACAAATTTTGAAGATTTTCTGAATAATTGTAAAGACGGCTATGAGCAGTTAAAAACCCGAATCGATCATTTACAAAAATTGTGGTGTGATTTCGATGTCAAGAGCAAGGTTTAAGTGCAAATAAAATTACTTGACGAACTTGGTTCTAATAGAAGAGAAAGCACTGCGTTTGAGGATGTCTATTTTGCAGTCATTGTAAACGCTAATAAAATATTGAACAATAATCCTATAAATAATAATATAGCCTTTTTGGGTTTAAAATGTCGGTAAATCTGCTGAAAACTTATAGGTTTCTAGTGTTAAGTGTCCAGAAATAGAATTACCTGTATTTAGTGGCCATTATGATAAATTAATGACACTGCATGATTCATTTTAGATATTGGTTCATAACAATCCCACACTGCATAATACAGACCGTTTTCATTATATTCGAAGTTCTTTATGAGGCGAAGTTACTAATGTTATATTTTGTATTGAAACTGCTGCTATCAATTGCCAGATGGTTAGGCAAATCAGTATTATAGCTCAAGTAATAATTCCGTGACTTTGCAAACATCTAACTTTGATAGTCAAATGCTGTTATCTGTAGCAATTGTTTTCAATAGAGATAGTTTTGGAAGACAACATACATATATGATATCGTTTGATTCTAGTTCGCAAAGGAATTTTATTATAAAAAGGTGTATTGACTTATTGAATTTATTTTAATAGAAACTAAACATTCAAGTTTGTGGTTTGGGTCAATCTTCGGTTGGGTCAATCTTGGTTCAATAGTCGTACTATTACATCGTATACTTACATCGTACTATTACGTACTATTACAACGTCGTAACATTTCATACAAGGCACATATTTCAATTAAGTTCGCTTCATAATAAATTTTCTAGACTAAGATTACTTACAATTTACCATTGGATTATATTATTTACCCCAATTTAGAAATTCTCAATAGCAACAACTTTGCTGATCTTACCATATGGAATTGATGCACTAGTGGGTATTTCTATTTTTTTAGAAATTGCTATACATTCGCTAATTTAAATTACCTATAGTAATATAGATAATTTAATAGCTCAGAAAACTAAATGAAGGTCAAGTAAGAGCTGGGTTCCATAATAGTGATCCAGCTATGATATAAAGGAATTTTGTTGTAACTTGATATTAATAATGACATTCAGAAACAACTTAAGAGATTTTGGCAGGGAGAAGATTGTGACACTCAACCAAAATTACCACTTCATCTTCACAAAAACCTTGTGAAAAAGAAGAAGTAGGTTTTCTTTGCAGTTATTTCTACGAGATGGGCAACTATATTGGGCAATTCAAAACAGATGGCTATTAAAAGGTTTTATATGATGGAAAGGAAATCGCATTACAACCTAGAACTACAAGTTGAGTAGTATAAGTATTAAAATGGAAGAATTTGAAGCCTTAGGATATATGTTAAACATGTATCCTGATTACCAAACTTTGTTGATTTCCTTTTCAGGCTTTGTATATCAGGAGAGCTGATCCACATAAGCCAATTAAAATTTTCCTTTTAAATACCGTCACGTTAAGGATGTTGAACACACCATGTCAAATATATAAATAACATTATAACATTATATATAAATAATGCTAATGAACTTTCGACTCTGAGAAAAACTGCTAAATTTTTATTTCAAAGTAAAGCTACTGATAATCTAGATTTTGGGAGAAAATCACGTGAAGATAATCGATTATTCATCTAAATGGGTTGAAGTGATTAAATTGGATAGCGAAACATCACAGATAATTATTAGTGCTTTGAAAACGATATTCTCACTTCATGGAATGTCATTTGGGGCATATATATATTCAAATAACATGCTATATAGTTCGAGATAATAAAATAATTTGCTAAATGGAGCTTTAAGTTTATTACATTCAGTCCAAGATATCTTAGTACAGGTTGACTAAAAAACTTGTAAAAACAACAAAACTTGTTAGATAAACATCTGAAGTCAAACAACCATCATGTCGAAACCATAAGTTCTGCTGATAATTACAATGTTTTTGTGGCAAGCAATGTTTGTCTGAAGAATGGGTAAAACCTTGATTAATTCTGATTCTCACCAAACACGTAATTGCTTTTTCAGATCTTATATTTAAAGGTAAGGAATTCCTTCGCAGGCTTAAGATAATATTTCTATTAACTTCAGAACCGCCCCTGTTTTATATAGATCCAACTTAAATTACTATCAAAGGTGAAATTCTATACAGTTTTGATATTAGATTTCTCGTTCCACTACCAGTACAGTTCACTTCGCCATCAGGTAGTACGCTCCAGATGTTTGGTCACAACGCCCGCCCGTCCAGGTAGCTGTTCGACCCGTTCCATACCTAAGTTATACGCAGCAAGCAGACGATAGCCGATTACCAATCTGCCAGCCCGCAACCACCTGCACTACCTGCGCCTCCGAACCCAACGGTAAAAGAAAAAAAGGTTGGTTCCAAATTCCTTTCCGCCGTCTGAATTTCTGGCCTCTTTTCAACATCGAACCGTATGATTAATTCTATTCTCCCCCTCTCTCCGCTCTCGGTCTTTTCCCTGAAAGACACCATGAAGGCGTCTTCACGTAGGCAAAGTCTAGTCTTCTCGGACGAAGACTCATAAGCCCAATCTCCACGCGAAAACTTGTACCCATAAATCACAGCTCTGCTTGAGGAAAATGCAGCCTCAAAGAGCAAAATTTAGCTCTGCAACAATCAGTAGAACAAACCTCTACCGCGCAAATCCTCGCGCTAAAAGCTCAATGAACTCAAAAATCTCTGTCAGAAAACAAATCCAAACCCCAAACAATCCACCGCAAGAGAGACGCTTCGTCTGACAGCGACGTCGCCCCAGCCACACCTGCAAACTTCTCCACCGCTGCCCCCATCAAAATTATCACACCACCCTCGCCCCCCACAAACACAGCAGACCCTTCAACCGCAAATCCCCCCTACCCCAATGGATATCCGATCTTCTCTTCATCGATCAAAAAAACCCTCTCTATCTCACCCAAACCATCGCTTCATACCCCCGCAATAAAAATTTTGTCGTACAACCCAGCTGTAACACCTCCATTCCCAGACCAATTCTTGCTGGACTTTCAAAGGGCTGTCCCCTCTCTCTAACTCTTTACAATCTCTACATCGCCGACATTCCCTCCCCCAAACATACCACACTTTAACTATACGCCGTTGACACCGCGATCACCGCTTTTGATTACAAGGCGTACTACATACAGTACCACCTCCAAGACCACATCGACCCCTTCAAGACATGGGATTCCAAATGGAAAATCCACGTTAACCATAAGAAACCCAAACAATTTTTTTCATGCGAAAATTTCGCATACCTACTATCCCTCTCTCCATCCAAAACACCTGGCAAAACAATGCACAATACCTCGGAGTTACCCTTCATCCAAAACTGTCATAGACTAATCATGTCCACCGTAAAATCCACAACACCCTCAATCTCGTCATCATCGTCAACCCCCTGCTCCACAGAAATGGCAAAGTCGGCCACCGCAATAAAATCATCATATTCAAAAAAATAATCCGCCCCTCCCTCATGTACGCTTCTCACGGCCTGGTTCTTTTACAAACCCTCCGCCGCCACCAGGCACCACTAAGTGCCAAAACAAAATCATCAGACGTATCACAAACTTCCCATGGTACATCCAAAATATCGACATTTACCGCGACTTCAACAATCCCTCCTCGAGAGACTACGTTTCAAACCGCCTGGAAAAAAAATCAAAAAAGATCTCCCCTTCCATCCCAATAAAACACTGAAAAATGACCTTTGGTCTAAACGCCTCACCTACAGTTTCAAAAAAATCTTTATATATTGTCTGTATGTCTGTCTTATTGTCAAAATAATCCTAGGTGCCAGTGTTTTAGAATCTGACTACATGAAATCTATCGTATTATAATAAGTATCGTAAGTTGAGTTGGTGTTGCATTCTGTGTAATATTTTTGTTTGTAAGTATCAAAAATATTCAAAATGAGTATTAAATTATTCAATGTGCATTTATACAAAATTTTTATTTTCGTAGCATGTTTTATTGCAAGATTTGAAAATTAACTAGATTAGAGATTAATGTAGATTATATTTATTGATTTACTAATATTCTGAGCTCATAACAATATTGTGGGACCGTCAAAATTTGGCCTCTTTTAAAAATTATTTATTTATTTATTTATTTATTTATTTATTTATTTATTTATTTATTTATTCATTTACTTATTTATTTATTTATGTATGTATGTAAGTATTTATTTATTTATTTATTTATTTATGTATGTATGTATGTATGTATGTATGTATGTATGTATGTATGTATGTATGTATGTATGTATGTATGTATGTATGTATGTATGTATGTATGTATGTATTTATTTATTTATTTATTTATTTATTTATTTATTTATTTATTTATTTATTTATTTATTTATTTATTTATTTATTTATTTATTTATTTATTTATTTATTTATTTATTTATTTATTTATTTATTTATTTATTTATCTATTATCAGAAAATCTTATTCTTGATATTGAAAAGTCTTTACCCAGACACCTTTCAATTGGAAGAATTTTTCAGTTTAATCTTCGTAAAATCTAAAAATCACTTTCAAGTCAGATTTGTTTTATTTGGCAGAATAAAGTTGTTGGTTTCCACAGCGCAGTGGTAGAGTACAATCAATGCTGCAATCTTAGAAGATCATTGGTTCTAATCTCAGATGATATTTTTGTATATTTATTATCTTAAAAACTTTAGAATCTCATATTATTAAATTCTTAGATTCTCAGATGCAAATTTCTGAAATTGGATTTTTCACATTTTCTTAGGAAACACCAATTTAAGAAAATTACAAAAATATACAAACATTCATAATTTTGTGCAATAATATTATTTGTTGTATTTTTTTTTATTAGATTCTTATATTTTATTATTGTGCATGTTAAATAAATGACAAAAATTTAAGTAAACTGTACTAACATCACTTTTTATGTCATCCTTTAGTCACTGATATATTAATTTGCCTAAAATATTTAAGAAAAATTATAATTTTCATTTGTTAAGTTTCTATTAATTAAATCCACGAAAAAATATAGTTTAGCGATCTCAATCAATCAAATAATTAATAGTAAGAGTAATCAAAAAAAAAATGGCAAAATCGTTAGTAATAAACAAAATATAATAACTATTTTTATATTAGAACATGGAAAAATTATTAAAAAACCATGGACATTAGAAAAGGTAAGAGAAGTGAGCGATACTTTAATTAGTTGTCGTGAGGTAAACGAAAGGGGGATTAGAAGAACTAATATTCAAATCAGAATAATAACCAAAATAACATAACAGTTAATAACCTAAGTAACCAATAATCGAAAGGTAAGCAAAGTTCTGTCTACTTGATCGTACTAATTACCAATATATAACAATTAACTGTATTTTTAAATACAAGTAGTACGACTAGACGAACTGTGTCTCGTACGGTTACTAGGAGGAAAAATTCACTCACATCTTAAGACCGGTTTCGTTCTTTAAGAAGTCATCAGTTAAGCTCAGATGCCATTCTCTCCAAGTAATATTTTTTTTGTTATGATAGGAAAATTTTCATAACACACCTAGAGAGCTAATACAGGAAGCGTTATTCTTCGAGTAGTGTATTTTAACAGCTAAAAGCCCACCAAGTTCTTCCGGTTTTCGGATCTAAGACCTATAAACCTTTGGTCACTCGTTTTTAGCAACAAATTTCCACAACCGATGTTGGATTACTTATTGCTACTCCTATATCTGTTAATGCGATATAGGGAATCTCACCTGAAATAAAGGTGTAATATTTTATTGTTTTACTTTGCATTTGCAGGTTGTGTCTCATACCTTTTGTTCGTTATAGGAAATATTGCCTAAAAATAAGTATTAAAAATTAAGAGTTATTTGTACTTGGTTGATGATATGGCTGGGCTTTTTGAGATGTATATCCCGTTGTTGTGCTGTATGTAATTAAATTATTTTAGTTACTTTATCGAGTACCTGGAATTTGGGCCTCTCGTAATATCTCGCTCTACTCAGGAGTTCATTCGGATCATAATCCACGAGCCTTCTTAGCTCTGCATTTTTGCCGAACATATGACTTGCAATTAATAATATTTTTTCGGCTTTCGTTTTCATGAAGGTATGTAGGGGTTCCCTGTTTAGATCGCTGTGAATCATTTAATTTCTTTCGTATGGTGGAGCATTTGATGCCATCCCGACGTATTTGTTTTCTTCTGACGTTTTCTGCTGTTTTTATGAGTTCTAGCTGCGTTCCCTCATGCAGCTGAACAATATGTTGCGGTATATGAACAATTGTGGCCTTGCTACAGATTTCGACATGAGCACTTTGGTGTTGAGATTCATTTGGCTTTTTGTGCATATCGGCGAATAGAGCCCATTCATGGCATTTTTTTGTTTTATTGGTCGCTTCTCTTATGTGGTTTTCCTATGTAAGTTTGGAATCCAATTTAATTCCAAGGTATTTCAATAGTGATTTTAGGTATCGATCTTTTTTTGGCAGTAGGATGGTTTGGTTTTTCGCCCTGTTGATCTGGATCTTCCAGTCAATGCACCAGTCAGCTATTTGATCTATATGCTCTTGACGTCTTGCAGATGATGCCCTTCTATGCTTGATTGTCACTGATGTATCATCTGCATATAGTGACAACTCTGTGTATAGTGTGTGTACAGTGTGTGTATAGTGTGTGTATAGTGTATAGGTGACGGCCTAGTACCGATTCTTGTTGGACACCCGCTTCTAATTTTCTTGCTACTGAAATGTTTTTCCTACTTTGACTCGGAATGTTCTGTTCTGAGAGGCTGGGTTTTCAATGACTTCGTCTGAGGGTTCGTCTCCAAGTTCTTCTGCTCGCCTTTCCGCTTCATCTATGCGGCCTATGTCCTCATATGGGTGTTCATTTCTCGTTCCTTCTCTCACCAGGGTCTCTGCGAATATTTTTACTTTATCCTGCATCAAACAGACCTTCCCATTGCCCCGTGCAGTGGAGGAAAGGAATAATTGCTTCAGATTTTGTTTCTTTATTTATTCTGTTGGTACTTATTATTTCCTTCAAGGGGCTATGGTGTATGGACGTGTTTGCTGGAGCTTCTCTCGTCACAGTACTTTTTTCGTATGCTTCTGTGGTCTTTCTGGTGCCATTTTTGCGAATTTTCGGCAGTTAGTTTTCTTTTTCTTAATAGCTTCTATGATCCGAGTTTCAGTTCCCAGTGTAAGCTCTATTGGATTGTTGAGCGAGGTTCCTTCTTCCAAGATTTGGAGTGGTATTTCGTGCCTAATGCTTTTGATCTTTTCCTACTGAAGTTGCTGGTTGTGCTGTTACATTCCGGTGATTTGCTGTTTAGATCACCTATTACGATCTTTGTCGATCGATTGTCCTTGAACAATAACTGTGTTGGCGGATTATAGGCCGATGCAATTTAACTGGTCCTATGGCAGTTTTAACTTCCTGTCCTCTATCCCCAAAAGGTGGTGATCTGTAAAATTATTAACTAGGAGTGCCACGCTGCCTCCGTTGTTTGTATGTATATCATGCCTGTAAAGGCTGTAATTGGCAAATATCAGCCTACTTTGCTTTTTTTGTTCCTTGCAGGACAGTTATGACGGGGTGCCTCTCTGCAATTAGTTCTTCTATATCTTGCCTTCTAATCCTTATACCATTGACATTCCAAGAGATTATTTTCAACGGAATGTTTTCGCTGTTGAATGTTAGGCTTTAAAGTTAGCAGGCCCTGTAGTTGGACCTGCATCAATGTAATCGGATTTGTCTACCTTTCGCCCTGATGGTCCTTGGGCCGGCTACGTTAGTGAATTGGTTCGCACCTTTGGCTACCTGACACTAGGTCAGTTTTCCCTATACCTGGCTGATTGGTCTAGTTGTTTGACGTTTTTCGGGTTTCTTTGTTGTATTGATCGGCCTTTGGTAATTAGGACATCCTTTAGAGCTGGCTGGATGCCCTACCTGGCTCCACTGGGCGCAGATGGCATTTCTTTTCTTGAATGTGATCCTTCCAACTTGCAATCAGCGGTTTTATGGTAATCCGAGCATTTCACACGCATGTGCAGGTAGATACCGTTGCTTTGGCCATGTCCCCATCTTAGACAGTGGTGGCATTGAATTTTTTCGCTTGTTTTTTTTTGCGTAACGGCTGTATTTTGTCAGAGAGACCGTCGTATAATTGCTTAACTTTATAGATGTCGAGGTTTATGGTCTTGGCAATCATTAGACCGGTTTCCATTTTTATTTTCCATTATTATTTTCAACATTTATTTATGAGGTGCTGCACCCCGGCGTCTTTGACCTCATTATGACCAATTTGTCGCGTCCTTGGTCGGGTTTGGCGTCTGCAGCTACGTTGTAGATGACGACCTGATTTTTCCTATCCACTTTTAGAGTATATGTGTAATGTGATAACCCTCTTCGTTTAAGATTATTATTATGTTTTTACAGTCTAGGATCGTTTTGGCGAATATTTTGATGCCTTCTCACGTGACTTTTGCCGAGTTGATCTGTATATTACCAGCTCTAATTAGCCTGGCGATCTGGCACCATTGGCCGGTGTGTTCAACTGTGATTGGTGGAAGTCTTACACTTGTTGATTTTGTCTCAGGGATTTTTACGGCAGTATTGTTTAATGTTTCATCTTCTGAATCGGACAAAACGTCGGCTTTTTTCCGCTTTCTGCGGATTTCTTGCCATTCTGGTTCGTTTTCGTCTTCAGTAGCAGTTTTGTCAATATTTGGGATTTTTGCATGCAATTTTTTAATTGAATTAGCCGTAATTTCTTCGCGTAGCTCTTTAATGGTTGCGCTCATCTCGCAGTGAATTTTGGTGCTTTTGGTCACCGTCTCTTGGAGTTTGGTGATCATTTTTGATAGCTTTGAATTCGACTGTTTTGTTGGACGTATCGAGCATTGACTATTTGAATCGTTGTTTTCGGAATTACTTTGGGAAGAGGACATACTGTCCTTATCCATATTATTAATATTATTATTAAGAAAATATACATAATTTATTAAAAAATAATGGAAATGCGTTTATAATCGCATGTACCATGCAGGGCAATGGATTTCCTCTACCCTTTTATTTTATGGTACTTACTGTACCATTAGGTGGATTGTATCGATTTCTCGAGTCGTGAATTTTTCTAACCGCACATGCACGCCACAATACTGGATTCGCTTAACACACGTGAAGTTATTTCGTAATTTTGCACTATTACTCCAAACGATCGGAGTGCAGAAGAAGAGAAGTTCCGTCTACTTGATCGTACTAATTATCAATATATAATAATTAACTACATTTTTAAATACAGGTAGTACGACTAGACGAACTGTGTCTCGTTCGATTACTAGGAGCAAAAATCGGATCCCCTATTTTCATATGTTATACGATTTTCGGAATTAAAGACCACTGGGTCTGATTCGATTACTTTGGGAGATAAACATATGAGTTTAATGGATGAGGGCTTAAAGAACGAAACCGGTCTTAAGATCTAGATGAATGTTTCCTCCTAGAAATTGAACGCGACGCGGTCGTACTACCCGTGTTTAAAAATATAGTTAATTATTATATATTAACCACTAAACAACTAACCTAACAAACAAATATCCAAAATAACAACGCAAAGGAGTGTAAGATAAAAAAAATTAAATATTTTTTTTATTTATTTTTTAAACCTTATGCTGGTTTACGCTGTTTTTAGAGCATTAAGCAAAACATATTTTTAAAAAATATTAAAAGGCCTTAAATTCCCCAACATTTTTTACGGTCCAAAACCGTTGTGCGTGAAAGCAGCGTAAAGCAACATGGCCAGAAACAAAACAAATTATGATGCAATCATTTTTTTCATGAACTTTTATCGGTATCGGTTCACATTGGAATTCTCTAATGATAATTTTACTTCGAAGTTATACAAATAATCCTTGTTTCATCACCTGTGGCGATGTCGTACAGTGAATTTTTAGCTCCTCGGTTGAATCGTTTAAGCATTTGCTTGCACCAGTATTTTTAATGGGCTGAGATCTAATTGTGTGTAATTGATATTGACAACATTAGAGACAAATTTCAGTACATTATCGTCTATCTATAGATGTCTATGATCTCTATAAATTATCCTACCGTTTTACAACATAAATAGCTCCAGCAACACGAAATGTTTTACAGGCAACCTTTATAAAATTATTACCTAAGACATGTGTCTGCGTTGAAATTCTCAGGAACGAAGAAAGAACCCGCAACCTCACAAAACGTAGGTGTTGAGTCCTTGAAGTCCTTGTCCGCGAAGTTTTAAAAGTGAAAATATAAAAAAACCTTTTAAAGTGATCACAAAATTTGTCAGAAGAAAATTTAACCAATTCCTTAAGAAATATGTCTTTAAATGGAGAAAAACCTAGTAGTGTAAGCATACATGCAGTAAAGGAAATTATTGCATCAAGTTTTAGATAATTTTCAGGAAAAAGTGAACATTTAGAATATTTTTTAAACGCAGTTGATATATTTTATAATAGATACGGTAGAACAACCGATAATAGCTTGAACGAATTTGTTTTTGCAAGTATAAATTCAAAAAACATCGGAGAAACTGGAGATTTTATTTTATGTCGACCAGATTTGCAACGCTGACCAGATATTAAATTAGCCTTAAGAAATAAATACGGAGATAAGTTAACAGACACGTTTTGCAACAACAATTTATCTATTTAACTAAAGAAAGAAACGAAAATATAACAGATTTTCTAGAAAGAATTAAGTTAACAAAAATGAGATTAAATTTATAAATAAACTCTGATAGTCATTTAAATCTGGGAACAAAAATCTGTTTAATTGAACAAAATGAAGCAACAGCTGTTACCGTTTTATTGACCACTTGTAATTTCGAGCTACCAACTCTATTAATGATAAAGAATCCCCAGAATACAGAAGAGCTACATCACTAGTTATAAATCACTCTCTGTTAGAACAACAAATAAATAATAATCGGCAACCACAACACAACATTAAACATCAAATTACAAAACATTCCAGAACTAACCCCCAACCGTTCATCAACCGCAATTTACTAACCAATTTACCAGCAGCCCTAATAATATTTATCAACACACACCCTATAACAACCCAAACCATCAAATACCACCCCAATTTCAAAAGAACTATAAACCACAATTTCCAAGCCAACCAATTAATATAAATCCCAGACCTGTTGACTAGAAATTTGTTAGCAATGCACAAGTTTTTAGCATACCGAAAAACGTATTTTCTTTCAGTAATTCCCATAAACTACAAAATCCGCCTGAGCCTATGTCTACAACATCGCATATACTCTCATTAAGGTCTAAAACACACAGTAGAAATTATAATCACTTCCAGAACACAGGCGGCGATCAAAATTTCGTATTTGAAGAGCTAACCTATTTAGAAACCCTACAATCTGCTCATGATAGCTATAATTACGAAGCTAACGACAACATTGGAAACGGTTATACTAACGAAAATTTCGACAATGAAGAAAGCGAACAAAACAATATTTCAAACTGCCATAATTACTATGAAACTCCTTACATCGACGAAGTTTCAAATGAAGAAAATTTTCATTTGGCCGAACAAAAAACCCACACACCGTAGATCTGAATAACTTTCTTCTGAATTCCTTGCCGTATATTAAAATAAAAAATCCACCAATGAAAGTCTTAATAGACATGGAACACAATATTGCGGAACACATCCCAATTTTCAAAGAATTCAGCCCCTTAAACGGAAATCCCGAATTTGTACTTTTCGATTTCCACGATTACTTCGATGGTATCATAGGCGTTAATCATTTAAGAGAACTTGGATTCAACATCAATCTACAAGAACACTTACTATTTGGCGAAAAAAATCCAAATTCCACTTTATTATAGAGATGAATTTCAAACCCAAATAATTGAAATTCCAGCTTTTACTACAGTTCTTAAACAAATTAGAACTAATTTGCTAGATTGTGAAATTATTATTCCTAACCTGAGTAACGATATTCTCACAATTGCTAGTAGCTTCCTAAAAATAGTAAACGGCGCAACAATACTAGAAATCACGAATACTACAGCACAATCAACCACCTTTTAAGTATTATGAATCGGAATACGAATGCTTTCATATAGACAAACTAGAGATGAACCTAAACAACATAAGCACAGAAGTCGATTTTTCATTAATTAGAACCGACCATTAGAATTCTGAAGAAAAAGTATATTTAAAAAATATATTGAAGAGGTACAAAGATATCTCACATCAACCAGAGCAACCTCTTACATTTACAAATCAAATAAAACATGAAATCAAAACAACCGATGAAATTACCGTGCACACAAAATCGTATCGATACCCCTACGTCCACAAAGAGAAAGTTCAAAAACAAATTTCCAAAATGTCATCAGACCTATCTCATCAAATCTTTAACGGGAATAGAAGTTCTAAATACAATCATACAATACACGAGTTATTTTGGTTTACCAAGAAAAATAGCGATAGAAAATGGGCATGGGTGGAAGAACGAAGTCAAAGCCAAAAATTCTGCGAAGTTCATGGCATTGAAATTCGTTATACAACACTATACAATCCGAATAGTAACAGTCCTGTAGAAAGATTTCATTCCACCATTGCAGATACATTACTAACATTAAAAATCCATAAACCAAATGAATCAATAGAAATTCTTATGAATTACACACTTCTGTCATACAATAAAGAATTATTGTATGACAGAAGTGTGTATAGAAATACATAGTACAACTAATTTTACTCCATTCCAAATAATAAAAGGTAAATTAAACCAACGAAATCTTCTAGACCTTAATGAATTAGATAACATTTCTCAATATATTCAAGAACATTCTGAAAACGTCAAAATCCTAAATGAAATTACATGAAATCGATTTTACGAATCCTAACAAAAAGGTTTAAGTAAAATTAATAAAAACAAACAAAATCCACCATACGTCGATCTAAACAAAGATATATATATATATATATATATATATATATATATATATATATATATATATATATATATATATATATATATATATATATATATATATATAAAACAAAAAAGAAATGCATCCCAAAAGAAATCAAAAAACCTAAAGGAAAAAGTAATAAAACTCGCGTTTGTAATTGATGACAATAAAATTATATCCAACGACAAACAATATCACAAATCATTACTAAAACCACAACGTATTGTTACAGCAAGTAATCATAATGACCATCAAATGGATAATTCTAATGTTAACAATAAACCTAGCCGAAGCCATCAAAATTAAAGAAATTTCTAACACCATCCTTCCAGTCCAAGTAGGAAAAGCAAACGCAATATCTTCAAGAAACACATTCGTTTATCATATCAACGCTACCTCACAATAAGAAACAATATATTGTTTAAAATTCACGTACCAATCGTTACATCAAATTTCCAATATATTCAATTATACCCAATTCCTATAAACAACCTGACAGTTATACCAGAACAACCCTTCCTTTTACTCAACACTGAGGCCTATTGGAGTACACCCGAAGGATGTCCTGAAGTGAGGGATATATATTTTTGCAAAGAGACTATGTTGCAGAAACATCAACCCTGTCTAGCCCATCTAGTAAGAACTGGAACCAACATATGCCAAAAAATACCCATGTATATGTCTAAACCCAGTACCCAGCAAGTGAGCGCATCAGAAATTCTATTCATACCAACAGAAACAACTAATATAATAACCTATTGTACATCACCAGGCATTTATAATATACATAGTCCATCTATTGTATTACTTGAAAATTGCAAATTTGAAATAAATAAAATCTATTTCAACAAGAAGAAACTGCACATAAAACATTCGTTTTCAAAATAATTTTGAAAAAGATACTGTGTGTCGAAACAATTGTCATACGTACAAGTTTTAAATATAGTGGAAATTTAGATATTAATCTTGGTTTTTTATTAAAAATGAATTTCCATCAAGTATCGGCTACTTAGTTAAATACATTCGTTTTCGATTTACCATCGTTGGAAAAAGAAACCGAATATCAGAGACCAATCACAGCACCGTTTTAGGTAAAATCCCTAAACAATGAGGACATCAAACAAGTCGCCGCTCTAGTCAACAATATGGATGTACCAACTAGCCAACAATTACTTAGCCTACATTCATGGTCCAACTCACTAGTAAGCATTTTGTAAGCCTGGTTTTTAAGTTAGCCTTTTGGCCCTTACTTATTTGATACCATTTAGACCCACGATGGGGTTTCTGAGATTTTTGGGGGTCTCTAGTTGACACATGAAATGTCGAAGTGTATGGTCCCGAAGGACGGAGGTCCGACTGTTCTGTGTGTGGATTTTTAGTGAAGCCCAGGCAAACTGCGAGGAGGTTAATTGGAAGACCGATGAAGCCATCGGTATTTGTGTGCTAATTTCTAGCGATACCGGGCCGGCGCTGCGCATAGATGCAGACGCCGGGCCGACATCGGCAGAAACGCCAATTATCTGACCGGTCGCGGAATAGAAGGTTAGACTTACTCGAGTCGGGAAACGAGATGGTTTCATAACCCGGGTCTCGATGCCGGAATTTTGGGGACGATGGTATCGGAGTGTTGCCCTGTGGCTAGGGCAGGAGGTCCGATAATTCTCGTAGCAGTGGATTGCTACCTCGCGAGGCTGTGAGTTTCAGCTTTGCGAGAGTTGTTTGATGGAAATTTAAAAAATGAGCCTTTTTGGGGTTGACTTGCAGGCGCCAGAATTTGAGCCAGCGGATAGCAGCGTTAAGCTGATCCTGGAGTTTATTATGGATTGCGGAAGTTCTGGGGGACACTACAAAAAAAGCTGTGTCGTCCGCGAAGAATGCAAATTTTACAGTTTTCGAGCGTGGAATGCCAGCCATGTAGATGTTAAACAGGGCTGGTGCTAGAGGGGAGCCTTGCGGGACGCCCGTTTTTATGGGTTTCCTCATGGATAAGGAGGAATTTATTCTGACCTGGAACGACCTGTTTTCCAGGAAAGAACGGATTAAGAGGGTGAGATCTCGTGGAAATCCGAGCTTGATAGTTTTGAAGATAAGACCATCATGCCAAACTTTGTCGAAGGCTTTGGAAATGTCGAGGAAGATAGCTCAGAGAAGCCATTTTTTCTCGAGCGATGTGTGGATTTCGTTGCCTAACCTGGCCGATTGGTGAATGGCGGAAAGACCTTTCCTGAACCCAAATTGTTCATTGGGAATTATGTTTTTGGAATCGGTGAAGCTGTTGAGTGCTTCGAGGTTGGTTTTTTCAGCGATTTTTGAGAGAGCGCTGAGGAGGCTGATTCGTCTGAAGTCAGATGGGCTTTGGCTGTTGTGCTTTTTAGGAATCATGGCTAGAATGACGTACTTCCATGAGCTTGGAAAAACTTGCAGTCGTAGGATGGAGTTCACGATATTTGTGATTTCTGCGATCTGCTTGCTCGGAAGTTTTTGGAGTTGCCTTGGTGTGATGCCGTCACAGCCGGGGGTTTTTCTCTGAGCAAAGCTTTTTATGATTGCTGAGATTGAGCGGAGCGAAGCGAGATGGTTTTGCAGATAGGAGATTTGCGGGAAGATGGGTAGCTGGGTCGAAACTCTGCGTACCTCCGCATCGAATTTTGGATCTGCGTCTGGGAACTGTTGCGAGATCATCTGAAGCCTGAAGGACTCGGCCAGAAGTTCGGCTTTTTCCACATCGGAGACGGCGATGGCGCCATCTGCATCCGATTTTAGCGGAGAAATAATCCGTCTGGATTTTCCCGCTAACGACCTAGCCAAGCGCCAGATTTGCCTGGAATTCGATGAGTCTAGAGAGGAAAGTAGGTTGTCCCACTTGTCTTCTCTGTTTGCCCGCCTTTTATCCTCGGGATCGTGGGTGGATCTGGCCCTTCTCAGCATGCGATTTCTCGCTCTGAGGAGGTTTTTCAGATCCAGCGGGAAGTCGGTGGTGAGCCTGGGTTGGGTGGTCGGCCTTGGCTTCGAAGCGGAGTTGTAGGCCTGTCGGATGTCGCTGGTGAGCTTGTCGACTGCAAGCTCGAGCTGTCTGGGGTCGTTGATCGTCGGGATTGGATCTGTAACATGAAGAAGATTAACATATTCTTTCCAATCGGTGATCTGTTTGGGGGGCCTGAATGGGGCGTCCAGTAGGCGGTTGTCTCCTAGTTCGAGCAGGACTGGGAGATGGTCGGAGTCCAGTTCGTGGAGGACCGTGGCTGTTGTGGATTTGTTGCAGTCTTTCACCAGGACGAAGTCGATACTGGACCCGGTGTGTTGTGGCTGACCGGGAGCGTAATGGGTGTGCTCGTCTGGTGATACGATGTTGAGATCCCAGATGTCACATATTCTTTTGAGCTCTCTTCCACGTTGGTTTGTGGAGAGGCAGCCCCATGCTTGGTTGTGGGCGTTGAAATCTCCGCCGATGATTTTGGCGGAGGTTCCTTGTGATAGATTTTCGAAGTCAACTGGTAGAATGTTGACTTGACCTCTTTGGTAGACTGACGTGAGGGTTAGCTGACGATCCTCTAGTTCGATGACAATTTGAACGGCTTTCAGGTTTGATGTGTCTGGGTCGAGTAGCTGGTGGTGTCTGATGGTGTTTTTATGAGGATGGCTGTGCCTCCGGCTGCTCCTCTTGCTCTGTCTTTTCGATAGACAGTGTAATTGGGGATGCTAAACCTCATAAAGGGTTTGAGGAACGTTTGCTGAAGGAGGGCGACGTCAATGTTGTGTGACGTCAGGGTATTTGCGAGGTCCTCTCTCTTTTCGCGCACTGAGGCGGCGTTCCAGGAGATTTTTAGGGATCTAGACTTGATGACCATTTCCGGGTTGGCTTGGAGATAGGAGATGAGCTTGCATCACAGTCATCATCTGGATGTTTTATTCCAGTAGTTGCGCGAATATTTTGTGCAGTGGGTTGGTGTCGGCTGCGGCCGGGGCGGAATTTCTTTGCGTCCCCCAGACAAAGGTCGGAGGGGGGATTTTGGCGGCGGGCTTTCTTGGTGTAAGCTGTTGCTGAGGTGACGTCTCGAATTTTTGGCCGGTGGTTGGCCGTTTTGGGCAACGGGAGTAGTTGGCGGTGTGCGGACCATGGCAGTTGCTACATTTGGCTGGAGTTTTTTCTGCTTTTTGTGCAGTCTTTACTGTTGTGCTGTTGACCGCACTTTACGCAGATGGATGGGGCATGGCATTGGCCGGCTGTGTGTCCATATAGTTGGCAGTTGAAGCACTACACTGGGTTGCCATTGAACTTTTGAGCTTCGATCCTGATGCTCTGGTGGAGGAAGCATGTGATCTCGAAGATCGAGCGCTGATCTCTAGGTACTACGACCTGGACGATCGCAATGGGGATGGGTTTCTTCTTTTGGTCCTTTCCGGGCCTTTTTGTCCAGCGCTCCACATGGGTAGGTGTGAAGCCGAGTCGTACGAGTTCGCCGCGGATTTCCTCGACTGGTGTCGGTTCGACCAAGCCTCGGAATAGAACCCGGAGGCCACTTTCGTCTGGCGCGCAGAAGGTGTGGTATGGGAAACCCCGCTGGTCGAACAGCTTGGTTATTTTTCTGTAGTCTGCTTCCCCTTTGGGGTGGAAGGCGACGCCTTCGGGCTTGTTAGTGGTGTGATAATTTACACCTGCTTTGCCGAGCAGTCTGGTGACGGCGGTGAACTCATCCTTTCTGCGTAGGATGATCGGTCGTGTTTTGAACTTCTTTTCGGCGGCGGCGGGTGCGATCGTGGACGCGGAGGAATTTGGCTGTGGCGTGCACTGTATGGTGGTGGGACTGTTTTTCGGCGCGGTCGCGGATGAATTGTTCTTGGCGGCACACGTATACTATTTTTCGACGCGGTCGCGGAGGAATTGTCTGGACTGGCACACGCGGTTATGTTTGTTGTTGACGACGCAGACCTGTCACTACTTGGTGGCGCGGCGGCGGCGGAGGAATTTGGTGTGTTGGTCTCGGCGATGGACGCGGAGGAATTTGCAGTGGTGCCGGTTTTCTTTGCCGGCGGGACTTTGCTGGAGGTTTGGCTAGCCTCTCTTTTCCTCCTGTCGGTGGTGGGAGTAATTCTGGTTGTAACATTGTTGACACCGGTTAGATCGGTCTCCATCCGGCCTATGGATCTGTCGGAAGTCGATCTTACAGAGTTGCTTCGGTTTCTGCATTCGTTGGACGTTTCGTTTTCTGAAATGGTGCGGTTCCGGCTTTGTCTTTCGGATTCTGCATGTTGGTATCGCAGATCGCTGATTGTCTGGGAGAGTTTGCTGAGTTCGTAGATCAAATTCTGGTTTTCGGCTTCGAGAGATGCCATTTATCTGGCCATTTCTGCCATTTGTTTGGTTTGGGCTTCGCGGGTAGCGGCCAATTCTGCCGTTTGGGCTTGATAGACCACGGACAATACTGCCAGTTGTTCTTGCAGCTATTGATTCATGGCGATGAGCGATGATTTTTCTTGAATTTCGTCGGGAATATCCTGTGGAGGAGGCTCGAGGTCGGGCGGGCCCGACACCCCGGCGCCAGACGGTCCGGTTATAGACATGGCGGCGGTTGTCGGCAGTCTTTTGTTTTCAGCTACCTGGCTGTAGCAACAAGTTTCCGCAGCATGGAACCGGCGGTGGAATTTCATTAAGACACTGTCTTGCGATAACTTAATTTACCGTTCGACCGTGCGAACACTTTGAGAACACTGTAGAATAAACTTCAGAGCGATTTCTCGGAACTGTTGACTCTTCGAAGTCTCGGACTGAACTGCTAGTAAGCATAATACTAGTAGTACTATTAATATCATTGGTTACGCACAAAGTCATCCAAAACAGAAAAAAGAAGACCCAGACGACCGAAGATATAGAGGTACAGAAAATAAAGGACCCATTATTTTCCGACTTAAGGAGGGAGGAGTTATGTGGCTAACTAAACAAATAACTTTCTCCTTGTACATATTTAAGAATTGACCTTTACTCACTAATGATGAGATAATGCAAATTATGTAAATTTTCCCTAGTATATTAACATTAATACCTAATGATAAGATAATATTAAGTTAATATGCATTGTTAGTATTTAAAGGCATCACCCACTATTAGCAGTCAGTCTGTTCTTACTGAAGGTTTTGTTCACTTTACTTTGTATCAACAACTCAAATCATAAAAAAGTTGTTAGAAACAAAGTTTAAAAAAAAAGTAATCTTAGTTTAAAAAAGAGAAATAATTAGCAGATCTTCCTAAACCTGTTTATGTCAAAATTTTGATTTATATCTGAGCATCAAAGAATTGGAGTTGCCAGGTTCTAAAGTATATCCCAAGGATTGATAAAAAGGTATGAGGGGATCCTTACAATCTAAGGACATTTTGTAACATCCCAGCTCCTTTGCCAGGAGAGTGACTGTAAGAACAATCCTGAAAAAAATCATATTTGAAAGTCGCAAGCTTAAAACACAATGTTTCATCTTACAATTTGCCTAATTGTTTATCCCGGTAGGTATTATTCACAACAACATCTTCCAAGCGGGCTCTCTCACTGCGTTGATGTATAAATTTTAGTTCGGTTACTAAAGTAGCTGATGCTATATTTTATTCAGTCTTATATCTTCAACTACAGTTACAAAATAGCAACTGGCCTTTTGCATTTTCCTGAACTGAGCTAAATAAAAACATTGTTCACGGTGGGGCACTCACTCAGCATACATTATCATATTAATTCAAGGTATTTTTTTTTTTTTGATTATCACAGTTCTTACCTTCAAAATCAGATTTTGTCACGTCACCCATCGCCGTTAACTAACTCAAAAGTTGCAAATAACCCTTCTCATAATCATCTATCATTAATGGCCTTACGAGAAAATAGTCTTCTCCAGGATTTTCATTGCTAATAAAGGAACTTTTTTTATGGAATTCCAGTCAAGACCAATTAGGATATTTGGTTTATATAAAGAAGCAGCTTCATGTTCTTGATTGGTTAACTAGAAAAGAAAATGGCATTAGCACTGATATTTTTTCGAAAAACAATCTACTAACTTCCATCGCATTACCTTAAGCTAAAACAAATATATCTGAGCGGGATTAGTCTAGATTAAATAAAACTGTTCAAATGATTAAGAGATAACTGATAAAAATTGATTGATTTTTCTTGATACGTTATTGTATTTTCCATATGCCAAAGAATTTTTACAGATAATACATCACAATTTGTGAACTTATCTATACCGTTAAGTATAATGATAACACGCGAACTCAAAGAGCAAAAAAAAACCAGTCGGAAAATGTATTGTTTGTTTTAAGCAATTCGGCTTATGCAAATCAAACATAAAATAAAATCTACACCTTTGGAATTAGTCTAATGGGTATGCAACCAATACAGGTTATATACTTACTATCCCATTCGCGACCATTGTGTACAGAATCTAGAAAGTAATTATACAAAATTTCGGACATTTTCTTCAAGAATGTATTTTAGCCTTGAAAACACTTTCTTTCATTCTTTTTTTCCTATTTTTGCCTTTCCCTTTATTTTGATTTCACCGACGTTTACATTGACGTTGGCAACCTCTCAGAATTGACATTGCTTCAGAACTTCATACTTAATCGTATTACTAGTTGCATATGTCTTTATAAACTTAAGATTATGTCTAGATTGCATAAGTAAATAATTTATTTGAATTTTGAGATACCGTTACATAATTAAACTAGCTTTTCTCTTTACAATTACTTTTATTGTAGTCACCACTGATGGAACAAATTTATTTAGAAGTTATTGTTGGTTGCATATTGCGGAATGAATTCATTAAATTGCTATTTAAGATATCTTATGATAATATATATGATTAATACTTAATCATAAATATTTCTAGTCACCAAAATTAATCTCGTTGAAATGGCTTTATCATATTAAATTTAAATATCATTTTTAAACTATCAGCTGCAATGATTTTTTTTAATGATTGGAATTTATTTATTACATCAAAAAGACCATTACCAATGTTATTCAACTATTAAATACCAAGGATTATATTTTGAGCCAAAATTAAGAATAACAAATTTCACTAAAATTAATTTACATTTTCAGCTACCCTTCATACTCTCACAATTTAAATCGTCAAATTATTACTTTCTAACACACAAAAAATCGTAAATTTTTTACTAATGCTTTAAATTTACATTGTATTAGATAGAAATTTTGACCTGATGTAATATTGGATAATTTTGGCTATTTTAGGTTTTAGAACTGCTGTATTGTCATCTCTATGTGTATTGTTAGTGGTTAGTTAGCAATGAAAATCCTGGAGAAGACTATTTTCTCGTAAGGCCATTAATGATAGATGATTATGAGAAGGGTTATTTGCAACTTTTGAGTCAGTTAACGGCGATGGGTGACGTGACAAAATCTGATTTTGAAGGTAAGGACTGTGAAAATCAAAAAAAAAATTCCCTTGAATTAATATGATAATGTATGCAGATAATAAAAGCGAGTGCCCCACCGTGAACAATGCTTTTATTTAGCTCAGTTCAGGAAAATGCAAAAGGCCAGTTGCTATTTTGTAACTGTAGTTGAAGATATGAGACTGAATAAATTATATCATCAGCTACTTTAGTAACCGAACTAAAATTTATACATCAATGCAGTGAGAGAGCCCGCTTGGAAGATGTTATTGTGAATAATACCTACCGGCGTAAACAATTAGGCAAATTGTAAGATGAAACATTGTGTTTTAAGCTTGCGACTTTCAAATATGATTTTTTTTCAGGATTATTCTTACAGTCACTCTCCTGGCAAAGAAGCTGGGATGTTATAAAATGTCCTTTCAGATTCTCTAGGATCCATTCATCTTTTAGAACCTATAGCAATTTGCAACATACTCTTCGAAATTTCTACTAATACAATCTATTTAAAGCATTCAAAATACTGATTTTTTCATTGTTAGAAGTTTATTTACGATTTAATGTGATATTAGGTACTGAAATTAGGATTTTGGCTAATATAATCAGCACTTGGTATTTAATAGCTAATATCATGTAATGGTCTTTTAATGTATAAATAAATTCCAATCATTATAAAAAATCATTGCAGCTGATAGTCTTAAAAAGTGTAGTATTGTCAATTTAATTTGATATTCATTTCAGACGAAATTAATTTTGGGACTAGAAATATTTATGATTAACTATTAATCAACGCTATCAGATATGCTTTAATTGCAATTTAAATGAATTAATCGACCTTATGCACAACAATAACTCTAATAAAATTTGATCAATGCACTTGGTGACTACAATAAAGTAATTTTAATGATCCATCAGGACTTTCTAATTAGAAGTAATTTAAATTGATATAGCTTAGTTTAACTTATGTAACGTATCTCAAATTTCAAATTAATTTTGCATTATAGACATATCAATA